>BROE01000008.1:4001020-4028241 GCA_036571765.1 Plecoglossus altivelis | reverse complement strand
AGATTGGCTAATGTAACTTGTATTAACCTAGCCAGCATAGTAAATAGTACTGGTTCTCTAAGCTTAGCCTGTAAGGTAGACTACAACTAACATTCTTTAGCCTTTGGGGTAGTTAGCCTAGCGTGCGTAGCAGGTGTGTGAGTCTCCACCACTGATAACCCTGCATCCACCAGATGGCTGGCTGGATGTCCGAGGGGCAATCCTCTTAGCACACGCCAGCAGACTACGAGAGGGTGTGTGTGTGTGTGTGTGTGTGTGTGTGTGTGTGTGTGTGTGTGTGTATGGGCCTTGTACAACATTGAACACAAAGCAAGTACTATCACATATCACTCATTCAGTCCATACTCCCATCACGCTAGTAGGTGACAGGGGACTGGGCAGGCGGGACTGAGAGGGTGAGAGCTCAGAGCCTGGTGTATTTGGGCAGGGAAACATCTAGAACATGTAGGTGGGTGAATCCTGAGGACTATGGTTGAGAAAGGGCAGCCTAGAGTCTCAGAGGACCACGACTTAAGGCTTGAGGATCGCGACTAGAGGCTATCATAGAGGTTAAAGCCCTCTAGATGATATGGGACTCAGATGTAATCAGGTCTTGACCTTCAGATCACCCTGGATAGTCTGTTGACTACTAACCTACCAGGAGGTTATTGTGTGAGTGTGTGTGTATGTGTGTGTGTGAGTGTGTATGTGTGTGTGGGCTTTAGGCTAGGACGGTGGAGGCCAAACCAGATTACAGCCTGTTTGACAGGGAGTGCGATCGCCAGTTGCTACTAGTTAGGTTAGCCCTCTGACATCCATCAGTCCTTGTTAGTGTCCCACAGGGGATGGGAGCGGAAACAGCCAGGTCACTGCAGACCTGCTGATGGAGAGCCCTTACTGGAGCCGGCCTCACTGGAGCCGGCCTCACTGGAGCCGGCCTCACAGCAGCCGGCCTCACAGCAGCCGGCCTCACTGGAGCCGGCCTCACTGGAGCCGGCCTCACTGGAGCCGGCCTCACAGCAGCCGGCCTCACAGCAGCTGGCCTCTGACAGGCTGGCTAGGCTGCAAGGGAATCAGGGCTGTGGCTATAGGTTTGTCTGAAGACGATCCAATACTATGTCTCTGCTTACGGTGTTTTAGATCATTGGTGGTCTCTAAAGTGGTACTGCTAATAGCTGACTACCAACTGAGATGCGTGAAGGTGAGGGATGTACAACATGTTTTCCATGTTGACTGGGGGGAGACTACACACAAACAGAAGACCCAAGTTCTCCACTAACAGACAATAGGGGTCAGCGTCACTGGAAAACCTGACAAGGCTCACACACACAATAAGTGACGTGAAGAAAAAAAACTAACAAAAGGGTATTGAAACCACGATAGAGACAAACACGCACGCGAGAGAGAGACAGAGAGAGAGCAAGAGAGAGAGAGAGAGAGAGAGAGAGAGAGAGAGAGCGCTAAAGACCCAAGCGAAAACAGATCTGAACTACAATCTCACAGACGCACTGTGAGCCACACACACACACACACACACACACATACACAGACAGACAACAGAAAGTCAGCCAGCCAGGCAGAGAGACAGCCAGTTAAAAAGACAGAGAGACAGCCAGCCAGGCAGAGAGACATCCAGTTAGAAAGACAGAGAGACAGCCAGGCAGCCAACCAGCCAGGCAGAGAGACAGCCAGCCAGACAGCCAGGCAGAGACACAGCCAGTTAAAAAGACAGAGAGACAGCCAGCCAGGCAGAGAGACAGCCAGCTAGAAAGACAGAGAGACGGCAAACGTCTTCTCACCTGCGTTGTGGATGTTCTGGATCTGTGTGGGCGGCTGTGCTCCATTGTTTCCGAAGCCTCCGTTCTGCTCCAGCAGCTGCAGACATTCATAACCATCATGAACCGGTCGCCAGCAGTAGTAGGAGCTCAAAAGACTCATCCCAACGCGCACGGTCAACAAACAACCACGTCAACAACAACAACAACAAGAGGAGGTTTGAGGTTTGTGCGGTGTAGCCTGGTTACATGTCCTGCAGTCTGTCAGGCAGTGAGAGATAGATCGCTTCACCAAGGCTGCCTGCCTACCCAGGAAGAGAGAGACACAGAGAGAGGGAGAGAGAGGGGGAGAGAGACAGAGAGGGAGAGAAAGCCAGAGAGAGAGGGAGAGAGAGCCAGAGAGAGAGGGAGAGAGAGGAGATACACAGAGAGAGGGAGAGAGAAGCAGAGAGACAGAGAGAAGGAGACACAGAGAGGGAGACAGAGAGAGAGAAACAGAGAGAAGGAGACACAAAGAGAGAGACAGAGAGAGAGGCAGAGAGAGACAGAGAGAGGCAGAGAGAGAGGGAGGCAGCGAAGGACTGAGAGGAGGGAGGAGTAAGCTCCTTAGCCTGGAGAGAAACCCCTGCTTAACCCAGATCATCCGGACCCAAATCTCCCTTCAAGCAGACCCTCAGACTACCCCCAACCATACCTCCTAGCACTACCACTTATAATAGTACTACCACTACCAATACTACTTCCAATAGTACTTCTACAGAGTATCAGTACTACTGCTATAGCTACAACCAAACCCAGGGAGAATCAGAGCCGCGCCCCTTAGACACACTGCTCCGCTACTAAAGAGCTTTCATGCTTCCAGGATATTACTAATACTTTATATTATAAGTACTACATTATGGCTACTTTAGACTTTGTCAGTCTTAGAAATCACCCCTTTTGCACCCAGTCTAATGCAGTTTCTCTCTTTCTGTCCCTCTCTGTCTTGTTGACGTTTCACTCGGGCACATTCTTATTTTCCTCTTTATTTCTTCCCGTCCTTCTCCCTCTCTTCTCTTTTCTTCTTCTTTCTCTTTCTTTATTTCTTTCTTTCTTTCTTTTTCCCCTCCCTCCCCCCCTCCTCTCTCTCTCCCCCTCTTTCCCTCTCTCTCTCTCTCTCTCTCTCTCTCTCTCTCTCGGGACATCAGATGTTACAGGCAGCTGTAGAGAGAAGGGTGGGGCAGGTTGGGAAGAGACTTTCCTTTGTGGCCTAGAGGGCAGCGGAAGGGGGCAGGCAGCCAATTGGGTCTCTCAATAGATCTTCACAGACTGGCTGCCACTGGGACAGAACTGTCCCTGTGTGTCTGCATGTCGCTGGGTGGGTGAACCCCTGCCTCTGCATGAGACTGACCCAAGACTTCCCAAACATCCAGAGCTCTGCTAAGAGTCTACACACTTGGGGTTGTGACCCTGTGCAGGGGCAAGCATCCCTATAGCCCCTCCCTCTTAACCTCAAAGACAGGCGAAAAACCCTGGAGTACTGTGGATCTGTGGAGGGAAAACCTAGTGAAAGGGGCCTTTGAGCGAAGGCTGTTTGTGATTGGGTCAAAGAGGGGCGTGTGTCGGCGTCACCTCTGTGATTGGAGACTTGGGGTTGGCGTTGCGGGCTGCGGCCACTTCCTGTAGCTGGTTCACCAACTCTGTGATGCTCAGACGCTCCTCCGGGTTGATTTTCAGCATGGAACCTAGACACACACACACACACACACACAGACACACACAGGTTAAGTCACACAGGCAAATGCAAAAGACACACATCTGCCGTGAGGAAGGCTACGTACGGATGAGGTCGTGGTAGACGGTGTACTTGGTGTCGTTCTGAGGGATGGAGTATTTCCCGTTAACGATCTGCAGTTTGGCGCCCTCCTCAAACGGGTGCTGCTTAAAGCACAGCAGGTACAGGATGCAGCCCAGCGCCTGGAGACACACACACACGCACACACGCACAGACACAGACACACACACGCAGACACACACACTATTTATTCAAGTGTACTGAGGTTTTGTTGGATAGAAGACACCGCCAGCCACACACATACATCAAGCCTCTGTCCCAGCCTTACCCAGATATCCTGTTTCTCATTGATGGGGAAGTTAGAATAGAGGTCGATCATCTCTGGTGTCCTGTAGGCTGGCGTAGTGTTCCTGGTGATCTGGACACAAAGGGCGCTCGGGGTCAGAGGTCAGGGCTTCAGAAGGTCACCCGTACGGTGGGTGGGGGGGATAATATTGTTTATCTCAGCACCATAACTGAGCGCTTGATGATCACATAACGAGCTTCCTGTATCTGACGTGCTGGCTTCCTGTCTACGCAGACTGACAGAGATCGCCTGGTCCCAGAGGGACCGTGAGAAGAACCAGAGGGCTCTGATTGGATTAACCCTCAGTGGACCAGGAAGTAACAACCAAATTCAGGGGAAAACCATAAGATAAAAGAGCTGTAACTGTCTAGCTTGTCTGCCTGAGTCTACCACTTTGAATCCTATCCTAACTTTCCACATCAGTTCACCATCATTACTATTAAAGCAAACGCCATCTTCTCTCTATTTTACATCAAAAAGAGTTCAATAAGAGAACAGTTCAGAGGCAAGTTCTTTTTCAGTGACTGTTTATGGCTGGGGGAGAAGGCAAGGGTGGAGATGGAAGGGTTGAGATGGAAGGATGGAGGGATATGGTGGAGAAGGTGAAGTGAACAGACCTCGTCCTCCACCATGGACCTCTTCTGGGCTGACCAGCTGTAGTCTGGGTAGTGGGCCAGCGTGGTGGCGCTGCCAAAGTCACACAGCTTGATGGTGCCCTGGTTGCTGATCAGCAGGTTCTCGATCTGAACACACACACACAGACAAACACACACACAGACACACACACACACGCACACAAAGACACACACACGATGAGGTCACATGACTGTTATCTGGAGCCTGTCACAAATTCATAGGGATGACTTCTCGATCTCAAGCCCCAATATGTCCAGCTTGACTCAGCAATAAACTCAAAAAACTGTGTGTGTGTGTCTCTTAATAAGGCTCATTAGCTATTCAGACCATTACCCTGAAAGGAAACAGAGACCCCCAGGCCAGACTGTCGCCTGGCAACAGACTGAAACCAGCTCCTTGAGAGAGAGAAAGAGAGAGAGAGAGAGAGAGAGACAGAGAGAGACAGAGAGAGACAGAGAGAGAAAGACAGACAGACAGACAGAGACAGAGACAGAGACAGGGAGAGGGAGACAGAGAGAGACAGAGACAGAGAGAAAGAGAAAGAGAGAGAGAGAGAGGTGAGTCAGAAGTCAGTACCGACCTTGAGGTCTCTGTGGATGATGGGTGGTTTCTGTTTATGCATGTGCTGCACGGCACGACAGGATTGGTAGAAGATCTTCAGCACCGTGTCACACGACATCGGCCCCTTCTGCTCCACCCTTTTGATGAAGTCGACCAGCTGACCTGAGAGACAGGAAGAGGAAGAGACTGACAACCTATCCGCCTATTAGGAGGAAAGGAGAGGGGAGGGGAGGAGAGGAAAGGAGAGGAGGAGAGGAGGGGAATGAGGAGAGGAGGGGAGGGGAGGAGGAGAGGAGGGGAGGAGGAGAGGAGGAGAGGGGTAGGAGGAGAGGAGGTACCTTTACAGAGCTCTGTAAGGATGAGGAACTCCGCCTGACCGGTGTCAGACTCCTCCTTACTGATGGATGCAGCTGAGCAGAACTGGACCACATTAGGATGACCGGACAGCTTTTTCTGAAGAGGTTGGAGGTCAAGGAACCTGTAATGCTCCACCATTGGCTACAAGGACTCAATTACCCAGAAATCAACACGCCCGGCGGTGCCCTAGATATAAGCAGTGAGAAACAGCAAGCCGTGACGAGGCGGCCCCTTGCAGTCGAATGAAGGATACCATGAAGCAGACCTCCTGGATGATATCCTTGCTCTTCTCCTCTTCGTTAGAAAGTAGTCTCTGCAAACACACTGACCTGTGAGCTTGTGTTGAACATACTTATGGGCAAACGTACAGATTCAGCCGGTTTAAGCAGTTCAGGTGCGTTTGGGGCAGGGTCTGGTGTCAAAGGGCCTGGGGTTAGGGGCAGGCTTACCTTGAGGGCATAGTCTTTATTGGTGCTTATGTCTTGGGCCTCATATACAAATGCAAATCCACCTGCAGAAACGTTAGGGGATGGGGATGGGGGGGGGGGTAGGTGGGGAGACAACAGTGATGTCAGCTTCCTGTCTCTGGAGGAAGTTACGCAGGACATTTTGCAATAGTGCTGGTCGAAATCCGAGAAACGTTGCACTGCTAACCCTGTTAAAAT
This sequence comes from Plecoglossus altivelis, assembly GCA_036571765.1. Classification (NCBI taxonomy): domain Eukaryota; kingdom Metazoa; phylum Chordata; class Actinopteri; order Osmeriformes; family Plecoglossidae; genus Plecoglossus; species Plecoglossus altivelis. The sequence goes on along the minus strand of BROE01000008.1, from coordinate 4,022,148 downwards.
CGAAAAACAATTACGTCAAAGTGAATATTTACGCGGAATCATTTGTTCTCAGGAACTAATATGGGCGAGGTCCGTAGATATGCAAAATTGTGTGTGTCTTCCATCGACTGCATACCATCCTTCATCATACATCGATCATACTGACAGCGTTTGCATTTTTCCTCGGTGTTCCTGTCTACACACAAGCCTATTCTCCTTGAACCCCTTAGTGGTGACAATGCCCTGATTTCTCTGCCAAACAAAGATATCTTTCAATCCTACTGCACCAGTCTGTTCTTTTCCTGTTCTGATTTTCATTTCTGCGATGCGGGGAAAAAATACCTAATCTAGACATTAAAACGGAGGTATGACAAACACGGAAAACAATGGGAGGATAGTTTTAGATTCATATTTATCGAAGTACTCCAAGTTGTGCACGAGTATCGTAATTCATTGTTTTATTCATATATTTACAATTTAGAATAGAATACATTTAGCCTAGAACGTTAAGAAATGTGTAAGTCATTCCCCGACCTACATCATCAATCATTTTAATCGCTCCGATTCTATGAAAAAGGATAAGGATTGCGAACCGAATACCGGAAGAAACACAGTCAAAAAGTCTAACAAAACGGGGCTTTGAACAATGTCTTAAACTAGCAGCCCCCCTCAAGTTGAATTGATGCGCAATAGCAAGCGCTTATCTAAACTCAAACACACTTCCACGACTTGGATTGTGCTGTGTTTGTTTCCAGACCGCAACGGGGTGTTGAAACAGTCCTCTCTCCCTCGAAACCCAGACAAAGTGCAACCTCTTTTTGCCAGCACATAGAAAGTGGCAAACAAGACTTCACTGCCGCATCAGGCATCACATGTCACACACACAGTGTGTGCAGAAAAAGAGGGTCCGGTGAGATCAATGTCGGTAGCAGTCAACCTAATCGAGGACAAGGTAGTCATGGTAACTTGTAAATCAACTACCAGACATTCATGTCAAGGAAGGTAACATTTAATTCTTACTCTTTCCCTCTCGTCACACACTACCGCATTCGCGTGGAAGGGTACAAGACAAACCAGGATAACTGGCTGCTAGCATGAGCATAGCAAACTGTCAGACATAAATCCATCTGAGCCACAGGCGAGCAATTTGGTTCACTAGTCCATAAACACTGTGATCTACACATCAGTATGCTAGATGCATGCCCCAGCCCAGGTGACAGGATGAATTAATATCCCACGCACACCACCGGCTATCCTTAAACACCGTTCTTATCTTTCCACAATTCAGTTTCTATACAGCCCAGAACGCTAACTTATACAGATGTTAAATTCCTTCTTCCTGTTAACCAAAACATGCCTGCAAATAGGCTACTGGGGTTGTTTTAGCATACGCTGTGCCCGTGATTCCCACAACAGGAGTGTCTGTGTTGGCTGTATCAGGTTGAGTTTGTACGTGTGAGTGAGTACGTAGCAGCAAGCCCAATCTAGCTAACATTGTTAGCCACCTAGCATGTTGTGCTAACCAACAGACATGACAGCTGTCATTCAGTGACGACGATCACGAATTCTTCCGCCGTATCAAAACCTCACCTTCGGCGATGACTCTTCTGATTCTGAGTTTCATGTCACCGAGCTCCACCGTTTGACCAACGAAGTCATTATGGTCCCGACACGCACCTCCGGAGGAACCGGGCCCAGCTAGGAAATCCAGAGCTGACTGGAAGAGGGACATTTTGTCCTGCGTCTCCCGCAAAGCTCACAGAGCTTTATCCTGATCTAACTATGTAAATATGTTGATCACAATAGTGTTTAAAATCTGACGGTGATTTCCTCGACGATAACTTAGCCTATGGGTATTAATCGTTCTATTCCTTTCGCTAGGCAAACATTCCGTTCCTACCAGTCTACACAGAGGATGTCGCTGCCGCCGGAGTTACTTCCGTGAGATTCTGACGTCACGAACATTTCAGCAGACAGGTGAACGGTGGCAGAAAATGTAAGAAAACTCGTTTCTCGTTAGTTTAAATGTTCAGTGTGAATTATATAAGAGGAAAATCTATAATTTACTTTGTATTTTAAGGAAATACGGAATGTTGACATTTTTAAATACCCTATCTAAAGGCCATAAATATCTACAAAATACTCGTTTGTTTCATAAATTACATGGAAATCAGCTTCAACTTTAACGTTACTTATACCAGTGTCACCTGTATGTATCTTCGCAGGCTGGAAACCATGGAGTATAAAAATGGTTACACTGAACGAAACTATACGACCACCACTTATACAGACGGTTCACATGGTGAGTTTATATTGTTATAAATGCTACCATACTTTTCAACAGTGTGTCGTGCGTGTGTCAGTGTGTGTGTGTGTGTGCGTCTGTAAGTGCATGCGTGTGCGCGCGTTGCTCCTCCCTCTCTGTGTGTCATGTGACCTAATTCCACCTAGTTACAGAGAAAGCGTCGCTAAGGAAAGTGAATGAGGAGAGCCATGGATTTGCAGTAAGATTGTTTACTACTTCTTAAAGGACACCCAAACTTTATGAATTAAAAAAGTGATTGAACTTTCTAAAAACAGGTTATGGCAACTGACACAACTCGGTCATTAAGGATTTCGCAGTGCCGCGACGTCGTTCTCTGGCTTGCTCATTCATCCTTCGTAGCATGAAAGCGATAAAACAAGATTAGTTAGCTAGCATGTTGCCCGCTACAGTAGCTAACGCTAGCAAACCGTCGGCGTACATTCTCCCACGTGCCTGGCTTCTGAGGGCTACGGACCACGAGCAGTGCGGCTTAACAATAAGACCGGCTAAAGACACGTGAACCCATGCCATTCGCGGCTGGAGCGATAGAAACCGATTCCACACTGGTGTCTCTTACTGGAGCACCCGTTTTTCTCGGTTAGCAAGTAGGTTGTGTATCAGCATTGTGCTAAGGGGTTTACACGAACAAAGATAAGCATTATTAGTATGAAGCTATCGGGAAAGGGATAAGAAGAGGAGAGTGGGAGGGACGGGAGGAGGAGGTAATGGAGGGAGAAGAGGAGAGAGAGAGGGGGGGGAGGGAGAAGAGAGGGGGCGAGAGAATGAGATGAGAGACACGGGGGGGAAGTAGGAAGAGGGGATCAGAGGGGAGAGAGAGAGACAGGGGGAGGAAGAAGGAGAGAAGGAGGGACCTTATGGCAAACTGACAACAACTCGGCTCTCATTAAGGATTTCGCCAGTGCCGCGACGTCGTATCTCTGCTTGCCTTCATTCATCCTTCGTTAGCATGAAAGCGATAAAACCAGATTAGTTAGCTAGCATGTTGCCACCGTCCCGCCTACAGTAGCTAACGCATAGCAAACCGTCGGCCGTACAACTCTGTAGCCTACCGAACGGGGGCTGCTGTTGATGGTCCAGGGACTATGCTCTCTTGGTCAATTTGCTATGTTTTGATTTACATCTCAGAGCTAAATATGTTATCAGCCGATTAGCCTCCGTCTTGAATTACGCGAAGAGCATACTGATATAGTTTCAGAAACGAATGCGAGCTGCAGTGTCGATGTTAGCCAGTGGATGTTAATGTACTTATGTGGACGTGCCGCCCGAGTGCTAATTGTTGCTTGTTCTCTATCGTTTTCATCGTCTCAGTAATGCGATGTGGCACTAATGAAGGATAATAGGATCAAGCTCCTTTCCTACTTGGTGCAGCCTACAACAACGAACAAACGAACCCAGCTTGCCTCCCGTTTTCTCTCTCTCTCTCTCTCTCTCTGCTCCTCTCTCTCATCTCTCTCTCTCTCTCTCTCACTCTCTCTCTCTCCCTGACTCTCTCTCTCTCCTCTCTTCTCCCTCGTCCCTCTCTTCTCCTCGTCGTTCCCTCTCCATCCCTCGTCTCCTCCTTCCCCCCTTCTCTCCACTTCTCCTCCCACCCTCTCTTTCTCTCTCTTTCTCTCTCTCTCCCCTCTCTCTCTCCCTCCCCCCTCTCTCCCCTTTCCCCTGGTTTACATAATAATTTGGCTCTTGGTGGTTTTAAACCCTTACACAAGGCTGTACAACAACTGATCTGTTCTAACGGGGTTGTTGGTAAAACCGCTGCGCTCCAGTTTTAATGAGATCACAGTGTGTCGCCGCGCGTTAGATTGGGCTGCTTCATCGTGCCTCGTTGTCCTTACCTCAGCAGGGCGAGAGCGAGAGGAACAGGGTCTCCCTGTTCTCCTCTGTAGGAGGCCCGTCTGACGGACCTACCAGCCTTCACAGCAGGGAGACTGGACACATCTGAACATGGGGAAACTTCAGAGCAAGTTCCGACGGCGGTCTGACATGTACAGGTAAAGCAAACCTCTTTGGCAGCTTGAGTCGACAAGGGCCAGAATCACAGATGAATGTGTCCGTTATAGATCTGAAGTCTCGATGCTGTAGCTTGATCAATGCTCATAAAGTGATCTGCATTTCTTATAGTTACGGCTTTTCTGTCTGTTGTTTTCCCGAGGAGAGAGGCGTGTTGTTTAACTGTGTGTGTGTTGTTTAACTGTGTGTGTGTGTGTGTGTGTGTGGTTGCGCGTGCCTGTGTGCCTGTGTGTGTACTGAGTAGGACGTCCAGGGGCGACCAAGCAGAGATTGCTTCCAGCAGTCAGGTGGTCCAGCATGACCCTGCCCACTCTGGCTCCATCAACTGTGTTACCTGCCTGACACCAGACCTGTGTGTGTCTGGAGGGAGTGACCAGGTGTGTGTGTGTCTGGAGGGAGTGACCAGGTGTGTGTGTGTGTCTGGAGGGAGGGAGTAACCAGGTCTGTGTGTGTTTATTTCTGAAAGGAGTAACCAGGTGGGTGTGTGTTTATTTAGGAAGGGAGTAACCAGGTGTGTGTGTGTCTGTAGGGAGGGAGTGACCAGGTGTGTGTTTATTCATGAAGGGAGTGACCAGGTGTGTGTGTGTCTGGAGGGAGTGACCAGGTGAGTGTGTGTTTATTTAGGAAGGGAGTGACCAGGTGAGTGTGTGTTTATTTAGTAAGGGAGTGACCAGGTGTGTGTGTGTCTGTAGCGAGGGAGTGACCAGATGTGTGTTTATTTAGTAAGGGAGTGACCAGGTGTGTGTGTGTCTGGAGGGAATGACCAGGAGTGTGTCTGTTTCCATAGAGAGGGAGTAACCAGTGTTAGGTGTGTGTGTTGCTGTCTCATACCTCGGTGTGTGTCCCTGCAGGCTGTGGTGGTCTATGACTGGAGAGGAGGAAGGCTGTGTCAGTCATATCAGGGCCACAACAGAGAGGTCACCAAGGTGGGACCTGTTCAAGAGACTCTGCATACAAACACCTCACATAGAGGAGTCTGTGGGTGTGTCTTTTCTATGTTTGGTCAAAAAGCATGAAGAAAATGTTCAAATGTCCTCTTCGTCTCCCCCTCCTCATCCTCCTCCCCCTCCTCCTCCTCTCTCCTGGCCTTTCCTCCTCCTCCTCCACTCCTCCTCCTCCTCCTCCGCCTCCTGCTCCCTCCTCCCCTCCTCCTCCCCCTTCTCCTCCTCTCCCCCTCCCTCCCCAGGTGGTGTGCTTCCCAGGCAGCACGTGGATCTTCAGCGCGTCGCGGGACAAGTCCGTGCTTATGTGGGACATCAACCAAGGGGATGAACCCATACAGGAATTCTGTGGTCACGAGCTGGTGGTCAACGGTGTGGCGGTCAGCCCCGGTAGGAAGCCTAACTCTGACCATCCACTTCTGATCTATGATCTCCTGCTCTACTTAATGCACCACATGTAGGCTTATGTCACTTTGGATAATAGTGCCGGCTTAATGAATTGAACATAATGTAACTGACAGCGAGGTGGTTACTTTAAGAACCTGGGGTCTGTTTTCAGCATGACATAAAACCTTGGCCAGTATTAACTATCACCTGTGTGTTTCCTGTAGATGGGACCAAGTTATGCAGCGGTTCCCGGGACAACGCCATGTGCCTCTGGGATATTGAGTCTGGGGAGTGTGAACAGAGGAAGTCATCATCTCTAGAACCTGGTAGTCTCTCTCTCTCCTATTTCCCTGTCATTCCTCTCTCTCTCCATCTTCCTCTTTCCATCTCCCTCCAACCCACCTCTGCCTCCAATCATATACATTCATTAACTTTGCTCTTTCTCGCTCTTCCTCTCTCTCTCTCTCTCTCTCTCTTTCCTCTCTGCTCTCTCTCTCTCTCTCTCTTCTCTCTCTCTCTCTGCTCTCTCTCTCTCTCTCTTCGCTCTCTCTCTCTCTCTCTTGCTCTCTCTCTCTCTCTCTCGCTCTCTCTCTCTCCACTTTTCTCCCGTCCTCTCCAGGTGACTCATGTTTGCTGGGTTCCTGGAAGCTCCTCCATAGTCCAGACGTCAGAGGACAAAACAATCAGGTAGGCATGGCAAACGCTCAACCACTGAGCTGATAGGGGACTTTATCATCTGTGTGTGGTCACAGTCCAAAGAGATCCCTCACAGTACCTGTGTGTGTGTGTGTGTGTGTGTGTGTTGTGTGTGTGTGTGTGTGTGGTGTGTGTGTGTGTGTAGGGTGTGGGACAGTAGGTCATGGCAAGTGACCAACACCTTCCCAGCTAAGCAGTACATCCAGACCCACTGTGACATCAGCTCCAATGGCCACTACCTGCTGTCCAGCAGCAACGGCTTCGGAGGCCAGGGCTGCGAGGCCACGGTGAGGTCACAGCGAGGCCAGAACTGTGAGGTCACAGCGAGGCCAGGACTGTGAGGTCACAGCAAGGCCAGGACTGTGAGGTCACAGAGAGGCCAGGACTGTGAGGTCACAGCGAGGCCAGGACTGTGAGGTCACAGAGAGGCCAGGACTGTGAGGTCACAGCGAGGCCAGGACTGTGAGGTCACAGCATGGCCAGAACTGTGAGGTCACAGCGAGGCCAGAACTGTGAAGTCACAGCGAGGCCAGGACTGTGAGGTCACAGCGAGGCTAGGACTGTGAGGTCACAGCGTGGCCAGAACTGTGAGGTCACAGAGAGGCCAGAACTGTGAGGTCACAGTGAGGCCAGAACTGTGAGGTCACAGCGAGGCCAGGACCGTGAGGTCACAGAGAGGCCAGGACTGTGAGGTCACAGTGACACATCCATCCCCCAGAGAGCCCCTCACACGCTCCCCTCACTTCACACCACAAGCATCCCTCCTGCCAGCCTCACACTCAGCTGGTGGAGCACCTGAGTGTGGTAGGAAGTGAAGCATGTGTCTAGGTGGCAGTAGTGTGTGTGGTAACAGAAAAGCCCTTGGACCTGGCTTATGTTTCGCAACCTGTCTCACAGCTAGGAAGCCTTAAGCACCATGTTAGACAGCCATGCTCTGAAAATCAAGGGACTCAGGGAGTGACTGAGAAGTGTGTGTAACTAACGTGTGTGTGTGTGTGTGTGTGTGTGTGTGTAGCTGTGGGACCTCCGTCAGCCTGGCTGTAAGGTGGTGGAGTACAGGGGTCACCTGCAGACTACAGCCTGCTGTGTGTTCCTGCCCCAGAGCCCCTCCGGACCCCCCTTGGTAGCTTCCTCCTCCCACGACAGCACTGTCAAGATCTGGGATCAGAACACTGCAGGTGACACGCATGCACACATACGCATGCATGCACACACCCATGCATACGCACAGGCACATGCACACGCAGGCACATATGTACACACATACATTTACACAGCCACGCGTGCACGCACACACACATGCATTTCCCATGCCCTCCCCTCCTCTCCCCCTGACACCGTGTCTCCCCCCTGTGTCCCCAGCCTGTCTAGGGACCCTCACCCTGGACGGAGCAGGCCCTCTGGTCTCCCTGGCGACGTGTGACCCTCACAACCTGATCTGTGCCAGTTTCAACACAGGGCTGCACCTGCTGCAGCTGGGACAGGGCGGTGGTGACGTCAGCCTGACGGAGGTGTCGCGGTTCTAACCTCCCGTGGTTACCTGGGTGTGCAGAGAGACCTCCCTGTCTGTGGATGGACCACAGACCCCCCCCTCGGTGGAGAGGGGAGGGGGCATTTAGAAAGAGACCCTCACGCTGAGTCCACCCGCCCTCAGTGGGGTTTGGAGGCTGCAGCCTAGCAGACAGGGTGGCGGGAGAATCAAAGGAACGTTCCAGAACACTGAGTCGTTCTGGAACTTCCTGGTCTTCTCAGAACAGTAGAGAGGGGCCCAGTGTCTGGGTGGCAGGGAGGAGCAGTGTAGCTGTGCTAGGCTAGGCTGCTGGCTACCTGGCGTATGGTTATGGAGTTTGCTTAAGGTAGCACTTAGCGACCAGTAGACCTATGTGACTGTAGAAAGAAGATAAATGTCTCGCTCATTTCTGACATTGAGAAAAAAAAATGATTGTGCAATTGTTTCGGGCCAGCGGACTTGAAAAATAGGACTTCCTCCTTGTCCTACTGATTCTGTTGCAGCGACACGACCTGAGGCTCAGCGCTGCCACCTACTGGACTGAACCGAACCAAAGAAATCCTGAGGCTGGTAATCCGTAGCAATTTGTGGATCTTGGGATCCTTTATTGATGTTCCAAACATGTCAACTGCATTTTATATTTGTAAATGGTCAAATCAACAAAGAACAACTAGGAGACTTTATAACCGGGCTCATGCTTTGGAGGAACATAGCAGTGGGTCTTTATTTTGATAGAAAAATTCGAGTTTATATTTGGTAAAATAAAGATGTGAATCTCCATGTCTTCTCTGCATCACAATTCCACGGCCCAGCGTGAACACAGCAGGTCTCACTGAGGAAGACGTCAGAGTTGGACAACTGTCAAACATCGTTGATTCAGACTCGACTCAGGAAGAAAACAGTCCAGAGTCTCCATGACTATGGTGAGACTACACATTCAGGGTTCTCAGTATATAGCAGAACAGTGAGAGTGAGAGAGTTGGCCTAGTATTGCATCTCAACAGGAATATTGACCAGATCAGGCAACACCACTGTCACTGACACAAGATAGGCTACATCAGGACAGTGATTAACAAGACAGAATACATGAACAAATGATGAGATAATAGCTGATCTGTTGATTTTGATGAACAAGAACACGTGACATCATGGTCTCAGGGTTCAACACTGTATGAATACTCTCCTCCATGTTGCAGTAGAGGGACACCAGTCACTGTATGAATACTCTCCTCCATGTTGCAGTAGAGGGACACCAGTCACTGTATGAATACTCTCCTCCATGTTGCAGTAGAGGGACACCAGTCACTGTATGAATACTCTCCTCCATGTTGCAGTAGAGCAGGGGTCTCCAATCCTGGTCCTCAAGGGCCACTGTCCTGAAGGTTTTAGATGTTTCCCTGCTCCAGCACACCTGACTCTAATAAAAGTTCATTATGAACCTTCCACAGAGCTTGGTAATGACTCATTCATTAGAATGTGGTGTGCTGGAGCAGGGAAACATCTAAAACATCGAGGACCAGAATTGAAGACCCCCGCATTAGAGGGACACGGGGTTTCAGTCTGTGAGAAATGATATTAATTGGGGCATTGTAAGCAGCCATGGATTTGAAGTTGCAGGATGACAATGTGCACTTGTTTGTAAAGCAAATGATGGGAGAGAGAAAAACAGGAAGCTCCAAATAAACTGATGAATACTGAAGTTTGTCAACGTCGATGCTGAGTTCCCAGATAATCACCGTGAACTCGGTTCAGGTGTTTGGGAAGCAGCTTCCGCGCTGCATACAGGAAGTTTACACAGACAATCACTTATCTATCCGCGCGCAGATTTGACTATAACTTGCATCATACGTATATATATGTCCTTGTGTGTCCACCTTGTATTCAAATGTGTGCTGCCAGGGGAAGCCAGGACAGATAGTCTGGATGTCAGAAGGGGAAAGAAACCAGAAGCAGGTGGAACAGTAGTTGGTAAGACGTTGTGCCCGGCTATCAGCTGGCGCTCCGTTGTAGAAACTAACTTTACGCATCTTGGCCCATGAGAATGCGGAAAACCTTGGAAGAGGAATAGCCTACCGGTCGCCATCCTGATTACAAAGGTAACTCCTGCGGCTCGTTGTCGTGTTTTGATCCAGTGCTTTGGGGGGTTTAGTTTAGAAATGGATTCATAAAACACGACGGGACATTCTGCGGCGTTTGATTTTGACGGTTAGATTACGGAAACTAATTCCTTTTAAACGAAGTCATGCGTACAGATACAGTTCAAAGCGCAACTGTTATGCGTTATATCAGAATCTAGCCTACCATCTGATTTGCGCACATCACATTATAAAATCGTTTGTTTCTGGTGAGTTAATCAGAATTAACTACATGCACGTGGTTGTTTGTGTGTCCGGATGAGCTACCAGATTTGGGAAAAGGTTAAGAGCTCTTGTTGTCATTTGCGTTCTTCAGTCTCCTGACAGGGCTTCGGTGACGACGGTGACCTGACATAATCATTTCGTAGACAGCCGTTCAAACATTCTTGTATCATTTTAAAGTAACTTTTTTTGTGTGTGTGCTTGCAATGAAACGTCAGAACCAAGCGACCATTTGCATCACTTATTTACGTAATGCAAATTGGTACTGTTATAGCCAGAGCATGACCTTAAGGCCTCTCCTTCGCTCTTCTCTGATGGGCTGAATGGATGCCAACAAAGTGAGCTGCCACACGCTTCCTCTGCCTCCCAGCTGCTCTGCCTTATCCCTGGTCCTGGTCCTGGTCCTGGTTGTAGTTCTCCTGCATGCTGACCAGCCTTGGGTATGCAGCAGTCTGACACGGACCAACCTCTGACACTCAGCATCTCATCTCTCCTCCTCTTGTTCCTCCGTTTCCTGGTTCTCTTCCAGTCCCCCCACCCCCTTCACTGGAACCGTCCCCTGTCCATGGGCCTCAGGGCTGCCAGAGGGCAGACTCCCTCCATGCCGGCCAAAGACTGAAGACCCTCCTCATCTACCATGACCATGAACCCCTACTCGGATCCACCTCGATGTGCCCCGTCCCCCCAGCCACCAGACCTGGATCTGGGCCCAGAACTGTGTTCCCTTCCCTCCATACCCGAGTGTGCCGTAGACCTGGAAGCAGGTCCCGACCTGGAGTGTGCCATCTGCTTCAGCCAGTTCAACAACGTCTTCCGCACCCCCAAGATGCTTCAGTGCCGGCACACGTTCTGCCTGGAGTGCCTGGCGCGGATGAACGTGAAGTCGTTGGAGCCGGAGCAGATCCAGTGCCCTCTGTGTCGTGGCCTGACGCCCCTCCCTTCCCTGGGGCTCCCCCGCCTGGCCAACGACCGCACCGTGCTCTCCTACCTCCCCGCCGCCATGCAGCGCGTCTACAGCGTCCGCTTCAGCCGCAGCAAAGGCCAGCTGCAGGTCAAGCGCGCCTCGGAGCATCACCCCCACCTGGCTCGTCTGGGGTCGGTCAGCCAGTCTCTGGATGTGGGGTTACCTAGCGACCCCAGCATGGATCCAGGCCCCAGAGACGCGGAGCAGAACAGGAGGATGTGCTCAAAGCCTGTGGGCCGAGTGCTGCTCCTGTCAGCAGTGGTGCTCGTAGTAGGACTTTTGACCGGCATCACCATCTTCCTCTTCGTCACCAGACGTTTCTGAGGAAGGACGTCCGCTGCTTCGGGTTGTTGGGCTAGCCTGCCTGTTTAGCGCGTTGCTAGGGATGCACTGGAAACCAAGACGAGGTCTACTGCGTGGTTACGGGACAGTGTATGAATGCCGCTTGTTGTGTTTGTTGTTGGCACGTTACCAAAGATATTATGGTTGGTGCACCTCCATGCAAATGCAAGCTAACTGATGGCTTGAGGCGCAAATGTACTCGTGTATTTTCCACAAACATGTGAAGATGTAAAATGTATGTTAGTGAGGGGAGGGAAGGGAGGGGGGGATTCGTGTATTTGGAACTATGCTGTTTATTTGCTTAGATTTGAATATTTCTACTTTTTTTTAAAAGAGCTATTATATTGTACACTCTTATTTTTTTAAAGAACTGTCAGATTTTTTTTATGTCATGTGGTATGCAAATTAATAAATAATATGTATGTATTTCTGCTTTGTTGTATTTTTCTAACAAATTTACATTTCTTGAACTTTATATAAAGTTGATCTTGAATGGTGACATATTTTTTGAATTTCAAAGTTTGAATTAGTTTAGAGGCTAAAGGATTTTTAATGTGAGCAGTCTGTTCCAGACTAGTACCAGTGCTTCCTGAAGACTACCCTGAAGTGTCTGTGTATACATCCTCCACTAGGTGGCAGTCTATCCCAGATCACTGGTTATTGTTCCTAACTTTAAACCAAGCAGCCAGGGAGTGCCTGTCATGGAAAATTACTACCACTTGAAATGTATTGAGCTGAAATGTCAGAGTGATGATGTCACAGGTTGGGGCTGGTTTGAGGAAGTGTGTTTCTGCTGTGTCTTGTTGTACCCTACTGGGGGGGAAACTCCTACTTGGGTGATTATTGGCTGTTGATAACCACAAGGGATGTATACACTCACATTCACCTCTTCCCTGCTTGAAGAAAGTTTTCCACAAACTATCAAACTATATTGGGGAGTAAACACAAGTGTTTCGATACACACCTAAATCAAAACATGTCGGCCTTAAAATTCTAAATTAGGAATTCTTTTCTCCCTTTTTGGCAGTTAAGTTAGCCGCGTGGGTCCGGTAATCGGCCGTTCGACCATGTTCAGTAACGTCAAGGTTGACGATGCAGAACAACTACGCACATGAGCAGAAGCAGGGCATGGCATGGTTGGACTGCAGCCACAACAAGAACACTGTTAATACAGCTACATGCTGGGTCTCCTGCACAATGATGTGTGTGTGTGTGTGTGTGTGTGAGAGAGAGAGAGAGAGAGAGGGAGAAAGAGAAAAAAGGCTGGTTAGATCACAACTGTCAGAAATATTTATGAAGCTTGTTTTGTGTCTTGTGTCAGTCATTCATTTGATGCATTCGTGTAGCTCTCACCTTTGACATCCTGTGTGTGTGTTTGTGTGTATGGGGGGTGAGATGGGAATTTTGAAGAAGCTTCATGGTCTTCTGGGTTACAGGCTTTTGTTTTTCCAATCTGAGCGATCTGCAACAACAACAGACTGATTATCTCTGCGGTCACATGACCAATACTGTGATCCCAACTCTCTTCCGAGGGGCGCTGATACGCTGTCCAATAAGGGGATGCCGAGCGCTGGTCTGTGCAGAATGTGTCATAGCCCATTTTCGACCAATGGTGGGGCTTCCGGCAGCAGGGTCATCGCAAAGGTCAAAGGTCGAGCTGATGGGTGAGCGGCTTTCCCCACAATTGAACCAAATTTAAGGGGATGCCTCTCAGTGTGTGTGTGTGTGTGTGTGTGAGAGAGAGAGAGAGAGAGATAAAGATAAATAGAGGTAGGTAGGTAGGTAGGTAGATACATAGATGGATACATAGATAGATATATAGATAGATCGATGGATACATAGATAGATAGATAGATAGATAGACAGAGAGATACATAGATGGATAAATAAATAGATAGATAGACAGATAGATTGACACAGAGATACATAGATAGATAAATAGATAGATAAATACATAGATATATACATGGATAGATACATAGATAGATACATAGATAGATAGATACATAGATAGATCGATGGATACATCGATAGATAGATAGATAGATAGATAGATAGACACAGAGATACATAGATAGATACATGGATAGATACATAGATAGATACATAGACAGATAGATACATAGATAGATACATAGATGGATAAATAGATAGATCTGGTTCTCAAGGAGTAGTCCGTGCGTGGGGCTGGGAAGCTGGCAAAGAGTTGCAGCTTTCAGACCTCTGATGTGAATGTTCTCTTCTGCTCCTGAACAAGAGGCTTTGTCTTCCCTACAAAAACATCTCAGACACAGAACTGGACCTCATTTGACACGGTGAAGAGTTTGCGTTTGTGTGTGTGTGTGTGTGTTTGTGCTTGTTTTGTCTTGTGGCCTGAAATTAGCGATTGAGGTCAATCCCCCATTGTAGCCTCTTTCTCCTCCTCCTCCATCTGAAAGCCCACACCAAGGGCCTCACTAGCACACTCACACAGTGTGTGTGTGTGGGGTTGCAGTGTGTGTGTGTGGGGTTGCAGTGTGTGCGTGGGGGGTTGCAGTGGGTGTGTGGGGGGTTGCAGTGGGTGTGTGGGGGGTTGCAGTGTGTGTGTGTGTGTGTGTGTGTGTGTGTGTTGTGACTGCTGCCCAAGTATATGCAGCAACTCACCGCAGACCTCAAAGAGGTAACCAGGACCCCTTCCAGGACCCCTTCCTGGTTCTTTGTCCCCACTAACCAGCCCCCCAGCTGGGCCTGAGAACAGCCAGGATGCTGGTGACGTCCGACCTCCTGCCAGGCAGGAACCAGGCTGGCCCAGCTTCTCTGCCAGAAGACCATCATCCTCAATCCATCCCAACTGGATGATTCTCCGTCAGATGGTGTTCAGGGCTGATGGAAATGCCCTTCCCATCTAAAAGGATTGAAGTAAATACGAACTGTGTGTCCCTAGTTATGTGTGTCCATACAGAGGACCTCATATGGGCACAGATCTCCATGCATCCTTAAATGGACAGATGATGGTGGTACGAGGGCGTGTGTGTTTACATGAGTGTAATGCCAGTGAGATGTAGGGGGCCATATGTGAGTAGTTACTGTGTCACCTCCATTTCTATCCTTCCTTACAATGTTTGCATTTGAAACACAGCAACTCTCTTACTTACACACGTTTGATGTTCTTGTTTGGTTGCTAAGGTGTGGCTTTTGCACACACACACACCCACCCACCCACCCGCACACACTCTCCCTTACACACACATTGTGTTATATAAGATCTTTATCCGTAACATCTTATCACACATGTACAGTCATACTGTAGTCAAAAGGATGTATTGTAAAGGCGAGAGTTAATGTTGATAACCAGCCAACACTGAGTTGGTTTTGACGACAAACCTGCGGGGGCTGGAAAGAGTTACTGTAACTAGATGCAACACTGGTGTAGAAAACGACTCTGACCAAGGAAATACTTGCATTCAAAATTCACACCGAAAGTTCCCCTATTCAAAGTGATGGCATTTTTTGAACTTGGCATGGATTCCATATGTTCCCACACACATGTTAATTTTGTCATCACCCCCCACACCACCCTCCTTCCTTTTCCTCTCCACACTATTCCACTCTCTCTTCTTCCCTGTAAATATTATTTGCATAATCCTCTTAGTCCAGTAAACAGCCATCCACCTTATCCTTGGTGAACCTACGCACTGCGCCCCTGGTCATCTGAGCACCTGCCCTTCAGAGAGATGTTTATTATCAAAGAAATGACTGTACCGAAGTGTTTATAATCAAACCACCACAGACAGACATGGCACGAAAGAGCCATGAGGTTTAGGGGTTCAGCAGGAGTTTGGAGTCAGTTTGCGTCGGGGTCATGGCAACAGCTGGGAGTTCACCCAGGATCTGACAGTGCTTGGAGGGCTGTTTAAGGGTCGGAGAGAGGTTGGAGATGAAGAATCTCTTAATACCAGTCTTGCCTGGGGTAGCTTTCAATCATGCACATAAAGATCAAATGCTGTACACACACACACACACACTCATCTTTAAAAATATGCAGACAATCACACCCTGACTTCATGCCAAACCGAATCTTAATGATAGCTAATTATTCCTGCATTTGCCAAAGTCAGACACTAAATTAAGAGTCAATATCCAGACCTTGGAACCTCAGTCACGCAAGCTTGTCTCCAGACACACGCATCCACAAACACACAAACAACTTAAGATGATATAAGCCACTGTCGGGTAACTGTGACCTTATGACCTGACAGTCAGAGGATTCTTCTAGGCTGTTTGTCAGTAAACACGTTGGCTTTTGCAGGTTTACCCTGTGGTTACTAGGGTGTCCCCACGGTTACTGTGTTTAAGATCAGTGATCGACAGCCGGGAGTTTCACTGACTTTTTCCAAAGTGCCTGTTTCTCCGAAATATGCCTCAGGCAGATACTGAACTTGGGCTTTAGTGTTTGAAACGAACCCTCAGGGTGAACAACATGGAAGACACAAACAGACTAGAGATGAAACACCAGGGGGGGGGGGAGAAGTAAACACATTCTCACGCAGGAAAAAAGCAGCAAGCGTATTTATAGCGCGCTCCTGACTCAACTTGGGTTCATCTAATCACAGCTGTGTTAAAACGGATCCTCCGGCGTGCTGGATTTGTCAAAAGGGAAACTTCTTTGTCCCGAACGTGAGAAACGGTCCCGCTCCGCTTTCTCTCCGAGCGCACGGCCTCTCCGTCTGCTCTCAGCGCTCGGTCCAGGAAGACTTGTCTGAACACTAACCCCACACTCCCTGGAACCCCGCCCTCTTTGTCTCTCCTCGCCTTGGACCCCCTTCTCAGTGTGGGCCTCTGTCAGTACAGTTCAGCTGGATCATGCGGTCACCGAGAGAGAATCAACAGTATTCAACCCTGGCGTTGCCTTTGGGTCACTGTGATCCACCTTTGCGGTGCAAAAGGTGAATCACGGTGACCCCGAAGGCAGCACCAGGGTTGGAAGAATAACACAACTGAACAGCCTTTTGAAAGAATGGGCCATTGATTGCAGAACATAAAAGGAGGAGAGAGAAGGAACAGATGGATTTGTTGAAACAGAATCAGAACTTGGAGCGAACATGTCGTAGGTGGTGTCCTGCCTGGAGTTGCGTGCTGTGAAGGGAGACAGACAGGGAGAAGCACATCAAGAGGCAGACAGATACCAAACAGATACTATGCATTCCCAAGAGAAACATTCCTCACCGAGGCCTCTGTGGTCACAGCCCTGGGAGGTGCGGAGCTGTCATAAAATTCTAGGAAGAAGACGCATAGTTCTAACGCCTCGGCAACCAGAGTACAAAGACCAGTGTGATTGCAAAACACAGGCTCCCTGAACCTCTGTAAGGCCTACAGCCACATACACACTCACACACATGTACACACACTCACATGCACGCTCTCATACACACATGTACACACTCACACACACATACATGCACTCCCACACACACATGTACACACTCACACACACACACACTCACATTCATACATGTACACACTCACACACACATACATGCACTCACATACACACATGTACACACGTACACACACATACATGCACTCACATACACACTCACACATATGTAAACACTCACACACACTTACATGCACTCACATACACACTTACACACACGTGCACCCATGTAGCCACACTCCCACACACACGTACACACTCACTTACCCTGAAACTGTCACCGGTATACCCCAGGCACATCACCTCTGCTCTGTCTTGAAACACCCACTCACTTATTGACAGTTTTTATGTAGCTTCCACAGAGTTGAGTGTCAGCCGGGCAACAAGGGGCTGTGCGTGACGACAGAGGAGGGGGAGCAAAAACCATGGTGGTTCAGTTGGGGTCAGTTTCCTTTAATCAGCTTTGATCACAGGAAAGACGCCCCAAATGTTTATGAGTAAATTACGGTACAAGACGGACCTTAATCTGATGGGCTAGACTGGGCGGAGTGTGAGGGGGCAGTGTGGGCCGGATGGGGTGAGGTGAGCGGGGTGTTTCAGAGTCTAAAAATAGCTTGTGCTAACCTGCAGAAGGGCGTGGCTACCTGGCCGCAAGACTGCAGGCCACACCCACTTACCTATTTAAAGGAGGAGGGAGGCCAAGTGTGGAGAGAAAACCAGGTTATCTAAACGATCTAGAAACAGAGAGACAGATCGATTTACACCGTTTTTGATCCCATCAAAAGCAAACAGAGAAGGAAGACATCCAGGTCCTGAAAGAAGCTTTGAAGACTCTGAACAAGAAGAACAGACGGTGAAAGAGCGCCAAGAGAAAAGCCAGCACGTTGTTCCAGAAGAAACCAGAGAGAAGATCAGCAGACATCATGTGCTCCTCCACCTCCGAGAGTCAGTCCTGTGTGGGTGGTGTTCACCCCCTGACACCCCCCGCAGCCCTCTGCCTCCCCAGGCCCACTCACCCCCCAGCCCTCCGCCATCGCGGCCGTCGCTCTCTCAAGGTCCTCTACCCTCCCCTGGTGAGACGCCACCTCCCCAGGGAGGAACCAGACTCCGCTCGCCGCTGGCTCGTCCTTCTCTCCGCCCTGCTCTTCCTGCAGATCTACACCGAGGAGACCACCTGCGGGCCCCCGGAGCTCCAGTCCGGACCTCCTCTGGCCTCCAGGGCCCAGCCCCAGGAGGGAGAGAGTTGCGTGGGCACGGCCGGGGCCTGGGGTGGCTCCAGCATGGAGAAGCCTTGGAGGCTTCTGCAGGGGCAGACAACAGCCCAACTAAAGTGTGTGGTGGCGTGACTGTTTAGCCGTCATTTTGCACACGACTAAAAGACTCTGTCAGCTCGTAACCGCGGTAGCACCAAGCTGACATGGAATCTGAAGCACACGGAGACGGCGTCTCATTCGTTCAGAGCCGTGCATGAGCCAGATGTTCCCAGTCTACAGAGGTAACCCGATCCTGCTCTTTGCGTCATCGGCCAATCAGCTGTGCCGGTTTGATGCCTTCAGCCCAAGGGCAGAAAGGGAAGATAAAGAGTGGGGAGGGGGGGAGGGGAGAGAAAGGAAAAGCTATCCGCCATATGACTCACATGCATCAGAGGAATCCCTCTCTTCCGTCCACGAAGAAAAAGAAAACACCAGCGTATTGCTGCCGGTCAGCCGGTGTGTGAGCACACGTCTGGACCTCCAGCACCGAGCGTGCGTGCGTCTGGCTGAGGTTGCCGTGGAAACTCCGTTGCGTGTGCGTATGAGCACGCGTGGACTCACTGTGAGGAAGTTCTGATGAAGAGACAGTAGCCAGCCTTATTGGTCAGAGCTGCAGTGTTTTATACAGCTGAGTCTCTGGAGAGAGATGACCCTCTCTATGGATGTGATGTTAGTCTACATGCACGCTACAGTCATGTGTGATTCATAGAGAACCGTAGTGGGAATGTCTAACTGTTGTGGTGGGAAATATTGCTGTTTGGTATGTCTGTTCATCTTTTGATTAAAACCCTCATTATTTGCCTTTGATCTTCTGTGTGATGTCTTCATCTTAATTAATCAATTGACTTCACACAAACACACACTCTGGTTTTTGAGGTGAGGGTTGATGTCATCTGGGACCCTAACCTTAACCCTTGACGTGATTCGAACCCTACCACTAATATAACCTGAACTCTAAACCTATTAAAACACTTTTTTCGAAATAGCATTTAACCCTGATGCTGCCTTCAGGTCATTGTGACTCACCCTCTGTACCACAGTGTTGGATCACAGTAACCCAAGGGCAGCACCACGCTTGAAGTTGTGGGCCCAAGAATAGCACCTCAGGAGGTGAATTCTAAGTTTACTATCTCTAGCATGCTGCTTAATCTACTATTATTAAGAAGTCTCCACAAAGATAGATTAACACGACCACATGACAGCACACACGCTCCGCACACACACACACACACACACACACACATACACACACACACCCACACAAAGAAGTTGCCCTGCAACTTTCCCAGGGAGACACGGGAGAACAAGTTTAAGAGACGCAGGAATGCAGAGGTGTTCTCTCAGTCTCCTCTCTGTTGAGAAACATGTTTCTGAAGGTGTGTTTCCTCCACTGTTGCTGTCACATCACTGTGAACACCTGCTTCTCACACTGAGTGTGTCACACACACACACAGACTATCATAGACACACACACACACACGTATGACCCAGAGAAACCGCTGAAGGCCTACACGTGCCTTACATTCACATTGCCACTTCTTTTAACTGTGAAACTTTGTCCTTCAACACCTGATTCTCACACTGAGTGTGTCACACTCTCACACACAAACACATGATCGTAAACACGCAAACAACAAAATGACCCAGGAAAACCACAGAATGCCTACACGTGCCTTACATTCACGTTGCTACTTTGAACTGTGAAACTTATTGAATTGTGTCATACATTTGATGACACAATTCCTTATCAGACTCTCTGCTTGTGTCACCGCGTTCATCACCATGTCCCTACCTGTCTGTGTGACTGTGTACGTGTCTGTGATCGAGAATCTGTGTGTGTGTCTGTCTATGATGGAGAGTCTATGTGTGTACGTGTGTGTCTGTAAGAGTCTGTGTGTGTATGTGTCTATGATAGTCTGTGTGTGTGTATATGATAGAGAGTCTATAATAGTGTCTATGATAGTCTGTGTGTCTGTCTGTCTATGATGGAGAGTCTGTGTGTGAGGGTGTGTGTGTATGAGAGACTCCATGATAGAGAATCTGTGTGTGTCAGCCTCAGAACAGGTGTTCGATATTGCCCTCTCCGCTACCTCATCCCTCGTACAGTCACACATTTACACCTCACCTGTATTTGCGTCTCCATAGAGACAGACTCCCCGACCGACGCTCCTCTCCTCCCAATCAGAATGGGGGGTGATCAATCAACCAAGGCCAACCAGAGACCTGCGTCACCCTGATGGAGGATTCCAAACACCGTCAGGATGGCACAGCAGAGGAACACTGTAGCAAAGTATGCGTGTGGTATGTGCTGCTTATCAATTGGTTTTTTTTTCCTCTCCTGTCTTTCCTTTAGAGAAAACCATGTCATGGGCGTCTCTGTGAATGTCTTGACACAGCGATACTCTTAGCTAATCTCTCTATTGTCATTGTGAAGGTCGGAAGTGAAATACTAGCCGGAGGTGAACGTACCAGAAAAACAATTCAAAGTTCACCTTCAATACGCAGAAAGGAGGCTAAATATGGCACCTAGTCTGTGATGTCAATCACACAGAAGCCCTGTCGAAGCTACACAACAAACACCTCGCAAAAATAGGTTTTCACGCCACCTTTTGTTTTGTAATCGGCGACCCTCTCCAGACAGATGATGTTATAAAACTCTGACCCCTGACCCTGTCATTTGGGATTAGGTTTGTCCCACAAGTCGCCTGTCTGTAAATGTCGTGCTGTGAAGGCTCAATAGTGTCTGTGCGAGTGAAATCCCTATGATAACAGCACTGTGTGAATTCCAGTCAGCTCTGAATTGCCATGATGACGAAGACTGGGGGAGTAGACAGGCTACTCATAACCCTGCCAGACTTCAACTTTCCCTGCGTGTGAGTTGTGTTTGGCCAGCCTAACCATATCTTGGAAGCAGAGCGGTGGGCCCCAGAGCGGGAGGGGGGACGGGGGG
>BROE01000008.1:3992359-4000374 GCA_036571765.1 Plecoglossus altivelis | reverse complement strand
GAGTTTTCTATCTCAAACAATGACCGACATTATCCACCTTATAACCCCTGGCCCCCCTCTACACACCACCACCACACAGACACACACAACAACACCCTCCTGTTTACCCTCCGCTCCGTTGGGTACTGGCAGAGAGAGGATTGGTTCTGGTGGTAAAAGCCTCCCTGTTGATGCTGGCGACAAGGGTCAATGAAACCAGGCGCTGAACTCACACACACACACACACACACACACACACACACACACACACACACACACACACTGCATCCTCTGAGACTGCCACTAGCAGCCCAAACAAACCTCCCAGCAGTGGTTCGTCTGTGAACCTGGAACTGGGGGTCACGATGGAGTTACAACTCAGTCAGACAGGGAGGACAGGAGAGGTGCCAACCAAACATGGGAACCAAGATGGAGGCTGGTGGGCCTTCACACCGTTCCAGAACACTGAACACCAGCTGAGAGGGGATGGGAGGGAAGGAGAAAGAGGGAGAAAGAGAGAAGGAGAGAGAGAGGGGGGAGACAGAGGGAGATCCATTTGGCAACGGTAGCGATTTCCCATATTTAGGCAAAACTTTACAGAAGAGGCCTGGAGCCGTCTCTCACTAAAATTTGGTGATAAATATACAGTTGGACATTCTCACGTCTGGGTGTGTGTAGCAAGTTTCTGCCAACCAGGCATCTGACAGATTTAGTTCCCAGCCTTCCCGACTGTGCGCATAACAGGTTTGTGCGTTTGTTTCTCCGAATCTAATTTTAGCAAGGTGACACACGTTTGGAGGGCGCAAGTTGTGGTTCCGTGTCACTGTCTCCTATCTTCCGCCTAATAAACCTTTCAGATGCCAGTCTTGCTAAAGATGATCATGCCCAGTCAACAGCCTGGGCATGATAGCGCACACCAGAAAAAAACGAACTGACTTCCAGCGAGCTGAAACTACAGTAATCCAGGCAAAATGAATCATGCCACACGAATCGCTGATGTTCCTCCTCCTCTGTTCAAAGGTAATTCATACGCGAAATATCAAGTTGTTGTGTCACACCAGCATCCGTTGAACTTTCTGTAAAGGTCGCCGCAGGGTTTCTCTGCAACAGACGATAGTGGACGTGATGATTCCACAGTAAAAGAGGAATCTCCATTCTGCATTGTATCTTCTTTTGTCTCTTTGAGAGTATTTCAAATAATGCTTTTGCAAATAATGATTTGCGTCAAGCGCTTTCAGCTGTCGGTCTTAACCGACACAGTGAAGCGGTTAAGCCGACAGGAGATAAGTTTACTCCAGACCTGCAGGAGAAGCGCTTCTACATGTTACCAAACACAGCCCTCACTGTTTCCCCAGACACTGTTGCCTTTACACAGTCAGCCAAGCCAATCTGCAGAGATTACCTTATCATCATCATCATCATCATCATCATCATCATCATCATCATTAGACTGATCATTGCAAATACTTTTAATCATTGAAGACTTTGAATATTTTGTGTCCAAATGAAACCCCTATCAGCTTGCTCGTTGGGCATAAAAGTACTTTTCCATGACAGGTAGACAGGGGTGATATTGCAATTGTTACGTCAATATTGTCCCAAACACCGATTTTCAACAGCCGGGTTGCCGAGGGTATATAGTAATTAAGAGTATTTTGACAACAAAACTGACACATGGCGATAATATTGCAAGTTACACAATAAAGTACCTTCTAATAAAATAAAGGCTGACCACAACTTTCAAGTTGACATATTTGCTGTTACGGTGCTCCTTATGGGCCATCTTTGAGATGTTCATTTTCCATTCTAGTTTTGTGAAATCGTCTATCACACTATTAATCTCAACCATAATTAAATACATCTTAATTCATTACATCGCAATGAATAATGAAGAGATGAACGGAGATTAAGAAATTAGACCGTCACTACGTGTCAACACGCGTAGCTCCAATTTACTTAAGAAAATCATTTTCATGTAATTTTCCCATTTGTGCAATTCAAGAGCGTTGTCTCACTTTCAGGGAGTGGCTTGTTCTATGGGCGTAACTTTAAACCTAAAACGAGATATAAACCTGAGCGCCGACGACAGAAAGTCATCTTACGAACAGCTCAAAAGAGAAACTTAGAAACAAACATGTATTCGCGATCGAACAGCCTGACATTGTCAATTTCGACAAACAATTTACACCAAAAGCAGTTTCCTTACAAAACGATGCTGCGGACCAGAGAGCCAGAAATTTTCACTTTCGAGCGGATTCCGGATCAGACCCAGCATTCCAGCTCGTCTCTCCGGCCGCGGAAGAGGAACATGAGGGTTATGTACCCAGCCAAGGTCCGCAAGTACCTTCCCCCGGCGGAGAAGAGCCCGGCCAAGCGATGGCTGCTGGCCCTGTGTCTGGTGGTGTTCCTGCAGATCTACACCGAAGAGCCGTGTGTGGAGACCGCAGTCGCAACCGAAACCCCTGCTGCCGAGGTCGCCTTCGAGGGGACGCCTTTTACGCAGTACCAGGTGCTGGCTTTCCAGTCAGTGGAGGAGCAGATTCGGCAACTGAAAGCTGGTTCCAACGACTTCCAGAAGTTGTCCCTGAACTGTCAACATGAGAGCGAAAGCCAGTCTGAAAATCTCCTGGTGAACACCACCTGCCCCTCGCAGGAGAGTGTGATCAGCCTCAAGCACGACCAGAGCACCAGGAATGGCTACGTTGTTGCCTTCCTCTACCCAGCGGTGTACCACCGACTTGGCGGGGAGCAGTGAAGGAAACCAGGTCGATAAGGCCCAGCCTATGTGCCTCTGAAAACCCGACCGGGACTCACGTCTCTGGTTGAGAAGAAGTGAGCGAGCTCTTCCGGGCGCTGCCACGGAAATCAAGAGCTCGCCCTCAGGGTGACTGTCTCTCGCCGAGAAGCCTCACCGTCCTGGGACACTTGAAGGACCTCCTGGCAGATGATCCTAGCCACGGACTATGACTTGAATAGATGAAACAGAAACACTTGAATTGACTTGTTATCATTTTTGTTACAAATGTACTGTAGAACAAGACGTGATCTGCAACCAGTAGACTCTCTAGACTGTAGGACCTGCAGACTTGAAAAACTAGACTGGAAAAGCTTTGAACAAAACACTACTTTGTTAAAACATAGGTTTACTACTTGACATTGATGCACATGTTTAGTTTATCAAATGAAGAATATCCTATGTAGTTATTTATTGTATTTGCTATTTATTTAAAGTATTCTAAAAACTGTGATATGTTATGCAATAAAATATATGTATACATGTAAAGTCTTGTTGTCTGCCTGCTGATTGGACCATGGAAGGACCATTTGAGCCATACATTAATTGCTTCACATAGGAAATCTTGCCGTTTACCATTAGACTCACAGCAAATCGTAACTCCTCGTTATGTATAAGATTCTATTAGGTTCGCTGTCTGGACCACAAGATAGACAGCTGACAGTAGCTGCTCCACCATCATCATCATCATCATCATCACTGACTGATGGATTGACGAAAGTATTGAAATTGTCCGTCGATCTGTGCAAGAACAGTGTGACTTTAAGGATATTCATGGGAGCAGGTAATACGATAGAATACTCAACCAAATAATGAGACGATGTCTGATCTACACGTCTGATTATGAGAAGCACACCAGATCTCCAGTACTTTCCTCAAAGCACCTCCCTAACCTTTGTCCCTGACCTTTTCCGAGTCAGGGGAGATTGTAGGCTACTGATTTCAAAGTCGTTTTATTGACATTCCGTGACATTTCTCCACTCCAGAAATAGCTGCAACAAAATCCGCAGATCAGACAGTTACACAAACGTCCAGCAGTAATTGGAAGACAGTTACATTCGTCACCTGCGATGGCTGCATCACTGTTACATGGAGGACAAGACAGGTGTGTCCCTGCCTCTGACACTGCCCGGTTGACATCATTGTCATTCTGTTCTCTCAACCAGAACAGAGACAACGGACGCTGAGTCATTTGTAGTTTTATGAGCCAGCCATATTTGAGTAATTACATCACACACCCTTTAAAAACTCCTCTGGTCATGAACCACCCTGAAGCACTGTCTGCAGATGATGAAGGTGACGATATTGATGATTATATTAGCTCTCGGTCTTGCGATAATAATACAGAAACAGGATGGATGGTACCGCTCTCTGGAATCTGTCAACAGCTGAAAGATGACGAAAGAATCAGTGTTTCTATTTATGTAGAGACAGTAAGTGGATCAGACAAACTGTCCTGTATTATTGTATTATTAGGTTATGTCGTACAATTATGTATCATTGGATCATAGCGTGAGAAGCTAATCCTGTTTAGAGATTTGGATGGGGGTGGAAGTGAGTTCTTTGTTTTTCCGTGGAGAACGGAGTCGCTCGTGTGGTTGGTCTGTGTTCCCCCACAAAATATCAAATATCGATTACTTTCCACATACTTTCACATACTTTTTACGTACTTTCCTCAAACGTTCACTCGCCTTGTCATGTTTAGACGTCCGGAAAATGTGAATGCGTAAGAACAGTGTTGGATTTTTAAAAAGCTTGATGAAAGATGCACCTGTGTGTGTGTGTGTGTGCGGGTTTACACCCTGTCTATAGATGGTCACTTCCTACTCAGAGGCCTCAACAGAGGAAGAAGAAGATGAGAGGGAGATGTTGTCTGATCACCAGATGGCTGGTCTCCAGGACAACGAACCCTTCGGCCTATGGGGAGGATGACTGGAGACTGTTACTGACACAACTGCCTACCTGTGTTTATTTCCAGCTTCCTGTCGCTCCCCTGCACAGAGGGAGAGGCCCTCTCTCTCAAACCCAAACACAGCAGAGCTGCGTGTTTATTGGCCGAATGGAAAACAGAGTCAAGACAGGATAAAGGCAAAGGGATCATTCTCAGTTAACGGACCAGAACGGACCAATCAGCTGTGGAGTTCCAACCCGCTGCCTGCGTGTGCGCGTGCGTGAGCGTAAGCACAAGAGCCAGGCTGAAGCGATGACATCACTGCTCTGACAGGCTGGATGCAGGAAGCTGTGGTGAGCTCTGTCCACGCGGCCTTCGAGCAGCCGCGCTCACACGACGACGGAAACTCCCAGCTCAGCTTCCTCTTTTTTTTCAAAAACGCCCCATTTCTCTGTCCCCTCCTCCGAACAACATCGCTCTCTCCTCCCTCCTCCCACCAGCCCTCCTCTCTCTCCCCTCCTCCACACAGCTCTGCTCACTTTCCGCCACCCAACCACAGCTGAAGTCATTCTTCTAGGATGACTCACAGACTTCTGGAGGGCACCAGTTCCAGGCTGGTCTGCTCCTACCGAAACTGGATAGAGGAGGAGGGAGGTGAAGAGGAGGGAGGTGAAGAGGAGGGAGGTGAAGAGGAGGGAGGTGAAGAGGAGGAAGCAAAGCAAGGACAGACACAACTAAAGGAGGACAAAGAGAGAGTAAGGGATGGGAGGGGGCTGGAAGGCAGGGAGGAGTAAGGAATGAGGTTCAAAGGCAGAGATACAAAGGAGACACATTTACCTGCCTGGGAGATGGATGTTAGGTGTGTCAACATGCACAGGGGATGAGGTGTGTGTGCGCGCGCGTGTGTGTGCGCGCGCCCATGTTTGTCCTTTCAGTCGTTTACATTTCAAATGTAAAGGAAAATGACATGTGGGTGTATGTGAGCTTGTGCGCGTGCGTTTGTGTGTGTGCGTGCGCGCATGTGCGCGTGCACGTGTGTGTGTGTTTCTTTACAAAGCAGCTTCCTGTGGTACTGTTTACACAATAGATGAGGTATTTAGTCACAGTGGTACTCATGGATCATTACGACACACTCACACAAGTGGCAGGAGTTATTTCATCCGCAATGGGCTTCGTGGTTGGTCATGTGAATTGTGTGTCGGAATGGTATGTTGATGGCATGTATAGTATGATGAATATGTACTGATTGTTCAAACGTCTGGGTATGAATCCGTAATCGGGGTGTGTCAGCATAATCGCCATTTAATTCCTTCCTTCCTGGGAGTGCAATTGTTGGTTAGATGAGTTACCACTACGGATTGTGACTTTGCACAGACACAATCACTTCCTGAATGCGACTTCAAAGCTTATTCTGAAACCATGGACAACCTACCTGTTCCCAGAGTACGCCTACACACAGATACAGGCTACACATACCATACACACCCCAGCCCTTCTGCAGCAGACCTCACCCATATCAGCCAAACCTACACCTTCCTCACCCCAGCCCCTCACCCCAGCCCCTCACCCCAGCCAAGCACCAGCCCCACACCACAGCCCCTCCAGGCCAGCCTCACACCAGCCCCCACCCCATCAGCACGGCTGATTTGAGTGAAAAGCTCATCCGCGTCTAGACCAGGGTGAGAGCTTGAAGTGTCACACTGACCAGGCATTACTGTGTGAATTCTCACGCTTCTCCCCTGTCTGCATACCTGCTCAACTTTCCCTGTGTGAAAAGGTATGTGCGATGATGAAAGAATGCGTGAGCCACCCGCTCTGTGCCAACCAGGTATGAGGGGAATTCGCCCTTGCCCCTGGGAGGGGAGGAAGAGTGGATGTGGGGAGGAAGAGACCAAGCCTTGGTGGATGAGACACCGCTGGAGAGTACAGAATCATCTGAAGACTATGTCATACTAAGATGAGCCAGCATTGTGTACAGTGGTGGACTTCTCCCTTACACGGGTCATCTGGATTTGGCCGGTCAGTGTTACGGTTGCATAACTCCCTCAGTGCCCAGTGTCAAAAGAGCTGTGCTGTCATTACAAAGCAACGTTGGATTTTTTTGACATCTGGTCATCTAAAAGTTTAAACTGCAACAGAATTTTTCTCTAAAAATAGATCAATCTGAGGTTTGTAAAAGATGTCGGATGTCAATGAACTAGACGCAAAAGTTTCAACTCTTATATAATCTTTCCGAGAGCTTGTTTTCAATCTTTCCATCTTGTTTTTTCGTCAGATGAGTTTCAACCAGAAGGAGGAGGGGGTTATTTGAACGCGGTGCCCCTCAGTCATGCGCTGGCGTGGGCCTCTGTTGTCCTGGCATCCGGCCTACCCCAGGGTAACCCAGGACTAATGGTCGAACCCACTCACCAATATAAATACCACCCACTCGGTGTGACAGTGGAGTTGGTCAGTTGGAGTGGTGTTTATGGGAGAGGGTCAGTTGTGTACGTCAGTTAAGGGGAGCTGAGATTAAACACAAGGCAGGAGTCATGACAGAGAGTGAAATCGAAGAAAATCAAACAATTGTATCATCAGCTAACATCGACAGTTGATTTGTACCATCCTCTTGAGGGGGAAATATCTGTTGTGGGTTTCCGCCAAGACGCAAACCACGAGGAGAGGAAATCAAAGTCCCTGATTCATTCCATTATTCAGTTAGGAGGAAGAAGGAAAAACCATCTAGTCAAACTCCCCTTGCATCATTATGGGAGACCCCAGACTTTGTTACAACGGCGATGAGCGTACAGGAAGTGGAAAATCACCAGCTACCTCTGGTGGATCCACGGAGACATGCCCATCGGGCACGGGTCCGAGGGGAGCGGCGTCAGCCGAGCGGCGCTGTGGCGCTCTCTGCTGGTTTACCGGCAGTAGCGCAGGCTGAGAGCGCGGTTCCCAGGAGGTGTGAGGAGGAGGGACACGTGAGGAGGAGGGAGGAGTGAGGAGAGGACAGGAGAGGACAGGAGAGGACAGGAGAGAGGTGAGAGGTGAGGTGAGCTACAGTTGGTCCTACCTAGTGTGTGATCAGACAGTAACTTGGGATAAGACACTGACAGCGGACATGTGCCTGACTTCCTGCTCCTCCTCCATCACCACCACCACCATCACCACCAACACCACCCTCCGACATACAGCCTTCACACAATCAGTATCTCCATCATGGACTGGGAGAGTCTATGGGAGTTGGATGATCCTAGCTGAGTAGAAGACTTGGTTTTACCCTGCTGGGACGTGTGCCACAGTGCCCTTACTGTCCTTAACACTGAGGGCAGACAGTTCTAGCTCAACTCCTCTGTCTCTCTCTACCTCCCT
>BROE01000008.1:3977359-3987359 GCA_036571765.1 Plecoglossus altivelis | reverse complement strand
CGCCCTCTCTCCCTCACCCTCTCTCCCTCGCCCTCTCTCCCTCGCCCTCTCTCCCTCGCCCTCTCTCCCTCGCCCTCTCTCCCTCGCCCTCTCTCTCTCTCGCCCCCTCTTGCTCGCTCGTCTCTGCGCTCCATGACCACGACGTCAACAGAAGAACTGAGCAATGCTTTAGAGCGATGGGTGGAAAACAGCAGAGGGGAAACTGAGGAGGGGGGGAGGAGGGATGAGAGACGGAGGGAGAGGACAGGGAGGGAGGGAGGAGGACAGAGATGAGTACAGACAGATAGAAAAGAAGAGGGAGAAAGAGAGAGATGGATGGGTGGAGAGAGAGATGGGAGAAAGGAAAGAGAGAGAAATACAGATGGATCAAAACGGCGAGAGCGGGAGAGCATGGAGATTCCAGATTCCAGTCGTGAGGAGATGTGAGAGAAGAGCAGCTTGCAGCTCTTCCTCCTGTTCCAGGCTTATATAAGGTCTGGTCTGTGTGCGTGAGCCTGTGTTTGTGTCCAGAGACATACTGCTGGACAGCCTTCCTCAACAACACGACAGATGACTCAACATCGCCAACACGGCAACCTCGTTTGTTTTTGGTGCAAACCTAGTTAAGAGCGTTGACTCACAACTGCTCTGTAAACTGTTGTTTGTTTATCAAGGGGCCGCAGACCCAAGCTTCTAGACGAGGATGTTTCCTAGAGAAGGTTGGGCAAGCAGCCAGCCAGCATTTACTGCTAGGTTTCCAAGCTCCAGAGAGGGCCTGCATGCTCCTGCAGCTTGGCCTGCCAGCGGTGGTGTGTCTCAGGCACAGCTCTCTGGCGAGCCTCCAGGCTCCTCTCAGGCCTCCAGCCAGGCGAGCGGCCAAGCAGACTCCTGGGAGCTTTAAGGAACCAGAGCTCTGACAAGCTCCTTAGAGAGAGACCGAGAGAGAGGAGAGGGAAGAGAAAGAGAGAGAAAGAGAGAGGGGGGGGCAGGAGAAAGGGGGGGGGGCAGGTAGGGGGACATAAAAGAGAGGGATGAACAAAGGAAAACAACAAAATTGGGGAAAGAGAGAAGGAAGAAAGGATGCAGGAAAGAGTTGAGAGGCGTGTTTGGGGATAAGAGGAGGAAGAACGAAGGTTTTGTCCAAAGAGAAAGAAGATCTGGTCTGTCAGGGAAGGAGTGATTCCTCTAACTCACTTTCAATGAGCGGACCTGGATCCAGTCTGATGGGTTCTCCTGCTGTCCAGCTGTGGCTGGCTGGGCTTGTTCCACACACACACACACACACACACACACACACACACACACACACACTGAGGCTCCATCAGCTCCTCTCTTGCTGGTTGTCCCAGTTGAGCACTGTGACTTTGCTTGGTACAGAGAGTGCATGATATGTTGTTCTCACTGGAAAGATAAAACTGTCTTCCTTTTGTACCCATTCTTCCACCCCTCCACCTTCCAACCCTCCACTCCTCCACCCCTCCACCTTCTACCCCTTCACTCCTCCACCCTCCACCCCTCCACCTTCCACACGTCCACCCTCAACTTCCACCCCCTCCTCACTTCCAACTCCCCTCAACCCCTCTATCTCTTCACCTTCCACCCCTCCACTCCTCCACCTTCCGAACCTCCACTCCTCCACCTTCCGAACCTCCACTCCTCACCTTCGCCGAACCCCACAACCCTCCACCTTCCGATCCTCCACTCCTCCACCCCTCCATCCCTCCACCTTCCACCCCTCCTCCATCTAATCCTCCCCCTCCACCTTCCACCCCTCCACCCTCCACACCTCCCCCTCACCCCCTGCAGAGATGTAGCGAGGGCCTGCTTGTCTCCAGTCATCCACATCCCATCATGCTCTTCTTTCTCCTGCTGGCTTTGCCAACTCCAGCCCATGGACAGATTGACCCAGGTAAGCTCCTGTTACAGGACTACTCACACACACTCACACACACACACTCACACGCTCAAACACACACTCACACGCACACACACACACTTTGGTTCCTTGTGTCTTCATGCATGTGATAAATTCCCCATCTGTGTGTGGTGTATTCAGTGTGTCTTGATCACTGAGACACTGCTTTGACTCCTCACTGACCGCTCTGTGTGTGTGTGTGCGTGTGTCGTGTGTGCGTGTGTGCAAGATCCAGTTCAAACCAGGTGTGTGTTTCTGCTGTTTGTGTGTGTGTGTATGTAGTTGTGTGTGTGTGTAATGGTGTGTGCATGGCGTGTATGTGTGTGTGCTGTTAGCATGCGTGTGTGTGTGTGATCAAGATAGAGTGTGTTGCGTGCGTGTTGACGTGGTGTGTGTAAGTGTGTGACCGTGTCGGCTTGTGTATGTGTTCTGAATGCGTTGTGTGTGTGTGTGTGCATGCGTGTGTGTGTGTTGCAGCTCACTGCCGCTATCCCCTTGGCATGGAGGACGGCAGGATCACAGACAATGACATCACTGCTTCCAGCCAATGGCATGAGAGCACTGGACCACAGTATGCCAGGTATGCGAATGCACACACACACACACAAACACACCGTGGTGTGCAGAAAGCACACATTTCACACATTCTAACATAAGGAGTATGCCTAATAGGTGGAATATCTGTGTTGTGAGTGTGACTAAACTTGGAGTTTGATCTCAGACACCAAGCATTCATCTCACATCTCTCATTTTCTCTCCTCCGTCTCTCCCTCTCTCCTCCCCCCTTCCTCCCCTAGGCTGAACCGCGAGGAGGGGGACGGAGCGTGGTGCCCGGCAGGTCTCCTCCAGCCCTCTGACACCCAGTACCTGCAGGTGGACCTGGCCAGGCTCACCTTCCTGACGGTGGTGGGGACTCAGGGCCGCTACGCACGCCGAACGGGCAAGGAGTTCGCCCGTTCGTACCGCCTCAACTACAGCCGAGACGGCCTGACGTGGCACTCATGGAAGAACCGCCTGGGCAATGAGGTAGGAGAGGGGGGAGGGGAGGAAGGGAGGAAAGGGAGGAGGGTCGAGGGGAACCCTGGGGGATTGAGCGAAGGGGAGAAAAGGAAGACTGGAAGAATGAAAGGACGGAAATGAGCGAGAGATGGAGTGAATGAGCCGGAAGGTGAAGAATGCCTGTTGACAGGATATGACCTCACTGCCGTGAACACACTTTCTTGTCAGACATCCTGTCAGGCCTGGCCTTTTACTCCAGAGTCCACAGAGGTCCAGTGTAAACAGTCAGGGCTGGGAGAGTGGCTCTGCTCCCTCCTGATAAGGCCTGAGACGGCCTGATAAGGCCTAAGAAGGCCTGCACTCCTGTTCCACTGCAGTCAGCTGGTCAGGCCTGTTGCTGTGACGATGGAGCCTCATCTTGAACCCCATCTTGAACCTTTGAGCCTCACGACCCTGAACATCTGAGCTGGGGTCAGAGGTCAGAAGGTCCAAGGTCAGGGAAGATGGTATTCATGACAGTGGGCTCAAGATGTGTGACCAAGATGTGTGCGGTGTGTGTGTAGTGTGTGGTGTGTGTGTGTGTAGTGTGTAGTGTGTGGTGTGTGTGTGTGTGTAGTGTGTGGTGTGTGTGTGTAGTGTGTGACTTCTGTTGCGTTTCACACACTCAGCCGGGCGTCGTCTTGTTCTCCAGGTGGTGGAGGCCAACGCCAACGCGTACACCTCAGTCATCAAAGACCTCCACCCTCCCATCATCACCCGCTTCCTCCGCCTCATCCCCTTCACCAAGCTGCCCACCACCGTCTGCATGAGAGTGGAGCTGTACGGCTGCCCCTGGCATGGTGAGACGCACGCACACACACACACACACACACGCGCTCTTACACACACGCTCTTACACGCACACACACACACGCTCTTACACACACACACAGTCTTACACACACACACATGCTCTTACACACACGCTCTTACACACACACGCTCTTACACACACACACGCTCTTACACGCGCACACACACACACACTCTTACACACACACACATGCTCTTACACACACGCTCTTACACACACACGCTCTTACACACACACGCACCCTCACTCTTACACACACACTCTTACACACACATGCTCTTATACACACACACTCTTACACACACATGCTCTTACACACACACTCTTAAAAAACTCATGCTCTTACACACACAGTCTTACACACACACACAAACTCATTCAACCCCCTCTCCTTCACGTACACTCACACAGACCCACACATTCATTTATCTCCCCATTTCACACAAACCACAAACCCCCTCGCACAGTAAATATCTATGACCCAGTGGGAGTGGTGTTGTGACAAGCAGGCTGGCTTGGGGGCGGCGACCACACACAGATTAAGGATTGATGACTCATCACAAACTCATGTCAGCAAAACAAAGGAATGTTTACAAATATAAAACCTCAACCTCAATCTGCCCCCCCTCCCTCCCTCCCCCTCCCCTTCCTCCCTCTCCTCCCCCTTCTCTGTGTTCCCTCTCTCCTAGATGGTTTGGTAGCGTACTCTTCCCCAGAGGGACAGCTGATGATGCCTCCTGGTTACCCCATCGCCAGCCTCAACGACTCCACCTACGACGGGGTGCACGAGCGGAGGTACACACACGCGCACACACTGACGCGCACACTCACACACAAACACACATGCATACTGTCACCCTCTCCCACACACGTTCACACATACACGCAGCACACATTTACACTCTCACACACACCTATCCCTACTTGTGTACACAAACATTTGAGTTGTGATCTACATCCACCGTACCGTGTGTCCCTTCCTTCTTCCTGTAGGAGACTGTTGGGTGGGCTGGGCCAGCTCACGGACGGTCTGATTGGCCAGGATGACTTCCTGGTGACACGTCAGTACCATGTGTGGCCGGGCTACGACTACGTGGGCTGGAGGAACAAGAGTCTGGGAAGTGGCTACGTGGAGATGGAGTTTCTCTTCGACCGCCAACGAAACTTCACCTCCATGAAGGTGAGAGAGGAGAGGAGCAGAAGGCGATGGTGACGTCACCAAGCAGACGTTCCTGTGTCATCCTCATGTCTCTCCCCCTTCCCGTCTCAACGCCCCCAGGTCCACAGCAACAACATGTTCTCTCGCGGGGTCAAGATCTTCTCCTCCGTCACCTGCCACTTCAAGCCCCGCCTCGTCGCCGGCTGGGAGGCGGAGCCTGTGGAGTTCCGGACCGTTCTGGACGACCGGAACCCCAGCGCCCGCTACGTGACGGTTCCCCTGGAGCGCCGCACCGCCAAGGCCCTCCGCTGCCGCTTCGCCTTCGCCGACACCTGGATGATGTTCAGCGAGATCACCTTCCTGTCAGGTAGGAGGGACTTCCTGAGGGACTTCCACTTCTGTGGTTAAGGAAAGGAGATCTGATTGGACGACCCCGTTGACTGTCTTTTATTGTCTATGTCCCACAGCAGACACCACAGGCCCCACCCACATGCCCCTATTGGTCACTTCCCTCTGGAATGGCGGAGACAGCCTTGCCTCCTCCACCACCCACACCACTGGTACCCTCCTCCACCTCATCCTCCACCTCCTCCTCTCCTCTTTTCTGCCTTTTCTCTCCTCTCTCTTCATATAGTTCTTTCTTTTTTCTGCACTTCAATCAGCCTTTTCTCCTCCCTCCTTCTCCCAACTCCATCCCCCCTTTACAGCATTGCACCATCTCCAGGTTTAAAACAGCTGTCCGTGACATCATACACTACATAGACAGTTGTGGGAGCCATAGCAACCTGTCATTCTGTCTCCGTAGAGACCAGCCCCTCTGGGAAGGAGCCGGCTGAGGACGGGAACACGGCTATTCTGATTGGCTGTCTGGTGACCATCATCCTTCTGCTGGTGGTCATCATCTTCCTCATCCTCTGGTGTCAGTACGTGTGTAAGGTTCTGGAGAAGGTAAGCTGCGCGACCAAACCAGACGACCAATCAGGATCTGCCAGAGCAACTTGAGAATGAGACAAGCGAAAATATCCTCTCCTGTCTTCCCCCTTCTCTCCACCCAGGCGCCCAGACGTATCCTGGAGGAGGAGGTGACCGTGCGCCTGTCCTCCAGCAGTGACACCATCATCCTGCAGACCCCTCCGGTGCCCCCCCGGGCCCCCCAGATGGACCCCCCCTATGAGAGGGTGTTTCTGCTGGACCCCCAGTACCAGGACCCGGCCGCCCTCAGGAACAAGCTGCCTGAACTGTCCCAGAGCGCTGAGACCTCGGGTACAGACTCCTACTACATCCATCCATCCATCCCTCCATCCCTCCATCCATCTCTCCATCCCTCCCTCCCTCCCTCATCTCTCATTCATTCATTCTTTCTTCTACCATATTTCTGTAATGATTCTTTTTCTTTCCTTCCTTCCTTCTTTCTTTCTGTCTGTTTAGTCCTGCACCAGTCTCCTCCTCCCCTACACCTATATATCATCTTGTCAAAATCTCTTTCAAATTCCAGCACCTGTGTGACCAGCTGTCCGCTAGCTCAGCTAGCTCTGCTAAAGCTTCCAGGAAGTGTCTGTGTGAAGCTGAGCTTGCTGTGTCTTCACACTGATCTCTCCTTCAACCTTGACCTTGTTTACCTTCCTGTCTTACCTCTCCTCTTCCCCTTTACTCTCTGCCCTTTGACCCTTGACCCCTCAGCCCTCCTCCTCAGTAACCCTCTCTATGACCTTCTCCTGACCTCCAGTCACATGACCTCAGGCCCAGAGCGTGGTAAAGTGTGTCTCGCTGACTTTGACCTGAGGAAGGGGTAGGGATTAGGGATTAGGGAATATCCCTGTTAATGACAAAACTCACATCAAAAATAGCTGCGCCTGTCTATCTCGGTGTAGTCTTATAAGAGATAATATTTGTATCATAAATATCAGATTATTAGAAGTTAATTTAGTTTGTTGTTCCTCCTCCCTCCCTCTCCGTCTTCGTTGTAACTTGCGGTGCGGAGGGTTGGCACATCCACACATACACCAACCTTAAAACACAACCACAGAAAGACCTTTCATCTCACGTCCATGTCGAGCTGAGATATCGGGGTTCTTCTTTATTGTCATATCTGTTAATGATGTGATGCGATCTTGTTGCCTTCTTCTGATGTGTGAGATGTTGATGTGTGGTCTTCCTCAGGGTGCGGAGGCGGCTACGCTGAGCCAGATGTGACGCAGTGCACGCCTCACCAGGGCTTCCAGAGCCCCGTGCCGCACTACGCCGAAACGGACATCGTCAGCCTGCAAGGCGTCACCGGGAGCAACATGTACGCCGTCCCCGCCCTCACCGTCGACTCGCTCACACGCAAGGACATCTCCGTGGCCGAGTTCCCGCGGCAACGCCTGCTCTTCCGGGAGAAGCTGGGAGAGGGGCAGTTTGGAGAGGTGAGGGAGGGGAGGGAGGGAAGTAGGGGGGGTGGAAAGGGGAGATGTATGAAAGCGAATGTTGATGATCAGCTAACTAACTAGACTGTGTGTGTGCTTTGGTATGCGTGTGTGTGTGCGTGCGTGCATGTGTGCGTGTGCATGTGTGTGCGTGCGTGTGTGCGTGCATGTGTGTGCGTGCATGTGTGTGCGTGTGTCCAGGTGCACCTGTGTGAGGCGGAGGGTCTCCCAGAGTTCCTGGGTGAGGGAGCTCCTCTCCCTGACAGGGATGGCCGTCCTGTCCTTGTGGCGGTCAAACAGCTGAGGGCCGATGCCACCAACAATGCCAGGTACACTGGAGAGAGAGAGACACAGAGAGAGAGAGACAGAGAGAGAGAGAGAGAGAGAGACAGAGACAGAGAGAGACAGAGAGAAGAGAGAGAGACAGAGAGAGAGACAGAGGGAAAGAGAGAGAGAGACAGAGAGATAGAGTGTGTTTGTGTGTGTTTTCAGTCATTTGCGGTTGACTTATAATCAATATAAGACTTAAATCTTGGCAGAATCCAGTCAGAAACTGCCAGTATCAACTTTTGCTGATTCAAAGTGTTTTTGTCATCGTAGGAACGACTTCCTGAAGGAGATTAAGATCATGTCTCGTCTGAACGACCCCAACATCATCCAGCTGCTGTGTGTGTGCGTGACCTCTGACCCTCTGTGCATGGTCACCGAGTACATGGAGAACGGTGATCTCAACATGTTCCTGTCCCAGAGGGAGATCGAGAGCACACTCACGCACGCCAACAACATACCTTCTGTCAGGTAACACATTCACGCACACCAACAACATACTCTGTCAGGTAACACACACCAACAACATACCTTCTGTCATGTAACACATTCACACACACCAACAACATACCTTCTGTCAGGTAACACACACCAACAACATACTCTGTCATGTAACACACACCAACAACATACTCTGTCAGGTAACACACACCAGCAACATACTCTCTGTCAGGTAACACACACCAGCAACATACTCTGTCAGGTAACAGACACCAACAACACACTCTGTCAGGTAACAGACACCAGCAACACACTCTCTGTCAGGTAACACACACCAACAACACACTCTGTCAGGTAACACACACCAACAACATACTCTCTGTCTGGTAACACACACCAACAAAACACTCTGTCTGGTAACACATACCAACAACATACTCTGTCAGATAACACACACCAACAACATAATTGTGTCTCTTCCCTCATCCAGCCTGTCTGACCTCCTCCACATGGCGGTCCAGATCTCGTCTGGGATGCGCTACTTGGCGTCTCTGAATTTCGTCCACCGCGACCTGGCCACCAGGAACTGCCTGCTGGACCGCCGCCTCACCATCAAGATCTCCGACTTTGGCATGAGCAGGAACCTGTACAGCAGTGACTACTACCGCATCCAGGGCCGTGCCGTGCTGCCCATACGCTGGATGGCCTGGGAGAGCATCCTGCTGGTGAGAGGAGGAAGCGAGGAGGAGGAGGGTGAGAGGGAGAGAGAGGGTGAGAGGGAGGAGGAGGGACGGGAGGGTGAAAGAGGGGGAGACGTGAGAGGAGGAGGCGAGAGGGAGGGAGGAGGAGGGACAGATGAGAAGGCGAGGGAGGATGAGAGGGAGGAGGAGGGATTGAGAGAAGAATGGAGGTGAGGAGGGGGGAGGAGGTGAGAGGAGGAGGGAGGAAGATGGGAGGGGAGGTGAGGAGACTCTGGTGAGAGGGAGAGGGAGGGCAGGGAGAAAGAGGGAGAGGAGGAGCGCATCGAGCGAGGATGGGAGGAGGGGTGAGAGGGAGGATGCGAGGAGGGATCTACCAGACCTTGCCTGATCGAGATACCGGGTTGACAGAGGAGAGAATTGAAGTTGGTGTGTGAAAATCGTTTAATATTATCTACTGTTGTTGGTATGTAAATATTTTATCCTAACTTGTGTGACGTGTGGCAATATCTTCCATAAGTATGCGGCGAGGTCATTGTGTGCGGGACCCATTTTAATCATGAACTTTCTTTATGCGCGTTCTCACTTGGCTTTTGCTTCTTGGTGTCCGTTTAATGTATTGGGTATCTCGTCTTGGCCTGTAGACGCTAATTGTGTCTTTACAGGCTCGTGTGTAGCTTCCTGGTCTTCATCCTCACCACGGCGGTTAATGAATGGATGCCCCAACCTCATTAGAGTGTGCCTGTGTTATTATTATCGTAACACACTGGTGTTGTGTTAATTTTTATGTTTGCCCTAACGCGTGCTGTATGGTGGTCGGGTGTGGGGCCGAATAGCTATGCCGTCAATTATTGTGTAGGTCTGTCAGATATGGGTATCCTAATTCTCGTGGTGTTAAGGTAGTGATCCCACAACCTGGTGTGTATTGTAATATGATCCTACTATGTGTGTTGCGTCGTGTGTTTATGATATTATGCCTACTACTGTAGTGGCTACTTTGATATAATCCTTTTAACAATAGATGTGTGTGTGTGTTAATATTACCCTAACTATGTGTGACGCCACCTGCAGGCTGCCGCGTGACACAGTCGTGCCCGC
Source organism: Plecoglossus altivelis (assembly GCA_036571765.1). Taxonomy (NCBI): domain Eukaryota; kingdom Metazoa; phylum Chordata; class Actinopteri; order Osmeriformes; family Plecoglossidae; genus Plecoglossus; species Plecoglossus altivelis. Next base: position 3,977,485 of record BROE01000008.1, on the reverse strand, counting down.
TCAGCCCAGCTCGTTGTTCCCAGACGAGCAGGAACTTAAAGAGGTTGTGTCAGCCTCCGCCCCGGCTGTCGTGGCGACGGCCCCGAAAGTCGTGGCGGTCTCGTCCCCAACCGCCGTGCACCACGT
>BROE01000008.1:3954343-3977206 GCA_036571765.1 Plecoglossus altivelis | reverse complement strand
CCCCCCCCGCCACTCTCGCACTCCCTAGTGACACTTTACTAACCCCATAGACTGTAGATAGACGGCTCATCTGTAGGCCTCCTTCTGTCTTCAACATGAACATCCTGTTAGACTTTCAGAGGGTTTTCTACCCCGTGTCCTATTATCGTTTTCGTTTTTCTCGCGCTACCAAAGAAAAACCGTGTGTTCGTTCCTTGTTTCCTTTACGCTAACGGCGGTTGGAATATTTGGGAGAAAGAAAAAAAAACTGGACAAACGCTTGTTGCCTTTATTTTGTGGTCCTGTGGTTTTATGACGTAAAAGCACTGTTGTCATCTGTGTTACAGCATTTATCCATGTTAGCTTTCTGACTCCACACTGGAGTAAGGACAGTATGATGTCTTCTGTGTGTATGAAGATACTCTTTTGTTTTGCGTTTTTGTTCTGGTCTAAGTCTGAATGTTATACAGGTCAGTCCCTAACCTCTGACCTTTTGACCTCTGGGGGTCAGATGTGAGTCGAAGGCCTTAGGGCTGTAGCGGAACTACTGTCGTATCTAGAATAGGGCCCCCGGGGCCCATGGAGCCACTATGGACTGAAGAGAAGGAAGACGAGGAAGAGGAGGATGAAGAGTGACTGAAAGCACTGTTCCCCAGTACCACAAGCTGTGCAGCCTTCTCACACACAAGTAGCAGCAGTTAGCAGATGTTAGCCAGACTGCCTTCAGACACACGCTAACGTCGAGCGACAAGACTTGTCCGACAGGAAACCGACTGAGACGTGACCACGAAAGATCCTGTTCGAGCCTCCTTCGGGTTAGCGCTCGTCGCTACCGCGTTAGCATGGGCGGATCCCCTTCTGACCACCGTAAACAGTGTAAACGTGTCGTTGTCGAGAGAACGAAACGAGCGTCCCAACATTTTCATTCTTATTAACGTTGTTGTTTTGTGTTCCTATTAGCATCTTAAACTTTGTATGTTCATCTGTACTGTATATCATGCTTCAGTTAAATTGTGCGTGTTTGCTTGTATGAAAGAGAGAGAGACAGAGCGAGAGCGAGAGAGACGTTTGCTTGACATTCCATGGAGTACTCGGGACTGGAACTGATAGGATTAACCAGGGAGAGAGGGAAGGAGTGGGAGGGGTAAAGATGCTACTAAACTCAATCTCCCAGAGGCCTTTGCATTGTTTTGCTTTTTTACATCCCTTGTCACAGAACAGAGAGAAAGAGAGAGCTGGAATGTGAGTGTACCCTGCGTGTACTCTGTGCTCCAAGAACACGTTTGCATGGCTGTGCTCGAGTACGCACAGGGTTGTGCGCGAATGCGGAATGTGAGGTGATTATACGTTATCGATTAGGCATTGACTAGGTTTCAGGTTTAGGAGGGTTCATCAATCTGTCGGTCACTCTATCCACCTGCAACCTGCTGGAACAATCACTAGCGACCCATAGCAGGCGTGTACATAGCATAGACAGAGTAGATTTGTATAGTAATATATTGGGAGCTGGGGGATACCATTCCAGCCCCATGATATTGACCCTCTGTATCTTCCAATCGTCTTTATTATCTCATAATAAAAACTCCGACCTGACACACAACGTGGCTTTGTGTTTCCTAGGGAAGTAGGGAAGGCTTTTTTAGTCGCCCTGCTGCACTACAGAAACCTGCAGGAAGCACTTCCTGGTGTTTCCTGATTGCTCTCTTCTTCACTGACCAGCTGCTCGTGCCCAGCCTGTCCTCCAGCCTGTGGGCCACATGCAGCTCTTCACAGGGACCAACAGGGGACAGTAGAGTTCCAGGCAGACTGTGGAACTACGAGGTAGGAGGATCTTAACATGGGAGGGAGAATCAGAACCATTCTGTCCTTGTTAACCATGGAGTTAAGGTCAAGGTTTCTTAATCGATGAGCAAAATGAAAACATGAAAAATGTCAATTGATGTTACAGCACAGCGACAGGTTTTACCATCACTTTCCGAGTAATTAGAATCTATTATTATTATCATAAACGGTTCTTTTTCGTCTTGGAAAAAAACTATTTCATCATTTGTTTCTCCTTGCAATCGCTTTATAAAGGTTTGATTCAGATGCCACTGGAGTTCCGGAAGCTTCCGGGACAGTGTCCTTAAATCCACCTCAGGCTGTACGTCTACGTGACGAGCTCTTCCAAGCTCATGTCTGTCTGTCTGTCTTCTGTCTGGCCCAGTCCCATCTTCAGCTCCAACCTGCAATTGTTGCTTCAATCTTCTCTCTGGAAGATTCCCCGTCTCTGCTATTGTTTGGGATGATAGGTGAGGCGTGGTGAGCGTGAGTTTATGTGTCTGTTCCCTGTCACGTCCACAGATCTGCTGCTGTGCAGCCTACCACCTAACAAACCAGGGGCTTCAAATGCTGTTTCCAAAAAAAAAACGGCAGTTAATTTTGAAAGCCTCCTGAACGACTCAGCTTTTTCCTCTGATCAGCTTGAACCTTCCTCAAGCATCTGCGTAAGATGCACTTTTCCTACTTCCTACCTACCGAACGTATAAAAGTTTCCAGTGAGCAGAGAAATATAACATCAGGAGCTTGTTTTCGGGTCTCTGCAGGACAGGGAATGTTCTGTCCTGTTAGCTGCCCTGGTGCCTGTGCAGCTGTGACTGAACACAAGGCAGGCGAGAGTCAGACTGCATTTGATGTTCCAGAGGCTAACGCCACGTAGAACAGAGCAGCCGACTACATAGCGTTCTGCTAGCCTCTAGAACCCAGAGGGTTCCAAGCCTCCGTGAACGTCGAGTGCTTTTATACTGACAATCTGACTGGGTTTCATTAAGGACGGGGTTCCTGGACACAGTTTAAACTGTTTGTGTACAAGAGAGTTTTGTCTTACCTTCTTAATCATTTTTTATCCTCTGTCTCCCTAAAGATTTCAGCTGTGTTTTCCCCCCACCACAGACACAGAGGGCAGTGCCAAGGGCAAGAGAACGCACGCTATTAACACAGAACTGCAAATTTACAACCGCCACAAAAACACAGCTCTTCCATAATCTGTACATTGTGTTCACTTTGCCCTCCAGAGAAGTGTTTGATCTTCATCACAGATGGATTATGGGATTTGCGGTTTTGTTTTCACTATCGAATTTAACACAGAAGCCAGGCCTGGCCCTGAGTTGGTGGATGAGGTTTCACTGGCGCTGCATGCATGTTGCTGGACACCAGAGGAAGGTTTTGCTATCAGGTCCAACCTTTACAAGTAGGATCAGGGCTGGACAGGAAAGCCCAGGCCCGAGGCCAGTGCTGGGAGAGAGTTGTGGGAGGAGTGGGGGGGGGGCATTTAGCAGGGAGCACCTCTTTAAAGGTCAAGGTCTGGAGCTGGAGGTCAGCCTTACTGAGTTCAACAGGTGCTGATGTCAGAAGAAGGCTGGTGGTTTATTGGAGGATGAGAGAGGGTCAACCATCTGCTGTGGTTTAATGGACACAGCTCTGGAAGAAGGTTGGGCAGCAGGGGTGGTTCTGACACCAGGTAGCCCAGCTTAAGACTAGGATGTCTGGATGACATGGATGACTCTTCCCCCAAGCTTGCGGAAGAATCTCACCTCAGAATAGCATCTTTCAGTTTTCCAGACACATTTGGAAGTCTAGTGCAAACAGCCACTGACCCATGTCCCCTGGTGACAGCTGGAGGCTGGGCACGTAGCAGGCCCAACGCAGCCTCCATCCCTTCACACAGGTAGCCCTGGTGGTAAAAGCCTTCCCATTGTGTCTACCATTTCCATGGTGTTTATAGTTCCTGTTTGATATAGGTAGCCCGCAGCGTGGAGGCGGGACTGCCTCGTTACCGCGGTGATTAAAGCCTGCAGATCGACCTGGCACACCTGTAAGTCATTGCGCGGCAACGGGACAGTCCAGTATAACCAGAGGGAAATGCCAAGCGCACGATAAAGAGCTCAGGCTTTGATCTTTACGAAGATGTATAAAAAAATAAAAAAGTCTGATTCGAAAGCCTCAGATTTTCCTTCGTGCAGAAACGTGACTTTAAAGACCCACACGTACTTCACCAGCGGATGTGGGAGGACCCCTGTGGGCGTGTGTGGGTGTGGGGGGGGGGTAAACACACTGAGTAGAAGTGTTGTGCCACCGGTCGAAGTGTGCAGTGTGTTTGAAAAGTGAGGGAGACCTTTGTTTGCCTTGCTGCCAGCTAAACAAACGTCTCATCTGTCTGGTCATCCCAGGACGATCGCTTTCCTCTGTGTTCTCAGTGTAAACGACAGGTGTGTAGATGAATCCTGTTATACATATTGATCGCAGTAACATACAGTACATTACCAACATCACTGTACGGCTTTATAAATGCCCAGACTGTTATATACTGTAGGGAAACCACTTTTCTCTGGGCTCCAGGGAAATCTGCTCCCCCAGGGAAAATCTGCTCCCCTGGTTGATTTAGCGTTGGTCCACACACTGTGGAACAGGTTTTCTCTACAGTCACAGAGGGTCCGGGACGAACGAACAGCAACTGCAGCCGTTAATGATGAGCAGATGGTGTTAAGGAAGGCAGCGCTTTCACTCTGCTAAAGCGACCATGAACCAACAGCGTCATTGGATCCTTTAGAACTTTGCTCTGCGCCTGTTAAACATAGACTGACCACTGAAAAACTGTTCAAACGATGCCCTTCTCCTCTACGTAGATTGTATGGGCTGTTTAAATGCATTTCTATGTACTAACAGTCACAATACAATATCAACACATCCTTGACTTATCCATATTTCGGTTGGTGCAGCGCTGCATATCGTCATGGCTACAGCGTTGTGTATGTTTTCCAATACGATGCAGTGTAACTGCATAGTCAGGAGCTATACTGCAGTTTATGTGTGGCAGCAAAAAGGACTCTCCATGGTGTTTTCACACCAGACTCCTGCGTCGGTACAACCTTAATGTAAAGCACGTCTGTTCTGTGAGGCAGGCCACGGAGACAAATATGGCACGGAGGAGTAAAAAATAAAGTTACATATATGAAACGAGGAAGGTGGTGCGGAAGTAGTCTGGTCACTGCGTCTTGTGTCTGCGTGAATTGCGCAAGGTTATAAAAGCAGCCAAAAATAATATTGGATTTGAAAAGCCCTCTCGCCAGCGAGGTTTGGAGTAACTGGCGATTATAACAAGTATTGTGGGCCTGCCCTCAACTGTGTGTGAAACACAGGACGCCACAAATTACAACTTATCACAAGGAAATGGGAGAGATGCGCTGGAGACAACAATAGTGTTATGAAAGTTTGCAACAACATTCACGTCAATTTCCTTTCTCGGACAGTTATTCACGTGAGCAGGACAGTGCTCAGAGAAGTGTGATATTATATTATATAATGAATTTGAAAAGCCATCTTTGACAAATGGCCAACAGACTTGATTTAAGACAATTGATGAATCTAGGTTAAATGGTTGTCCTCTATTATGTTGGACAGGTGGAATGCAATGCACATATTAAATCAGTAAAAGAAATGAACAGTGTTGGGTCATCAATATCAAGAGTCACTTTTTATGCTTTGCGTGCGTACAGTAGATCCGTAATAAATGGGCTCATGTACACCGCGATGTCTTAGCAGCGGGTTATAGAGTTGAGTCACATAACATAGCAGTTGGAACCATAAGTCGTAACACTAGACTACCTTGCCAATGTGGCTTAACCAGAAAGTTTAAAACTCAAACCACTCCTCCTGCTGTTCTAGTACCCAGAACGCGCGAGTAGGATGCAAGGCTCCTTAAACAACGACCTCTCACTATTCAAACTTCTTGATGCCAAGCGGTCAGACAACATTTCCCAGATTTGTATTTCGGTATTCGGGTTGTTAAAATGAAGGAGTTTTCCATTGACTCCTTTTTCTTGTGCGCGCGGCTCTGCATCCTCTGGTGTGTTTTAGAAACCGTTATTTCTCAAGATGCTTCTCAGGCAGGTGGACTGAGGCCGCGAATGAGATGGCAGCATAACGGTCAAGTGTTTAGTTTACTCAGCCGTGGCGCACAGTACCAGCCTTCCGCTCGTGGTGACAAACAGGCAGATTCAGCTGAACTGAATCAAGTTGTTTTACTCAGAAACAATAACGAGACGCTAGAAGGGATAGGAGCGCCCGCGCAACTTGCAGCACGAGGCTCTTCAATGCGTCTCGCTCCTGGCGCGCAGATACGCACCGCAGTGCGCCGGCGTGGAAGCGATACTAAAGATCCTTCGAAACCCAAAAAGAAAAAAGAAAAGGCTGAAAAGGCAACTTCTGATCAGAGCAAAGACAACGAAAAACCCACCTCGTCTTCTCCAAGTGTTAATCGAGAAGATATGATGGTCGGGGATGATCCGTACGACCCTTACAAGCCGTCTAACCGCAACCCGTATTATAACTACTATAACTCCTTCTACAGACCTCGAGCCAGAGCCACCCCCAGACACGGTTATGGAACCAGCAACTTCCAACAGGGTGGTAAGCGAATTCGTTTTCCAATCTTACTTTTTTACATAAAAAAAATGTAAATGACTGTCTTTTAATGGGTCAATTATTAAAATTACTCATGTCCCATAAATTTCCTCATTTTCTTATTTGCTCAATGTCCTCCCACAGGTCTCCCTGACCTGATCATAGATCCTTACCACATCCAGGTGTCTTCCTATGTGCAGAGAGTGCCCATGTACAGCCTCCGTTGTGCAGCTGAGGAGAACTGCCTGGCCAGGTACCCCTCTGCAGCTACTGGAGTGAAGTCAACACTTGTCTAACCGCATTCAAAAGAAAACAAAAAAGAGAAGTCAACATATTGGATCTCCCGTTGAAACTCAAACTCACTGCAGCACACTGTAGATAAATCACAGAGAAGCTGGAACGTACACGTTACACACGGCCGGCAGATTAGACCATGTCTAACCATGAAAATGTTAACGTGCGTGCGTGTGTATGAGGGAGAGAGGGAGGGGGTGGTAACGTAAGACTTCACAGGTGTTGGTGCAGCCTGTCACTGTTTTGTTATCCAGTTCTGTTCTCTGCCCTGACCCAGCTCTGCCAGACAAGCTTCAGACTACGACACACGGGTTCTGCTGCGGTTCCCCCAGCGAGTGAAGAACCAGGGAACGGCTGACTTCCTGCCCAGCAAGCCTCGCTGGGCCTGGGAGTGGCACAGCTGCCACCAGTAAGTTTCAGGACCTCACAGACGTAAGCAAGCTGACAGGGACAGTGGATGAGGGAGAGGGCTGTGTAGTTCAGGGACAGTGGATGAGGGAGAGGGCTGTGTAGTTCAGGGACAGTGGATGAGGGAGAGGGCTGTGTAGTTCAGGGACAGTGGATGAGGGAGAGGGCTATGTAGTTCAGGGACAGTGGATGAGGGAGAGGGCTATGTAGTTCAGGGACAGTGGATGAGGGAGAGGGCTGTGTAGTTCAGGGACAGTGGATGAGGGAGAGGGCTGTGTAGTTCAGGGACAGTGGATGAGGGAGAGGGCTGTGTAGTTCAGGGACAGTGGATGGGGATGCCTAAAGAACTAGGAGCATGACCCTCTCCCATGTCGGCCAATCAGAGTTAAAGGCACTGGAGGTATGAGTGTGATGACATCATTAATGTGCGCCTGCTCTACAGTCACTACCACAGCATGGATGAGTTCAGCCTGTACGAGCTGCTGGACCGCAGCTCGCACTCGCGCGTTGCCGAGGGACACAAGGCCAGCTTCTGTTTGGAGGACACATCATGTGACTCAGGATACCATCGACGGTTCGCCTGCACTTCACACACACAGGTCTGCTAGGACTAGTCTGGAGCTAACAGTCGTTAGTTATCTCTTTCTCTGTCTCCTATCTTATCTCTTTCCTGTCTTTCTCGGTATCTCTTGTCTCTCTTCTCTCTCTCGTCTCTCTTCTTGGTCTTCTCTCAGTCAGTCTCTCTCTCTCTCTCTCGTCTCTTTCTCTTTCTCTCTCTCGACTACCCAGGCATTACCAATACTGATTACACTTCAACTTCTAGTTGATGACTAAACGTACTCTGGAAGTACATTACTACTGTTAGTTGAATTCTGTTGTTGCTGCTTTGCAATGGTGTTACAGTCTTAGTTTTAGCACACAGACAGCGGCCTGGTCATCTGTGACTGGTCATTTGTGTGCAGGGTCTGAGTCCTGGTTGCTATGACACCTACAACGCAGATCTTGACTGCCAGTGGCTGTGAGGCATGCACAGATTGTCGAATACCAGGAAAGTAAATCGCTGTAAGGTCAGTGTCCACTTCCAAAACCGCGAGGGGGGGAGGGGCGAGGTGGGGGGGGGCGGTGGGGGTGGGGGGGGCGAGTGGGAGGTATCAATGGCCTTTAAATGCACTCAACTCTGATACAAGAAATGATCTCTACTTGATTTATTATCCTTTTTTTTGTGTTCCTTTTCTTCTTTGTTTTTCTGCGTTTCATCAGGTAACGGTGAACCCAGGTTTCCAGGTTCCTGAATCGAACTTCCAAAACAACATCGTACGCTGTGATGTCCAATACAGCGGAACCTCTGTCCAGGTCTCCGGCTGCTCTGTGACCTCGTGAGTCACCTCTCCCAATGTCCTCCCACTACAATCACACCTGAGCGACGCTCTACAATTACTGACCACCTAGCCATTTAAGTCATAGAGCTGTCAAATGAATGGGTGTGAGGCCTCAGGAGAGCTTGATGACAACCCGTTCATTTCAATGTGGTGTGTCAGAGGAGGCGAAGTACGAGAACACGCAGGACGTAGGGTCATGATGACCAGGGTTGACCTATACCTCAGAGTATATATTCCCATGTCACGTTTACGTTTCATTCGTGTGCCAGATGCCTTTATCTAAAACGAAATAGCATCCGGCAGAAATAGTGCATGAAGACAGTAAAGCTGAAGATTCAAATATATCTGGCATCTTCTCTCCGTCAAGTTGGGTGTTTTGCTCAACCGATTGTGGTGTTTCTCTCCTTCTGTGTCCAAACGCAATAGGTCCTGAGCTTCAACGGCATGGCAACGAAACACTGTCCCGGGGAAGAAGAAACATTCAGCAGAAACACCATGACTTTCTCCTTTATTTGATTCTAGACCTGCGACACAATCTACTGCTATTATAGTCAGTACAGCTACTGAGTTCAGAACTTGATAGTGAAGACTGTTATATAGTTATAGTATTCACATGTAGCTATAGCCATTGATTATATGTATGTGATGGTAGATATATTAAGTTTAGATATTAAATAGAATATATAAGCAGGTACAATGACAATTACATTTCATGTTGTAAAACAGATAACGGTGCAATTCGATTATTGTGTTTTCAATACTGGTGCTACCTTTTAAAGACTGGGTTTTAATGTGACATTTTGATCAAAACGGTTCAAATTGGATGTGTATATTCTTAAAAGGGAGTGTTCTGAGAAAGCGTAATGCCTACTGAAGTTACATGTTTCTTAAGCTTGTAAGTCATGTGGGTGTCATTCTAATGCCTCATGCGTAATATTAATTCGAAATGCTTCAATAAAGGTTGATTTCTGAGATCTGTTCATCGTAGTGTGGTTCGTTATTAAATATGTTCATCACACGATCTTGGAACACCATTTGCTTTCGTAATAAAAACGTATTTAGACGTACGTTGTCATGCTTTCTGGTAGAAAATGTGATTGCGCTGCATGTGAGAGGAGCATCTGTTAACAAACACATGAAATGAACCATACATATCAAGGTCAAACAGACATGTAGAACAGGCTCATAATATGTGCCTTAGACTAAAGTTAGATACACCACGTGTAATAAAACGTAATAAAACGTATTTAGACGTACGTTATCATGCTTTCTGGTAGAAAATGTGATTGCGCTGCATGTGAGAGGAGCATCTGTTAACAAACACATGAAATGAACCATACATGTCAAGGTCAAGCAGACACGAAAGTTAGGCCCAAAATATGTGCCTTAGACTAAAGTTAGACACACCACGTGTATGTAATAGAGGTTATCGTTGACTATACTGCGGTCACACGGACTCGGTAGAGGACTGGGACGGCGTTAAACACTAGAGGACAGTGTTGCACGTGGAGTTAACTGACAGCTAAGAGAAATGTACTTGGAAAAATACAAAAAATACAAAAAACACAAAAAATGACCATTGTTTTCGGAGAGACCACAAATTGAATAAAAGAAAATCAACCAATTACTATGAAATGTATTTAATGTAATGATTGAATGTCAATCGTTATCAATGGGAGGGCTTTTACCCAAACCCGCTAATTGTGTGAATACAAGAAAAATCTGAGATGCGTTTTTATTTGACCATTTTTCATCGAGAATCACTGAGTTGTTTTGGCCATAACGGAGTTTTATTCTAAGGCGTTATTCTAAGGTGACAATAACGGACCGCAGAACTGTACTTCCGCTATTCGAGCTGGCCTTTGAGCGTCAACTTCCCATATGTCAGAAGCCTTTGTGCTTTTCCAGGCTGTCTACGAGTCAGGAAAAAACAGCTGGATCCAGGATTCTTGCTTTTTCAGCTAGCGCAGGCTAGCTAACCATCGACTCAGCAGAAATCAGCAAACCAGCAGCAAGGTAGTGTAAAATAAAACAATGGCTTCGTTTTCAGTAAACACTTCTCTGAGTTTACGTGTGTCATGGAAACAGAACGCGTTAAATCTCTCAAAGCAATCTCCTAGTCTTGCCAGGCTAGCTGGTTTTCAGATTGCTCCGTAAGGCTAGCCTGAGCTAGAATAGGCTTGTGATGAAGCGGATGATTACATGATGGTGAAAAGAGATGCTGGCCTAATGTTGTGTTGCTAACAGTTTAGGTGACAAATGAGGTGTCGACTAAGAGCCCCGTTGAGATCATCTCGCTGCAATGTTGACTTTTTAGTAGCTAGTATACACAAAGTTGAACATGGTATTCGCACAAAAGCTTGAAATAATCTTTCAACTTGCTTGGTAGCATTCGCTAAGCATACGTTAACGTCACTGCACATAATCAACAGCCGGTGAGTCATTTTTGACCAAGTTTACAGAGTCGACATTTGTAGCGAACTATAAGCATTTCAAGAGTCCAGTTAGATGATTCTATTTGCAAAGTGGAGTGGATGGAAAAGGTCAAATTCATGCTCTTAGAAACCCAGGTCATGCATTTACCCAGCCGACCCCCTCAAAACCATTCCTGGGTTAAACTCAACCCTGTGGCAACACACCACTCATTGATGTTGACACAGTACCACCACAGTAATCTGTAAATTAAACTCAAATCCTCTGGTCACACAGCAGCATTAGCAGGGGAAAAACTTTTTCCTACAGGAAGTTTTGTACTCATTCTGGCTGGATGGAGGGGAGCTGTTCAGGGAGTAGGGCAAAAACACCATTGTTATCAGAATGTTTGTGTCTCTGATCCAGTCACGTTACCCAACAAGGCTTATATTCCCAGTGGTTTTATCTGATTCAGTAAGCCTGGTCAGTTGACTCTTTGATCAGGCTTGGCTTATAACATCATAAAGTACAGTCAGAACAGCCCATTTTGGGTTCTTTATTGAGTCAGAGACCTTGTGCTAGGTTATTGGCATATGGGTTACAGCTTGTGTGTGTGTGTGTGTGTGTGCGCGCCTGTCTGTGTGCGCGTGTGTGCCTGTGTGTGTGTGTACGTGCGTGTGCATGTGTGCCTGTGTATGTACGTGCGTGTGCATGTGTGCCTGTGTGTGTGTGTGTGCGCGCATGTGTGTCTGTGTGTGTGTATGCCTGTGTGTGTGTGTGTGTGGTGTATATGTGTGTGTGTGTGTGTGTGTGTGTGTGCATGCGGGCATATGTGTGTGTGTGTGTGTGCTCCAGGTTGCTTCTCTTTGGAGTCTGGATGATAATGCTGACTGGAGATGGAAGCTCCTGAATACTTGGACTTGGATGAGATAGACTTCACTGATGACTCAGCGGTAAGATTTCTCATAATAACAATTACATGGGTCCAACCCAGTGGTTTGCTTTACTTATGTGTTCAATTAGAATAAAACTGACTTGTTTAAAAAATGTTAACCAAGCTTGTGCTTGGTTCCTGTGATTTCAACTCCTCGAATCGTTCACTTTCACGATGTTTGACGTAGACTCGACGCTTCGTTCCACGATAATCCATAACCAGAAACGAATGGTTCTAATGGTGTCTTCTAACCGACAGTATTCGGTGACGTCCTTGAAGAACATTCCGGAGCTGTCAAGGAGAAGCGATGGTTCAGGAGAAGACAGACAAGGTGGATGAGTAACTCTTCCATCCCCAGCAAACGCTGGACATCTGTTTCACACGACACAGTACCTGTCAGCCTTATGTTTCATATAAACCCTTACGAAAACACTCTTTGTTAGCCACGTCATCAGAAAGGCTACGATAAAATGACTTGGACGTAACCATTGTGAGCAGCTGTTTCTTGTTGTGTGACCGTGCTGCCATCTCTGCCCCCGCAGCTCCAGCCATCCCCTGGAGCCGAGGGGGAGCGGCCCTCGGAGCGGGGGGCATCAAGCCCAGCGGCATCGCTGAGGTCCACAGCAAGTTCCGCCCCGTGAAGAGGGTCTCTCCTCTGAAGCACCAGCCGGAGACCGCGGACCCTGACACGGAGCCTGGCAAGGCCCGGGCGCAGGGAGGCCAGGGGGGCCAGGGGGAGGGCTTCAAGGAGGAGGCCCCTGCAGACAAACAAGCCCTGGCTGTGGGGGAGGGAGCAGGGGGGAAACCCAGAGTGGCAGGGGGAGGAGGAGGAGGAGGGGGAGGAGGTGGGGGTCTGTTTGGGGAGTTGGAGCACTATGATCTGGACATGGATGAGATCCTGGACGTCCCCTACATCAAGTCCAGCCAGCAGATGTCCACCCTACCCAGGGTGCACCTGGACAAGCGCAGTGTTGGTGGAGTAGGGGGCTCTGGCAAGACCTCCACCCTGCCCCACAGCGAGAGCACCCAATACTGCGTCCTGTCCCCGGTCAAGTGGTCCGACATGAGGAAGTCCAAGTCCATGGAGCCTGACTACCACCTGAGACCCTCCGTGACCGGGTACGACCCACCAGCCCCTCTCGTCTCCTCCTCCTCCTCCTCTTTCTCCGACACGGACAAGCTGACCAGCAGGGTCTATCCAGACAGCCAAACCCACAAGCTGAGTTTGGGAGGGCTGGGGGCGGCGGTGGACTCCCCAGGAGGTCAAGCCATGATGTTCCCCTTGCCGGGGGCATCAGGGGGCAGGCAGGAGGGCAGTAAGCCCCGGGGCAGCGGGGGGCAGGAGGGCAGTAAGACCTGGGGGCCAGGGGGCGGCTCCAGGGCTCACGGAGGAGAGATGGATGAGGAGAGCAAGAGGAACCAGAACATCATCAACATCATCAGAGAGGGCCAGATCTCACTGCTGGTGGGTGACTTTCCACCCAGTAATGCTCACTAGTAATGACTGCTGAAACTACAACATTTTGTCACTGCTTGTCTTTCTCATCTTAGAGTAATAATAGAGTAATACTATTCACTTTGGGACACATTAGAGAGACTAAAATAAAGATTCATGACTTGTCTGACTTTTTCACTGTTTTCCTCTGTGCCAAATACCTCCCTACACACTGCCTTCCTCCTCTGCTGTGTCTTTCCTGCCCTCCCCCCCCCAAGCCCCTCCTAAATGTTTACCTGTCACCTGTCCTCTAACCCCGCCCCTGCAGCCCCACCTGGCGGCTGAGAACCTGGAGCTGATCAGGGACGAGCAGGGGAACAACCTGCTGCACATCTCAGCCTGGTACGGCCACGCTGACTGCCTGCAGCACCTCACCTCACTGCTGGGGGAGGACGGGCTCACCGAGCGCAACGGCCAGCAGCTCACCCCGGCCGGCCTGGGTGTTAAGGTGGGTCTGGAGGAGGGGTGGGTCTGGATGATAGGTGGGTCTGGAGGAGTAGGTCTGGAGGAGGGGTAGGTCTGGAGGAGGGGTAGGTCTGGAGGAGTAGGTCTGGAGGAGGGGTAGGTCTGGATGATAGGTGGGTCTGGAGGAGTGGGTCTGGAGGAGGGGTAGGTCTGGATGATAGGTGGGTCTGGATGATAGGTGGGTCTGGAGGAGGGGTAGGTCTGGAGGAGGGGTAGGTCTGGGGTGTTAAGTTAGGCCTGGGGTGTGGTGGTCAAAGTAGAGAGTCACGATGTAGATCAGGCCAAAAGATGTGCAATTTGCACAATGCAACCGTTAAAACACGTGTGTGTTTACACGCGTGTGTTTACAGAACGGCCACCTGGAGTGTGTGCGGTGGATGGTGAGTGAGACGGAGGCCATAGCAGAGCTGAGCTGCACCCGAGAACACCCCAGTCTCATCCACTACGCTGCTCGCTACGGACAGGTAACACACACACACCGTGGGTGGAAGAATATTGTCGATAAAGTTCTCTCCTTTCACTGCGTGTTAGAAAAGTTCCAAAAGGTTAAAAATTATTTGGAGAAAAAGTTTCCAAACCCCCCCAAAAAAACTTTTCGAAAGGTTGAAAGAATAATTGCTAAAAATAGCTTACTCTCCCACTCATTTCCTCTTCCTCTCTCCCTTCCTCTATCTTGCTCTCTCTGTCTCTTCCGCTGCAGGAGAAGGTGTTGCTGTGGCTGCTGCAGTTCATGCAGGAGCAGGCCATCTCTCTGGATGAGGTGGACCAGCTAGGTAACAGTGCTGTTCATGTGGCTGCCCAGTACGGACACCTCACCTGTATACAGGTACATCAGAGCGTCTCATCCACACACACAAACACACTGGCATTCAAACGTTTGAGTTAAGAAACATTTCTCCTCCCCTCCTCCTACTCCCTCTCATCTCCTCTGCTCCTCCTCTTCCTCTTCTGCTCCTCCTCCTCTGCTCCTCCTCCTCCTCATCTCCTCCTCTTCCTCCTCTTCTGCTCCTCCTCTGCTCCTCTTCCTCCTCATCTCGTCCTCCTCATCTCCTTCTCCTCCTCCTCCTCTGCTCCTCCTCCTCCAGACCCTAGTAGAATACGGCTCCAACGTGACAGTTCACAACCAGCAGGGTGAGAGGCCTTCCCAGAGTGCTGAGCGACAGGGACACACCACCTGCGCTCGCTACCTGGTCGTCGTGGAGACGTGCATGTCGCTGGCGTCTCAGGTGGTCAAGCTCACCAAACAGCTCAATGAGTGAGTACCCCACACACACGCACGCGTACACACACACACGCATACACACACGCACACATACACGTGCACACATACACACACCCACGCACCGACAGATGTTGTGATAGGACTGTTGTTGGTCTCCAGACAGGCTGTGGAGAAAATGGCTCTGCAGGCGCAGGTCCAGAGACTGGTGGATCCCTCCAAGGGAGAGGGGACCCCCTCACGATCTCCCAGGTGTGCCCTGCTACAATACGATCTATTTACACACTCACACAGACACACGTGGTCACTGTTAAACACATAACATCATACACAAGTATGTCAGTCACAGGAAACTGACTGACTTTCAATCTTCCAGTTCCAGTCAGCCGTCAGCGGAGGCGTGGCCTGAAATGATGCTGACGGCAGAGTCCTCGACCGGAGACAGCCATTGGGTGGTGAGGCAGGGGGGTGTGGCTACAGACTCTGTGCTGCGTCAGCTGCTGGGGAAAGAGCTTCTCCCTGGGGCCGGAGGTGGGGGCCCCAACCCCCTGGGGCCCCAGCGCAGGGCGGGGTTGGCGGAGCGGAGGGTGGGGCTTGCGGAGCGGAGGGAGCTGAAACTAGCCCGGTTGAAGCAGATCATGCAGCGCTCCCTCAGCGAATCAGATTCTGACGTTTACCCCCCGGAGGAGGGCAAACCCGGAGCCCCGCCCCCGAACGGCCCCCGGCCCGAGAGGCCCAATCATCTGCCCATCGCTGAGAGTGAGGAACCAATCAGCAATCACCTGCAGCTGGCGACCAGGAAGCACACCCCGTCCTCGGAGCGTAAGTTAGCCTTCTCTAACGGAGCCTCCAAGTCTGTCGACGGCGGCTACAACCCCTCCCCCACCTCAGACCGCAGCGACCCGGATCCACCAGGAGACGCTTCTGGAGAGATCCATGACCTCCAGGGTCAGAAGGTCGCCACCAGCCCCAAGAGTGCCCTCAAGTCCCCGTCGTCACGCAGGAAGACTTCCCAAAACCTCCGGCTCAGAGTCACCTTCGACGAGCAGGTAGTCCACAAGCCACAAGAGCCCGAAGGCAAGGGGGCTCATGGGAAAGAGAGTTCGGGAAGGACTACAACCGAGTCGTCTGAGACATGGAAGCGTCCCTTCGGAACATTCCGCTCCATCATGGAGTCTCTGAGTGGCAACCAGAGCAGCAGCAGCAGCAACATCAACAACAACCAATCAGCTGCTTCGGTCAAGCAGCACCCTGGTTCCGGAACACCCCACAGCTCGCCCAATAGAAAAGCCACTGAGACAAAGGCGGGACCAGGTGGGTCTTCCAAAACGAAAAACAAGAGCAGTGCTGTTTAGGTTGTTAAAGGGACATTCCACTGTTTTTCTAGGCAGTGTGTTCCACTTCCTCCTTCGCTGCGTTAGTCACAGCAGCAGGTGAGCCTGCGCTGGTTAGGGAGGAAACTGAAGAGTGTGTTGTTGCTTTTGTCTGTCAATGAAGTACTGTTCCTGTTCAGGCAAATGGCAGGTGTTCCCTGTGCATCTGTAAACACAGTCCTCCCTGGCAGACCAAACTGTGGTTGGTATTATTATGCACTCCATACACTCCAGCACAAAAAAAAATCTATATATGAAACCACTGTTTATATTTAATGTCTATCTATATTCACAAGTGTTTCTTTTTTTGGGTGGGTGGGTGGGAGGGGGGGGTGTTGGTCATCTATGCAGTTTTTGGTTCAGACCACGAGTTCGGTTTCTGTCGTGTTTTAGTTTTAATGTCACGGTGAGATTGTCTGACTGCAGTGTTTTATTTGTTGACGTATTGAGCTGTACTTACATATCGATAATGTTCTTTATCTGTCGTGTAATTGTCTGATAATAGACAACAGTTCAATCAATGAGTTTGTTTAATATTTCTTCGCAATGCAAAAAAAAGAAACGACTAACGCAATAGTAGCGAATATTAAACCTAAAGTTTATTTTCTATTTTATTATTGTCCGTTTTTTTATTTGTCTGCGGAGGCTACTTCCATCACAAATCATGCCTTGTCGAGTATTTAAACTTTTGTTTAGACTAAAATAAACATTTACATGTTTTTCTTTCTATTGTTTTGTTGATGTGAGTTTAAAATGATGCACGAATGGCAATAAAGTGAAGTCAATTCTTTGCGGAAATATTCCTGTGGGGGCATAGGCCTAACATACTTAATATAATGTTGTATCGAACTTCCCTTCATTTTCCATATGCAAAACTCCCCTAGGAGTCTAATGGGAGATAGGTAATTGAGCATTTCTATCGTAGTTGACCAATACGGCTGATGGATCTCACACCGGCCATTAGTAAAAACCGACTGACGATGATGGGAGAGGGTAGTCGTGAATGAAGCAGACCACTTCACACAAACAGCAGGCTGGTTTGGGATTACGCCAGGAGATATTTTCTCTTCACTTCCTCTACAGGCTGGCGGTTCATGTTACAAAAAACAAGAGCTTTTTTTTCTTTCTTTTTTTGGGGAGAAGTTAAACTGATAAATTAGACCTCATTTATTGGACAACAGTTTGAGTCAATATCCCTGGGAGCCTATCTTCCCACCTTGGAGAAGCGAGGCGCTCTAATTGGTTGACGCTGTGAGATGTGAGGGGAAACGTTTAGGCGCGGGGCGCCGGCCCTGGTGGGCAACTGGAAAATGGAAGAGACAAGCGCTTGATTTGACAAGGGGAGTCATCTATAGATTTTTGTGTCCGTTGTTTTGGCTTATTTGTGTGTGCTTTACTCAGTCAATCAAATATAATTGACACCGCTGGGCTGTGTTGTGGTAAGGATGACAGCAGTTAATGCCAGGGAAACGGCAGGCCGGGAGAGAGGGAGGGAAAGAGGGGAGAGAAAGAGAGGGAGGGTGGTAAGTTCTCGCTGTGAAGGATAGAGGAAGGTTTCTGCCTGGGACGGTGACAGTTCTTCAGCCGTCAACAGTATTAATTGATGCAAGGACGGAGATGATGGATACTGATAAACACAACCTTTTAAAAGAAGACGGGCTAATTGCATGGAGCTTTTTCTGCGCGCATGCTCACGGCCTTCTGTGCATACTTATTCTCTCTAGACGACTTAACAAGCGCGTTTGACCCGGTTAACAGCCGTGCATTAAGGTGCACACGTCCCCTTGCGTGACGGAGGCTTTCTCGTTCACTCAATTCACTCACTTAGAACTTTACAGTGATTCTTTCGCATACAGACCTATTCGAGAACGCCACTCTCAGTCGTCGACATGTACGTCATGATTTAGCTGGTTGTCTGAACCGTAAAGGTGGAGAAACTGGGGAAAAGTGCAAGGCCTCGTGCGATCAGACTGCCGACTGTTGTCAGAGGGGGGCAGCATTGCTGTTTTGAACCACACCTATTCAGAAAGCTCCTCTCACAACAACTGTGAACATTCACCTACTGCCATTCAAATCATGACTGGTCTACTTTAATGCAAGTGATGTATACTTTCTATATAGCTTTAAGACATGAAAGTGCACAGTGATGCGTTGGCATTGACGTCCTATTCACTGTCTATATTTGAAGAGGAGCACGAGATTATTCCACGATACCTTGTCCATCTAGTCAGCAACATATCCGAGCATTACTGACTGATCTTCGTAGCCGCAGGACCTTGGGCCGCCTTTGCAGACGTGGTGACGAGGCTCCAGTCTTCAAAGTAGTCTCAGAACAGGAGCTGTGATACAAAAAGCTAGCCAGGCGGTCTTCTAGAAACAGTGAACCACCATTATGTTCCTCGCAACAGACAGCAAAACGCACCGAGAGAAAAAACGAAAAAACCAGATCGCACGAGGGCCACGTTAACAATGACGAATTGTAAAGTGGACTTTTAGATGGCGTCTGTGCTGCGGCCAGACCTTTTGGAGAGCGGAGAGGGATGTCCTGCGGTATGTTTACAGCAATAATGATGCTAGTCCGAAGAGCAGCCGCTAAATCATAGCAGCATTAGGTCTGTCAGCTTGTCCTCAGGAGACACAATAACCAACGCTTACAGACACAGCAGTCAACAATGGAAGGACACTGCAACACTACAGCAGTCATGTGCGATAGAATGAAACCGAATAGAACAGAACAGAATAGAACAGAACAGAATAGAACAGAATATAATAGAATAGAAGGTAATGGATTAGAATGTGACGCGATTGAAAAACACACAATACAACTCAGCATTAAACTAGACTAGAATGGAACAGATCACAAATGCTTCTAAAAACAAGCAAGCGAAGCAAGCAACAATGGATAGCACACTGTGTGGTTTTACCACTTCACACATCTTATCTTTGGAACTGTTTTTTTTTTCCACATGAGAGAATGAATGTAGCCCATGTGCCAGATAGACGCTGAATAAAGATCCAGAGATGGCGTGGAAGGTTGTGTATATCAGTCTGTGCCTGTCACGTACACCTGGAGAAGTGTCCCTGCCTTCTCAGGCCTTGACCTTTGACCCATCCTGTCAGACTGACTGCCCAGGGAAATTGTTCACAAACAAGTCGCTGTCAGGTGGCATAGCTAGGCTAATACAACTCAATCTCTCTTTTTAGAGGGGACGGGGGACGGGGGGGGCGTGATGAAAACTGTTTCGAAAACCAAACAAGCCAATAAATAACGTGAAGTTTCTACGTTTGCTCGTTTTCCGTATAACTTCCAGATTTTCGCAACTGTTGGAAGCGATGATGTGTTATCGTTCATCCGCGAAAATTAACACCACAGGAAACAGGAAGCAACTCAAGTCATCCTAACTTCTGGTTGGCATTGACCCACCTGTCTCTCCAAGGTCCGGACTGACCCTCTCCTTTAGCTCAAATCGTTTGATTAATCCAACAGGAAATTCAAGTCTTCTGTGTACACAGTCATGGAATGGATCATAACATTCTGTGTTCAGGGTCTACATCATCGCCTTCCCACTGCTGAATCAGTGTATCAAACTCAATGCCAGCCAGTGCAGTCAGCACACCAGATAACCAGCCAACCAGGCGGTCCAGCTATGCAGTTGGCACAGACAACCAGACAGCCAGCCAGCCATCCAGCCTGCACAGTCAGTGTATATTTATTGGAATGCAATGGCTCCTTTAACCTATCCCATTGATCGGAGAGCGTCTCCCATTAAGACAGGGTAGGCTGTCCACAGGGAGAGGGAGAGGCAGTCCCTCAATGTCTGCCTCCACACCCCCTCCCCTCCCCTCCACCCTCACAACGCCCTCCACCTCCCCAGAGACCACACAGATACACCATGTAGCCTTTCCTGGCTCTGCCACCTGATTTGCTGTAAATAACAGCTCATTACAGCAGACAGAGGAGACCGAGTCACGGCTGGGTGGAGGTGCCGCTTTGTTCAGCCTGTCTCTGCGTCGGGCCTGGGGGGCTAGGAATGTGTGTGTGTGTAGTGATGTGTGTGTGTGTAGTGATGTGTGTGTGTGTGTGTGTAGCGATGTGTGTGTGTGTGTGTGTGTAGCGATGTGTGTGTGTGTGTGTGTGTGTGTAGTGATGTGTGTGGTCAGGTGGGGGGCAAGGTGTCCCAGAAGGCCTCTCTTTTGGTCTCTCCAACTGTCAGGGTTCATGGCGACAGTTTAGTTTGATGATTTAAAATGTTTGGTATCCCCTCCCTCTTCCTTTGCTGGGCCTCTCTCCTTGGGTAAATGACTTTCAGCACTGACATTTACTTAGAGGTAAGACAGATGTGGTGGCTGTTTTCTTAAATCACCCCCACACTGCTGTATGGTGCAATTCATCCAACTCAAGTTTATACCTTTTTTTGAAGACTTATGGCATCAAGGCTCTCCATTTGTTCAATGCCACATCAATAAAAGTCCTATCTCTTCATATCTCTATAACTCATGTCTTCCCCAGGGATGTCATTGATAGGCTACAATGTGACAGTGTAGAAGCAAGTTGTGCAACGTCGTGTGTTGACAATTGTCCAGTCAATATTCCAGCTACAGAAAGAAAGGAAAATAGGAGTAATATGACTTATTAAATATTTTTGGGCGCAAGAAGCCTACGATAAAACGTAAACATTTAAAGTATATGTATTTATTATTTTTATATCAATTATTTTTCATTGTATTGTCTGCGACCAGGGCGGAAAATGATCTATATGAGCGCGCGCGGCCTGTCACAAGTCTGAAATTGTTCCTGTGTGTCACATGACAGGATCCCGCACCTCCTGACTCCTCTCTGTCGATTGTTTTCTTGTGCGGAAATTGTAGCAGAGGGAAGATGGCGGAGGAGAGAGAGCCTCCACCGATGGGAGATGCTGAGCAAAGCGACTTCAGGGAGTTCGAGGACGTAGAGGACCTCTTTGTCAGTACGGTTTCCACGCAGGAGGTGAGCGCTGGGATGCAGGCTTGACTTAAAGCGGCGCGGTGGGGCGGTATGCCCATTGACAGATGCTGTTAAGCGGTAGTTAAGCGACCTTTCATTGGCAGCTAGAGATATGGTGCTAGATTGGGAAGAATGTTGTGCTTTTGGTAGGACGAACTGTCTGGGCCACTAGCCCACAACTATGTTTCAAATGCAATAGATAATCGTTGGAAATAACAGTTTATAGCCAGCTCACTGTGCCAACAGCCAACTGCGCATACTGGGTTGGAATCAGGGGGGGGCTTGTTCAAGGGCATCATTTTGCGCCTGCTTAACGCAGAATTCCTTGTCATGTCACTGTCTTCCGGGTTTAATGTAGCCGTGATCAGATGACTGTCACACAGGTGTGGCTCTTGCACACAGGCAGCTTGTTTACAAGACAACGGTTTAACGGTTAACGGTTTACCTGGTAGTGTGTTAAAGCTTTGGGTTATTTGAGTGTCTGTTGGGTTCATTGGTGCTGTGGGAAATGCTATTAGCAGTCGGAAAAGATGGAATGCATCTTTTTATGGAAGGCTACTCTGAAAAAGGCATAAAGCACTTCAGCCTTCACTGAAACCTGTGTCCAGTTAAATATATTGTTGCACAATTACACATTCTTTGAAATAGGTCGTTTCATTTGTCAGAATAATTTAAATGTGTCTAAGCTCTTGCAAAAGTCCCATCCTCACCATGTCAGTCAGTCAGTCAGTCAGTCAGTCAGTCAGTCAGTCAGTCAGTCAGTCAGTCAGTCAGTCAGTCAGGACCACATCTGTCTTGTGAGGAGCTGAGAGCAAGGTGTGTTTACTGACAGTCCTTGAGAAAGCCCCATAAAAAGTAGTAAGTGCTCGTGAGCAATAGTGAATGTGAATACACATTAACTCATCTGACCACCTCTCAGCGGAGGTGGACTGAGGTCAGGAAGAGCGGTTGCAACTCTGTCCTCTCCCTTCCTCCCCCCTCTCCCCCCTCTTCTCCCTCCTTCTTCTTCTGTAGTAGATACTTTACAATCTCTGGCCAAGGAGGGACTCTAACCCACTTCTTTTCATTCAGAGGAAATCGATTCACGTCGTGTAATTTTCATGAAGTTCTCGAACAGAAACCCCACGGTGTCCGTCTGCTCTGTTGAAGCGCCGCATCACATCCTGTGAGCTGTGCTGTCAGGCTTGTCCCCAGTTGACTTCTTCTTCTTCTTCTGTGGAAGGTCAAGCCAGCAGTTGGCCTCTTCTTCGGTGGTAGCCGAAGCCAGATGTCGATGTCAGCAACTCCAAGCCTTAGGCTGTTTCCTGCCCTTTCCCTCATCCTGTGCTGAGTTCGAGGCAGGAAGTTATTCCTAACACTTCCTGCTTTCCCCCTTAGCTAGTCCCTTCTCTCTTCCCCCCGTAGAACTCTCTGGAAGAAGGTGTTGATGCAGTGATTTCAGCCGTGAAGGAAACGGGATTTAGTTGCAGGCGATTGGGGG
>BROE01000008.1:3918837-3953597 GCA_036571765.1 Plecoglossus altivelis | reverse complement strand
GTCCACACAGACCAGGTTCTGGTCCAGGTCCACACAGACCAGGTTCTGGTCCAGGTCCACACAGACCAGGTCACCTCAGGATGTGACAGATCACATGTTGACATACTTTGTTTACTTCACTGTCAAACTCTCCTTCCAGAAATAGTACTTCACTTTCCATCATTACAACTTTTCCAACATGTTGCCTCAGATTCCAGCAAGGATGATCTATTGTGTGTCGAATGTCGGGACCAATTTTAGGCTGTTTTTGATCCTCATCCTTCCTTTAGACCAGATAAACTTTTTAACATACCATGACATCACTCTTATGAGTTCAATTGGGGCTATATTTAGACAGGTTGAACCCAATTCTGTTATGATAAAAGGCTTCGGATGTACCGGAACAATCATGCAAAGTTTATAAGTGGATATCAGGTGAACCAGTGTCAGTGTCCTCAGTGGCTGAAGAGTGTTTCCATCAGAATCAGAATTGGTTTTATTCGCCAGGCAAGAAATAAAAGCACAGAATTTACTGAGATGGTTGTTGATGCTGTCAGTCTGTCTCTGGACGAGGGGATCCCTCGCTGAATAACCCCTCCTAAGGTGTCTTCCTTTTTTCTCCTCTAGTGACTTTTACAGGGAGTTTTTCCCATGTCTTCCTTGAGGGTTTAGGTTAGTTCATAGGCAGTTCTATGGGTGTATGTGAAGCCCTCTGTGACATTGCTTGTAAAAAGGGCTGTGTAAAATACATTTGGATTTGATTTGATCCTGTGCGTCCCCAGTCGGACCCTTCATCTCCAGTCCAAGAGCCTGCCAGCCTGCCGGTTGAAGAGGAGGTCACTCTGGAGGTCAACCTGGAAGCCAACGCCAGCTCCAACGGACCCAAGGAGGTCGACGCCCTGTTTGACGATGATCCAGAAGATCTGTTTGCAGGTAGGACGTTCGACATCACCTGTCGGTCAGTCGGTCACTCAGTCACTCGCTCGCACACTCACTCAGTTACTCAGTCACTCGCTCGCACACTCACTCAGTCACTCAGTCACTCACATATCATATCGTATCACCTGTCATCTTTGCGCGTGCGTGTGCATGTGTGTGTGCGCGTGTGTGTGTGTGTGTGTGTGCGCGTGTGTGTGTGTGTGCGTGTGCATATGTGTGTGTGTGTGTGTGTCAGGAGCGACAGAAGAGGTGTCCCTGGACAGCCCAGAAAGAGAGCCCATCCTATCTGACGGCCCCTCCCCTGCCATCACCCCCGTCACGCCAACCATCATGATCACGCCCCGGGGCGATCTGGGCCACGCAGACATGTTCCACGCCGACCTGAACGAGGTAACGTCCCCCGCAGGGTCAAGGGTCACGAACCGACCTTTGAACCACTTCTCTCAGATGCTGTAAAGTTCTTACCATGTGATGAAGATGTATTCATTGCTCAGGTGTTTTTATCCAAAACAATATTCAGTGTACAGAGGGGATTATAACGTCAAGTGCTCTAACCACTAAGCTAAAGCCGTTTGTCTTGGTATTTGTGTTGCATTGTTGTGTTGTCATTGTTATGTCTTGTCGTTTGTTGTTCTGTAGATTGAGGAGGAGGGAGGAGACTCATTTGATATGCATATATCAGTGTCAGATCCAGAGAAAGTTGGTAAGTTGATGTTCATTTGTCCGTGTCGTACGGTACGTACACCATACTTCCTGTTGCTGTGCTGGCAGTGTGCATTGGAGCGGCTTACAATAACCATCTGCTGACCTCATATCCTGTCTCCTGTTAACCCCCCCTGTCAGACACGGGTGGGACAGTTTAGAGACTGCTTGATTTGTATTACTGGGCGGTTCACTGTGCGGTACACCCTTCAGGGACCCTGTGTTTTGATCCTATTCGATACGATGTAGTCCAAAGGTTGCTTGTTTTGCACCCCCTCCCATCCCTGCTCTGCTGAGAGGAACCTCGCTAGTGTTGTCAGGTGCACGGGGAGGTCAGGGGACTGCTAACAGGTCATCACCACAGAGTTGCATCAGTTGGATCAATAGACCCATGACCCAGACACCTGAGAAGGGCTTTCCGTGAACTCCCTCGTTAGATACATACCCTGAAGGCTGCTCAGTTCGACACAAGAGCAAACAGATCTGAACCACACTCGTCGTCAGTGTGTTTCACCCTCCGAGTGTGTAACTGTGCCAGGTGTAACTGTGCCAGGTGTAACTGTGTCAGGTGTAACTTTGTCAGGTGTGCAGTCTTAAGGAGAAAACGACATGAAGAGGTAGAGTAGCTTTGGGCGTGTGTACTGTACAGCTTGAACCACAAGCTTGTTCCTTCTCTACTGCAGGCGATGGCATGACTGCGTACATGGCGTACAAGGTCACCACAAAGGTAAAACCTTTTGTTTATTGACAGAGACATTAAGTGGAAACTACTGAATGTAGTTACTGAAAGCCAGGAGAACATTATCATATGTTATTTCATAAGATGTAAATATTCAGTATCTCTTTTCGTGTTGCCTCGATCACATTGCTGTGTCCTGTCATTTCTCTTCTGTCGTTCCACCTCTCTCTCTCTCTCTCTCTCTCTCTCTCGCTCCCCTCTCCTCCGCAGACCTCGATGAATACCTTCAACCAGAACGAGTTCTCAGTGAAGAGGAGATTCAGTGACTTCCTGGGTCTCCACAGTAAACTGGCGTCCAAGTACCTTCACATTGGCTACATAGTTCCCCCCGCCCCGGAGAAGAGCATTGTGGGTAGGGAACTTGAACTTGACCGGTTCTTAGTACCGTGACCTTAATCTGATTTATAACTCAAGCATTTAATAGTATGCTGCTGGTATATAGATACAGAAATGGAGGTGGTAAGGTGTGTGTGTGTGTGTGTGTGTGTGTGTGTGTGTGTGTGTGTGTGTGTGTGTGTGTATTAGGAATGACCAAGGTGAAAGTGGGAAAGGAAGATCTGTCATCTGTAGAATTTGTGGAGAAGAGAAGATCTGCTCTGGAGAGGTGACGTTATCAACATTATCATCATTATCATCACGTAATTAACACATTATCTGTGCATTAGTCCTGAATCATCCAAGCTTTATCAGTACTGCAGACACAAGGCCTGCAGGCACTAACAGCTCCTGTATCGGCTTCATTTGTTGTTCTAATCGTTAGAACACAGACAAGGTCTGCTGCTAACTGCTGGCTGTCAGAACAGGTGGCTCAACAACCCTCATGTCAGACAAGAACTTTAACGTAAAAATCCCTTGCAGTCTAAAGAGCATTCTTGTTCCTAGGCTTTTGCGGCCGAAAGGTTAACCAGAAATATTAGGTAAATAATTATCACAGGCGATGTTCCCCTTGCCTCAGAGCTGTCAACACACGCACGCACGCACACACGGATGCATTGGCGCGCGCGCGCTGTTTTCCCGACAGCATTGACACAACTGGTATTCAGCCTGCTGCCTGGTGGAATATCTGGCTGGCAGCTTGTTTTTTCGCCCTGATGAGGGGAGCCGCTCTGAACGTTAAGAGTTGACATTTCTCTGCCCTTTTATCAGCCTCCTGACTGACAGGAAGGTCAGTGTTGACCAGCAGGACGTCAACTCACAGAGCCTTTAGAGGCAGAGAACTGAACCCTGATGGGTGCAACTGTACACAGAGCAGACTGATCACCTGCTAACGCTAACACCTTCCATATGCAACTGTACACAGAGCAGACTCTGATCACCTGCTAACACCTTCCATATGCAACTGTACACAGAGCAGACTCTGATCACCTGCTAACGCTAACACCTTCCATATGCAACTGTACACAGAGCAGAGACTGATCACCTGCTAACGCTAACACCTTTCACATGCAACTGTACACAGAGCAGAGACTGATCACCTGCTAACACCTTTCACATGCAACTGTACACAGAGCAGAGACTGATCACCTGCTAACACCTTTCACATGCAACTGTTCACAGAGCAGAGACTGATAACCTGCTAACGCTAACACCTTTCACATGCAACTGTACACAGAGCAGACTGATCACCTGCTAACGCTAACACCTTCCACATGCAACTGTACACAGAGCAGAGACTGATCACCTGCTAACGCTAACACCTTCCACATCTGTTACCTTACTTTGTTTGGTCTCCCCCCCCCACCCCGCCCACCCCCACAGAATTACAGAAAGACCTGTATTGGATGGTGTGGTCCGGATGGTGTGTTGGACGGTGTGTGTTGGACGGTGTGTGTCAGATGGTGTGTGTCGGACGGTGTTGGTGTGGGGAAGTCATGTTAATGTGTCCTTCTTCCTGTAGGTATCTCATGAGGACTGTGAAACATCCGGTGTTGCTGAAGGACCCTGATGTGGTTCAGTTCCTAGAAAGCTCTGAGGTGATTGTGTACTCCTAACGTTGCACAAACACCCTCTAGTCTTCTCACCCTTCTGTAAATGTTCACTTGTTGGAAATCGAAGTGTTGTTGACAGACGTTTATTGCATTTTTTTATTGTTATCGCACCGTTTATTATTGTTTATTATCACAAATGACTTATCATTATCGCATGTCATTCGTTTAAAAAAAAAAAAACTAAACAAAACAAGAAAAAAATATATGCCTTCTAACGACTTATGGAAATATTTCACTGAAGCTTTTTGGCACTTAAACAATCAAAATACAATTGAATGTGAATTGATGAATAGGTAATGTTGGTCTCCCAGAGCAGCGCGTCTCTCCTGTCCGACTGCTCAGCGTACCGCTTCCCTGACGTGGCCCTGGGCCTGTTCCCTCGGTAACAAGCGTGTCGCTGGTCTGAAAATGGCCCTGTGGGGTGTCACGGCTGAACAAATCTATACGTTCCCGAAACAGCAGTCTTCATCCCTGCTAATGAAATGCAACTGTAGCAGGGAAGGATAAATGGTCAGCGGCAATTGAAAGCTATTTTTGCCCCTCTCCCCTTGTTGTCCCTCGGAGAGTTTTCCCAGAGAACGTATTAAATGAGATTCCTGCAGCATTGAAATGTATGGGAGTGGAGAAAACCCCACTCAGCCCTAGAGCCGCCAGCCCCCCCCACCCCACCCCCCCAGGGGGCCCCGGGGGGACGCTGGGAGCCCAGCCTGTTAACCGGTTTGCTTGCCCTTATTTGTCATTTTATCCCAGCTGCCGCGTGCGGTTAGCACCCAGGCACTGAGCGGGGCGGGAATATTGAGGATGGTAAACAAAGCCGCAGACGCTGTCAACAAAATGACAATCAAGATGAATGAATCGGATGCGGTAAGGGCTGATTTCTGGACTTGAATAATGAGACGAATTAATGAGGGCTCTCCTGCTGAATCTTAAGGTTGTAGGTGGGGTAGAGGGAGGGGAAAGGGATGGAGGGAT
The DNA here is from genome assembly GCA_036571765.1 of Plecoglossus altivelis. Taxonomy (NCBI): domain Eukaryota; kingdom Metazoa; phylum Chordata; class Actinopteri; order Osmeriformes; family Plecoglossidae; genus Plecoglossus; species Plecoglossus altivelis. The sequence goes on along the minus strand of BROE01000008.1, from coordinate 3,948,278 downwards.
GAAGGAATGGAGGGAGGGAGGGAGAAGGCAGAGAGGGGAGGAAGGGGAGAAGAGGAGGATGTCTGTCTAGAGATTCATCGTGGCTGGCAGCGGAGGGGAGGGAGGGAGGAGTAGGAGAGGGGAGGGAGCGGGGAGGGAGGGAGGGGGCAGAGGAGGGAGGGAGGAGGCAGAGTAGAATAGCAGGGCTATACTATTTGGTACTGGTTTAGTTCTTGACTGATGTTCATTATGTTTGGACAGTGTTAGGTAAACGTAGTTGTTTGTGTAATGTCGAGTTACATCATATTGAAATGTCTTCCGATGATTAGGTTGTAGTAGTACTAGTAGTAAATGGGTCATCTCAGGATTTGGATGTCATTGTGTGTGTGTGTGTGTGTGTGTGGCTGTGCATGTGTGTGTCAGTGCTCGTGTCTGAGGGAGAAGCAACAGCAGTTTGAGAACCTGGACCTGCAGTTGAGGAAGCTGCATGGAAGTGTGGAGTCTCTGGTCTGCCACAGAAAAGGTGACAACACAACCTCCCGATACCTCCCTCTGTCTCTGTCCTGCTACTGTTATATCTCCTCCCTCTGTCCTGCTACTGTTATATCTCCTCTCTCTGTCCTGCTACTGTTATATCTCCTCCCTCTGTCCTGCTACTGTTATATCTCCTCTCTCTGTCCTGCTACTGTTATATCTCCTCCCTCTGTACTGCTACTGTTATATCTCCTCCCTCTGTACTGCTACTGTTATATCTCCTCCCTCTGTCCTGCTACTGTTATATCTCCTCCCTCTGTCCTGCTACTGTTATATCTCCTCCCTCTGTCTCTGTACTGCTACTGTTATATCTCCTCCCTCTGTACTGCTACTGTTATATCTCCTCCCTCTGTCCTGCTACTGTTATATCTCCTCCCTCTGTACTGCTACTGTTATATCTCCTCCCTCTGTACTGCTACTGTTATATCTCCTCCCTCTGTCTCTTTTTTTTTTTTTTTTTTTTTTTTTTTTTTTTTTTTTTCTTTCTTTCTTCCTCTCTCCTCCCTCTGTCCTGCTACTGTTATATCTCCTCCCTCTGTCCTGCTACTGTTATATCTCCTCCCTCTGTCCTGCTACTGTTATATCTCCTTCCTCTGTCTGGCTACTGTGTATATTCTCCTCCTCTTTATGTCCTGCTACTGTTTATAATCTTCCTTCCGCTCTGTCCTGCTTACTGTTATATTCTCCTCCCTGGTTCTCTGTACTGCTACTGTTATATCTCCTCCCTCTGTCCTGCTACTGTTATATCTCCCCCTCTGTCTCTTGCACTGCTACGTTATCAATCTCCCTTCCTCTCTGTCTCTGTCCTGCTACTGTTATATCTCCTCCCTCTGTACTGCTACTGTTATATCCCCTCCCTCTGTCTCTCTGTACCTGCTACTGTTATATCTCCTCCCTCTGTCTCTGTCCTGCTACTGTTATATCTCCTCTCTCTGTCCTGCTACTGTTACATCTCCTCCCTCTGTCCTGCTCTATGTTATCTCCTCCCTCTGTCTGCCTACTGTTATAATCTCTCTCCCTCTGCTACTGCTATGTTATATCTCCTCCCTCTGTCTCTGTCCTGCTACTGTTATATCTCCTCTCTCTGTACTGCTACTGTTATATCTCCTGTCTCTGTCCTGCTACTGTTATATCTCCTCCCTCTGTCCTGCTACTGTTATATCTCCTCCCTCTGTCCTGCTACTGTTATATCTCCTCCCTCTGTCCTGCTACTGTTACATCTCCTCCCTCTGTCCTGCTACTGTTACATCTCCTCCCTCTGTCCTGCTACTGTTACATCTCCTCCCTCTGTCCTGCTACTGTTACATCTCCTCCCTCTGTCCTGCTACTGTTACATCTCCTCCCTCTGATACATACATGTACTGCTGTAGCTTATTATTCTCCCCCTCTGTCCTGCTACTGCTTTTATATCTCCTCCCTCTGTCCTGCTACTGTTACATCTCCTCCCTCTGTCCTGCTACTGTTATATCTCCTCCCTCTGGTCTCTGTACTTGCTACTGTTATATCTTCCTCCTCTGTGCTCTGTACTGCACTGTTATAATCTCCTCCCTTCTGTACTTGGCTTACGGTTCTCCTCTCCTCCTCTGTCTGCTACTGTCTCCTCTCTCTTCCTCCCTCTGTCTCTGTCCTGCTACTGTTATAATCTCTTCCCTCTTCTCCTCTGTCCTTGACATACAGTTATATCTCCTTCCCTCTGCTCTCTAGTCCTGCTTACTGTTTATATTCTTCCTTTCTCGTGTCTCTGCTCCTGCTACTGTTACTATCTCCTCCTTTCTTGGTCCTCTGCTCTCTTGCTACCGTTTCATCCTCCCTTCTGTACTGCTACTGTATATATCCCTTCCTTCCCGTCTGTCCTAGCTACTTTGGTTATATCTACTCCCTCCTGGAATCTCTACTGCCTCTCCTCTCTCATGCTGTCCTGCTACTGTTACATCTCCTCCCTCTGTCCTGCTACTGTTATATCTCCTCCCTCTGTCCTGCTACTGTTATATCTCCTCCCTCTGTCCTGCTACTGTTATATCTCCTCCCTCTGTCCTGCTACTGTTATATCTCCTCCCTCTGTCTCTGTACTGCTACTGTTATATCTCCTCCCTCTGTCTCTGTCCTGCTACTGTTATATCTCCTCCCTCTGTCCTGCTACTGTTATATCTCCTCTCTCTCTACTTAAAATCTGCGTTGACTATGAGTCTCCTCACACTCCTCGCTCCTTTACTGTACATTCATTCCATCCCTCTGTCTCTGTTCCTGCCTCACTGTTATATCTCCTCCCTCTGTACTGCTACTGTCATATCTCCTCCCTCTGTCCTGCTACTGTTATATCTCCTCTCTCTGTCTCTGTACTGCTACTGTTATATCTCCTCCCTCTGTCCTGCTACTGTTATATCTCCTCCCTCTGTCCCTTGCTTCACTTTATATTCTCCTCCCTCTGTCTCTGTACTGCTACTGTTATATCTCCTCCTCCTTGTACTGCTACTGTTATATCTCCTCCCCTGTCTCTGTAATAGCTACTGTTAATCCCTCTGTCTCTGTACTGCTACTGTTATATCTCCTCCCTCCGTGTACTGCTACCTTGTTATATCTCCTCCTCTCTGTCTCTGTACTGCTACTGTTATATCCCCTCCCTCTGTCCTGCTACTGTTATATCTCCTCTCCTCTCTCTTCTGTCCTCCTCTCCTCCCCCATTCCCTCCCCCCTTCCCCTGCCAAGCTACGTTAAGCCTGAACTCACTGCATCTCTCTCTTTATCTCTCACTGTCTCTCTCTCCCTCTGTTCTCTGTCCTGCTACTGTTATTCTCCTTCCCTCTGTCTCTGTACTGCTACCGTTATATCTCCTCCCTCTGTACTGCTACTGTCATATCTCCTCCCTCTGTCTCTCTCTTCTCTTTCTCTTCTCTTTCTGTCTCTTCTCTCTCCCCCTGTCTATCTCTCCTCCTCTCCCTCTATGAGCTCTCCTCCCCTCCTCTCCTCTCTCCTCCTCTCCTCTCCCCTCCTCCCCTTCTTCTCTCTCTATCCCTTGCTCCCTCTACCCTCCCTCCCCTTCTCTCTCCTCGCCCTCCTTCTCCTTTCGCTCCTCCTCCCCTCCTCTCCCCTCCTTCTCCTCCTCTCCTCTTCCCCCTCTCTTCTCTCCTGCCTCTCCTTCTCCTCCTCTCCTCTCCTCTCCTCCTCTCCTCTCCTCTCTCCTCTCCCCTCCTCTCCTCCTCTCTCCTCTCTCCTCCTCTCTCCTCTCTACTCCTCTCCTGTCAGAGCTGTCTGTGAACACGGCTTCGTTCGCCAAGTCGGCGGCCATGTTGGGCAACAGCGAGGATCACACGGCGTTGTCCCGGGCGCTGTCCCAGCTGGCGGAGGTGGAGGAGAAGGTGGAGCAGTTGCACCAGGACCAGGCCTGCGCTGACTTCTACCTGTTCTCTGAGCTGCTGGGAGACTACGTACGCCTCATCACCGCCGTCAAGGTAACAGGGAGAAGGGAACGGAACTGAACCGAAGAACGGAATGAAACCCTACAGCGCCTGTTTTACTGTGCATCAGCTTGTTTTACAGGATGTGAAGAAAGATGAAGGACATGGACCTAAAAGGACTTTTTCTTTTCTTTGTTTTCTCATCCTGCCGTGTTTCTTGCCGTTGTGTACTCTTCTAAATGCCTTCTTGGTGTGTGTGTGTGTGTGTGTGTGTGCGCAGGGTGTGTTTGACCACCGTATGAAGACATGGCAGAAATGGCAGGACACCCAGTTGCTCCTGCAGAAGAAGCGTGAAGCTGAGGCCAAACTGCAGTTTGCCAACAAACCTGACAAGCTGCAGCAGGCCAAGGATGAGATCAAGGAGGTGGGAGGATGAGGAGACACACACACACACACACACACACACACTGTAACACACACACACACTGTACTACACACACACGCACGCACACACACTGAACACACACACACACACACTGTAACACACACACTGCACCACACACACACACACATCGAACACACGCACACTCTGTAACACAAACACACTGTAACACACACCGAACACACACATACACACATACACCATAGCACACACACACACCAAACACACAGATATAAACACGCACACATACATCTACACCCTAACACCCGCACACGCACATACACACAAGCACACAGACCAGCACACACGCTTCCACACATACATGCTGAAAACACACGCATCCACAACACACACGTACACAAACAGCAGCACAAATAGTGATGCACTTCAGACGCTCCTTTAATACCAGAGGCTGAAAGAATGTGCGGTCAAGACGGCAGAACTGTCAGAACCTGGCAGGAAACGACAGATAGAGTAGAGTTGCAAGGTTCATTTATTTTAAGGCTTGTCAGGTTTTTGGTTCAGTCTCAACCTTGACGTCTCCCAGGAAACAGAGAACAGCCCTGCTCATCTCTGCCCCCATAGCACAGCCGACCGCTCATACATCTACTACCAAGTTACTCCAACCTGCATTTCAACCTAGATGCATATCCTTGTTTTTTGCAGTGAATACAACAGGTCTATGACTCTTGCTCTAACAACATGCATGGTGTCTGATCATTGAACCACACTGCCCCCTGTTGGTGCTGATGGGTAACAGGTTTTCTCTATGAGTTTCCCTCTGGTCAGCATCATCCTGGGTTTATATCCTGTCATGTCACAGCATGCCGCTGTCTGTCGATATTCCCTGAATATTGATCCTCAGTTGACTCGCCTCGATCACTTCTGGATGTTACACACTAACAGTTGAGACTGAGTAATTCTGGCTGAAGTGTGTGTTACTCCTGCTGTAGTGTGTGATTGGCTACGGTTAGACGACCTCCAGCCGTAGCCTTCCTTGTGATTGGCTACAGTGAGAGGGCTTCCTGCCGTAGCCTGCGTGTGATTGGCTACGGAGAGAGGGCCTCCTGCCGTAGCCTGCGTGTGATTGGCTACAGTGAGAGGGCGTCCTGCCGTAGCCTGCGTGTGATTGGCTAGCGTGCAAGTTGATGTTGGGGGTTGTTTGGAGCTCGATTTTTCAGCCTTTTTAATTTCTGCATTATTCCCCCGCCATGCCTTCCTTCTGCAGGAGATTGAGGAGGTAGGACCCCAAGCTATGCTTTCTTCTCTTCCCCCTCATCCCTCTTTATTCACGCGTCATCCCTTCCTTTATCCTCTGTTGGCTCCCCCCATCCCCCCCTACTGCCCCCCTACCGCCCCCCTGGTGCCCTGGACCCCTGGGTCACAAGTCTGACATCATGTCACGCACCTGACAGCCATCTGAAACCTGATCTAAGAGGAGCAGTATTCTGTAGAATAACAGTGGAGGGAATGTTGTTTTTTCCCCCATGATTTTACTAATGATGATTTGGAAGACATATTGGCACCGTGTCTAAATCTTATCGCTTGGGAAAATGCCCTTCCAGTTTCTTGAGACGTTATCAAAACGCAGATGGATGGTTACAGATGGTAGCGTTTTATTCAAGGCGACTTTAACTCCATCCTCCATTCTCCTTTGCATCTTCTCCATCTTCATCATCTCTGATAAATCATGACCTCGCTCCGACTAGCTTCAGCTGCAGCAACAGTTTGTCATAGACAGCTATGATATAACACAGTTTTATCCTCGGCTTCATCCTAGTTCTGTTTACGACTTAACAACTGGCCAGCGGCTAAGTAACTGACTTGTAATGATCCATCGTAACGATGCTGCGTCTCTTGTCAGTGAGCGACGTGCTTCTTGTGGTCTGTGGTGCGAGCGTGACGCGTCAGCTTTCTGATGGAGATGTCGCTGTTGTTTGTAGTTGGAGGGGAAGGTTCAGCAGGGAGAGAGAGACTTTGAGCAGATCTCCACAACCATCAGGAAAGAGGTCAGCAGGTTTGAGGTGAGTACACAGCTTACTTACTGGCAGCTGATGTGAATCTGTCAAAACAAAAAAAAAACGTTCCAAAAAAAAGAAGAAGACGTATTTGCATCGCATTTTTCTCTTTTGACAGAGAGACAGAGTGAAAGACTTCAAGAGTGTCATCATCAAATACTTGGAGTCTCTTGTACAAACACAACAACAGGTACGTTACTACTTTTCACTTGGAACAGATCAGTTACCATCGATTACCAACCGAGAAACAGGAAGAACTAGCTTTTTATCTGGCAACGATTTCCATCGTTTTATCTTGAAAGTGATCCTTAAGTTAGATATCACGTTAGACTCGAGTAAGAACAAGGTATTTGCCTTGAAGTGTAACCTTAGGACAGTATAGTGTTAACCTGGCTTGAGAGTTGTGGTAACTGTTGATCACCCAGATCTGACAAGGCCTCTATTCTATTACGATGCATCTATACATTCTATTCTATTGTGTTGTGTTCTATTTGTTCTGTAACTGGCATGTTCCGCATGCTAACGGCTAACAGCAGGCTAACTCTTTGATGCTTCCTCTCCTGTCTTCCTCAGTTGATCAAGTATTGGGAGGCCTTCCTGCCAGAGGCCAAAGCTATCGCCTGATAGGACGTTTCCAATCTCCCACATGTCCAGCTTGACCCTTGACCCCGTCTAATGATCACACTATTTCTTCGGTTTACGTCCAATCATCCTCCTCAGACGACGCACGGAAACACAGTAATTAGTTTTAACTTACAGATAAATAAAATCCACATGATTTTTTTTAAATATATATAGTTCACCCCGTTTGACTCTGTGATGTCATCAAAACGCGACTCTTGTTCCAGTCCAGCTCTTGATGGCAGCCAGAGGACTGTGATTATTATGGGCTGTCCGATCCAACACTACTGCTTAGTCTTAACCAGTTTGATTTTGTATTCTATTTTATTTTTTTGCCACAAAATGTGCAATGGTTGAGTGATCTCAGTTGATTATTTTTATGGTTTTCTTTCAAAGCCTTGTCTGAATGATTTTTTTAAATGTTAAATCTTGGTTTTTTGAATTCGCATTTATGTGCTGCAAACATTTGAGTACTTTAATTCTAATAAAGGAATGTATCTACTCAGTATTGATTCAAAGGGTTTTGTCCCTTTTCGTTTCGTTTAAAATCACAGAGAGACTCATTCCTTAGTATGAACACAACACCGTATATTTGATCATTTTAAAAATAAATGACAAGGCGATTCAAGGTATGGTCTTAAAATAATAAGATGATAAAATGATAAGAGTATAAATGCACTTATCTTTTTGGACACATTTCAGTCCATGTAACAGTTGTACTGGACTGATAGATATGAATATGTAGTTGCCAATGAGAGAAGTGAAAGTAAATGAGAGCCCTCCTGTGTGAACTGCTCCAAACTAACATTGACAGACCTGGCAGTTGTTTTGAATCACACACACACACAGTCTGACGTCCGTCCGCCTTTAACTTGCAGAGAGGGAACCTCCTGAGCAGTACGACCCTGTTCAGATGTGTTTTAGACTTCAACACAACTTGTCTCTGTCCGTCCCAAAAGCCTCAGCTTTGCATATGTAGGTCCCACAACCGCTGGAAGGATGCTGTCGTTTGCATGGTGACTGTCAGCTCATTGACTTGCTGTCATATTTAGGAGCATCTTAGGCAGCTGTGTGTGTGTGTGTGTGTGTGTGTGTGTGTGTGTGTGTGTGTGTGTGTGTGTGTGTGTGTCAGCCCTGACAACCCTCAGAACTGGGACCAGGGAGACTAGCTGGTAAATCACAGGTGCTGTACTGGCTCATCTTACCGCGTGCCCCTATGGTCATGTGATACTTAACGGGAACTGATACGTGATGGCTCGGAAGACTTAATGCATTAAAAAAAAAATCTGTCCGGATCATAAATTGGCACAAGAAAATATTTTGAGTTTGACTTTGGTTAAAGAAAGAAGCTCTTCACAGAAATAGAGGGTTCGTTTTCACATAATTGTTACTGTATATATTATGATTGATTTATTTAACAAACAAGCGCGCTCCGTCCTCGATGTTTACATTAGACAGGCCACAGTCACAAACACCACCAACCGAAACGCGGAACCAACACATTCTACATTCGGTGTCAGTTCGGTTGTTAGCTAATTCAGGAGATAATTAACTTTCAAGACGGCAAACCACAGTAGTGAAACAAGAAGGACTCGCCGGGGTGAAAGTAAGTCATGTGAAGCTAGCTATCTTTCCGGTAGTACCGATGGACCACAAACAGCCGGCCTCCCACAGGTAAGCGAAATAGTTCACGATTTTACCTGCTTGCATGTGCAACACGCTATCTTGTTGGTTCTCTAAAGCACCTAATCTTTAGTAGCAGGTAGCCAGCTACCGGTCAGCTATTGAAATACTTACCCCATGAAAACTCTTGTTTTTGTCCAAATATTTGGACGTTTAATAGTAGTAAACCATAGGTTTGGGGGTGATATAGTTTAACAAACTACCCTCGCTGCGGGAGCTTCAAGCATATTTCACTATTTCCCCTGAAATTGTACCCTCTCTAGTTATAGTATATCTTTGGACATGAACTAAAAAGATTATTACCTGTCAAAAAGAATATGTAGTCAAAGACTAAGAGACGCAGCCCAACAAAACAGATAAACACATTAGAGAGATGAGTCTATTCTGCCTCCTATTGGTCAAACACGATGTTGACTTCAACTGCATGTAGTATTTGCCTCCAGTTTAGAATAATCTAGGCACAGCTCATCAATAACACAAAAACCTGTTCTAGTTCTGCGTTTTCTCTCTTGCATCTCCCACACTAACTCTCTCTCTCTCACACACACACACACACACACACACTGTAAACAGAGGCGAAAGAGGAGGAAGCAGATAAGAATGTTGTCTGCCGTTGCCTGTATTTGTCATATCTCCCCATTCGCAGTGTTGTGGTGTGCAGTGGTCAACATACAGTGACCTTACTTGATCAACTACAGCCCTACAGCCACTGATAAGGAGACCAATATAATAGGGAACACAGTTGAGGGTGTAGTGTAATTACTCGTGCCCTGTCAGAGGAGGGACCCTGGACCCCTGGCGATTCAAATCTGAGGCCCGCCAAGACTTGGGGAACGAGACTGTGCCAGCCAAGACTAATATCACTACTGCTTCAGCAACATGGCTGAAATTGCACCAGTTTGTCATGCACACCCCTGGCAGCGCGAGAGGACCCCACCCCACCACCAACAGCCAGACAATTCACGTGCAAATCTGCGGTTTCCCTTCGTCTTTCCCTCCCTCCTTCTCTCCCTCCCTGCTTCTCTAGAAGGGGGACCGTGCAGGCTTGTCATCTGACCTGAGGTCAGCCTCTATCTGTTCCCTCCGCAGCCCAGTCGGAGAACGTTAGGATGACGGAAGGGTCTTCAGAAGGGAGAACATTCCAAAGTGTCGGAATGTTGCCCGCCATCGTTCTGTCAGAGCGAGGAGATGACGTGTTTCTCATAGACGGCAGTGTTGTTCTGTCTGTCAGTCTACATCTGTTTTGGGATTGGAGTGGAGGCTTCCAGAACGATGTCAGTTCTGAGTTTGGAGTTGTGTTTATTTATGTGCTTATATCGGTCACATGCAACATCCGTGCTGGATGTATAATACTTTATACTATTTATAGAATTCAGATATTTCATACAGCAATGCCTGTATTTCTTTGACCTTGACTGTGGCATTAAACAAACCTCCAAGGACTGTTATTATTGTTAATTATATCTATGACAATTTGCTTTTTTTCTGTGAAGGAAAGGATGTATGGCTAGTGTCATTGCCAGCGCTTGTGATAGATTACATGATATCAAGGTTTCCTGATTTCGCAAATTTCTATGAAATCTGTCTGGAGTTCATGTAGGAGGAGATAAGAGGGTGTGAAGTTCAGCAGCCAATGAGATTCATTTCTTTCTCTTATCTGGAGTTACTCAGATGATCCTTGGGACGCTCATTTTGCGGCTGTAAGAGAAATGACTATTGTGGCGGTGTGTGTGTGTGTGTGTGTGTGTGTGTGGAGGATAGAGGTGTGTGTGTGTGTGTGTGTGTGTGTGTGTGTGGAGGATAGAGGTGTGTGTGTGTGGCAGATGGAGATGTGTGTGTGTGGAGGATGGAGGTGTGTGTGTGTGTGGGTGTGTTTGTGTGTGTGTGTGGCGGATGGAGATGTGTGTGTGTGTGTGTGTGTGTGTGGAGGATAAAGGTGTGTGTATGCGATAACCGGTACACCTCTCACTGATCTGGTTAAATGCAGAAGATGCGATGTTATCCATATGGCTGCCTGCTAAAATGCTCCAACCAATGAGAGGGTCAGGAAAGTCACTGGAGAGCGCCGTGGCAACCGTAAACGGAGGCCATGTTTAGCTCCAGAGGCTCCTGTGGTTGGAGCCCTGGTCTGATACGACTGCAGGCCACGATGAAGAGTCCATATGGAGCATAATGACTGGGTCAGGCTGAGGGCTAATAGCGTATCGGTTTTGTGCAAGAGTGAAAACGACAAAACAGGGAATGTATTTGGATCACAGTAGAAAAGTTCAGGTATTGAGTGTTTGGTTTGTAAGAGTTCCACAAATACAAATGCCAATTTACAACTTGATTGTGTTCCCTTCTCTTTTTTCTTTTTTTTAAACGTCCTCTTAATTTGCCAGCGGCAATATTGCCAAGCTAGCCATTCACTGGCCACTAGATCTTCTTTAAAGCCCTCTCTTGTTTTTAAGATTCCTTAAAACAACATTGATCGTGTTCAGACAATGACTTCCTGTCTGCAGGGTAATGATTATGCAGATGGCACAACCTTTCCTCTGATGGGGGCTCCCAGGGGCCCTTGGTGACACTAGTGCCCCTCCCTCCCCCCCCTCCCCCCCTCACCCCCACGTCCCATCTTTCTCTCCCTCCCATCTCTCTTTCTCTTTCGTCCCCTCTCTCTTTCCCTCTTTTTCTCTGTCTTCCAAGTCTCTCTGTCTCTGTCTCTATCTCTCTGCTATCTTTCTCTCCTGTCTTCATCTCTCTCTCTCTCTCTCTCTGTCAAAAAGAATATGTAGTCAAAGACTAAGAGACGCAGCCCAACAAAACAGATAAACACATTAGAGAGAAGCATCCGCCAAGCAAACACATGACTTCCAACTGCATTATAATCTCCAGTAAACATCTAAGGCACAGCTATCAATTACGAAAAAACCTAGCTCTTTGCGTTTTCTCTAGCATCGTCCCAACTAACATCTCTCTCTCTCTCTGCTCCCACCTCTCTCTCCCCTCCTCCTCTCACACGAATAAAATACACACACAAAACATCAACACAACACACACACACACCACACACACAGCAAACACACACACACATCACACTGACACAGAGCGAAAGAAGAGAAGCAGATAAGAATGTTGTCTGCCGTTGCCTGTATTTGTCATATCTCCCCATTCGCAGTGTTGTGGTGTGCAGTGGTCAACATACAGTGACCTTACTTGATCAACTACAGCCCTACAGCCACTGATAAGGAGACCAATATAATAGGGAACACAGTTGAGGGTGTAGTGTAATTACTCGTGCCCTGTCAGAGGAGGGACCCTGGACCCCTGGCGATTCAAATCTGAGGCCCGCCAAGACTGGGGGAACGAGACTGTGCCAGCCAAGACTAATATCACTACTGCTTCAGCAACATGGCTGAAATTGCACCAGTTTGTCATGCACACCCCTGGCAGCGCGAGAGGACCCCACCCCACCACCAACAGCCAGACAATTCACGTGCAAATCTGCGGTTTCAGCCCTTCGTCTTTCCCTCCCTCCTTCTCTCCCTCCCTCCTTCTCTCCCTCCCTCTCCTCTCGCCCGTGCTTCTCTAGAAGGGGGACCGTGCAGGCTTGTCATCTGACCTGAGGTCAGCCTCTATCTGTTCCCTCCGCAGCGCAGTCGGAGAACGTTAGGATGACGGAAGGGTCTTCAGAAGGGAGAACATTCCAAAGTGTCGGAATGTTGCCCGCCATCGTTCTGTCAGAGCGAGGAGATGACGTGTTTCTCAAAGACGGCAGTGTTGTTCTGTCTGTCAGTCTACATCTGTTTTGGGATTGGAGTGGAGGCTTCCAGAACGATGTCAGTTCTGAGTTTGGAGTTGTGTTTATTTATGTGCTTATATCGGTCACATGCAACATCCGTGCTGGATGTATAATACTTATTTATAGAATATATATTTATAGAATATTTATAGAATTCAGATATTTCATACAGCAATGCCTGTATTTCTTTGACCTTGACTGTGGCATTAAACAAACCTCCAAGGACTGTTATTATTGTTAATTATATCTATGACAATTTGCTTTTTTCCTGTGAAGGAAAGGATGTATGGCTAGTGTCATTGCCAGCGCTTGTGATAGATTACATGATATCAAGGTTTCCTGATTTCGCAAATTTCTATGAAATCTGTCTGGAGTTCATGTAGGAGGAGATAAGAGGGTGTGAAGTTCAGCAGCCAATGAGATTCATTTCTTTCTCTTATCTGGAGTTACTCAGATGATCCTTGGGACGCTCATTTTGCGGCTGTAAGAGAAGAACTATGGCGGTGTTGTAGTGTGCGGTGTGGCGGATGAGATTGGTTGGATTGGAAGAAGTTGTGTGTGAAGGGCTAGAGGTCTGTGTTGTGTTGGTGGGTTTGTGGAGGATAGAGGTTGTGTGTGTGTGGTGTGGAGGATAGAGGTGTGTGTGTGTGTCTGTGCCACTGTGTGTATGGAGATGTGTGTGTGTGAGATGGAGGTGTGTGTGTGTGTGGGTTGGTGTTTTGTGTGTGGGCGGATGGGAGATGTGTGTGTAGTGTGTGGTGTGTGTGGAGGATAAAGGGGTGTGTGTATGCGATAACCGGTACACCTCTCACTGATCTGGTTAAATGCAGAAGATGTGATGTTATCCATATGGCTGCCTGCTAAAATGCTCCAACCAATGAGAGGGTCAGGAAAGTCACTGGAGAGCGCCGTGGCAACCGTAAACGGAGGCCATGTTTAGCTCCAGAGGCTCCTGTGGTTGGAGCCCTGGTCTGATACGACTGCAGGCCACGATGAAGACTCCATATGGAGCATAATGACAGGCAAGCGACGTTCAAGATGAAAACACAAAACACAGAAGATGATCACAGGACAAAGTTCAGAGATTGATAGTTGGAAAGTCCACAAAGACAAAAGCAGACAACTGAGTACTTCCTATTTTTAAACGTCCTCTTAATTTGCCAGCGGCAATATTGCCAAGCTAGCCATTCACTGGCCACTAGATCTTCTTTAAAGCCCTCTCTTGTTTTTAAGATTCCTTAAAACAACATTGATCGTGTTCAGACAATGACTTCCTGTCTGCAGGGTAATGATTATGCAGATGGCACAACCTTTCCTCTGATGGGGGCTCCCAGGGGCCCTTGGTGACACTCGTGGGCCTCCCTCTGTCCCCACCTCACCCTCACACCCCACCCAATCCCCCCCCCATCCCTGTCCCCCCCCATCCTTCTCTCTCCAATCTCGCGGCTCTAGGTCTCACTTCCCCTCTCATCTTTCCCACTCCTCTCTCATTCCTCCTCCCTCTCTCTCTTCTCACTCTCTCTCTCTTCCCCCCCCTCTCCCCTCTCTCTCCTCTCCCTCCCATCTCTCTCTCCTCTGCTCTCTCTCTCTTCCCTCTCTCATTTGTCCTGTCTTGGTGCTTTGCTGCTGTTTTCTTGTTTGCTCTCATGTTTCTCCCTCTGTCTTGTTAAGGACTTCAGAGTGCCACCGGCGATGTAGTGGGTGGTTTCAATAAGGAGGGCCATTGATTTTGTTGCTAGGTACGTTTTGAAGGACGTAAAGTGAATTCACCGCTTCACAGTTTGTGTCATTTAGCGATGCAGACCCACCCCTTTCCTCGTCTCTCTCAGCTCCTCGCCTGCTATCGCCCTCCCTCCTGCTCTTCTCTCCTCATCTCTACTCTACCCTCTAATCCTCCTCTCACCATCTCCTCTCTCGCCCTATCCCCTCTCTCTCTCGCGACATTTGTCATTGTTGGGTTATTCATAGGGGCGAGGGATGGGGTCGGCTCACGTTGACGCGCGTTTCACCATACCTTCCACTTTACCCTTCCCTGATCCAACTGTTTTCTTCATATTAGTTTTTTTAGTTTGTCGCCACGTTGATTTTATTGAACAGAAATATTCCTCAGCACCCACAAATGGTACCACAGCTGTGAGCACTGCCATGGCCAAATATGGGATCCGGACATTCATACTAAAACACACGACAGTCCCAAATTTGCTGGGCTGAATATGTTGTGGTGCGGGACTCCTGCGACACATTATCATTGATGGGCCCCTTTTATAAACCTTGACAGGTAACTCTCCCAGCGCCCGCAGACAGAACTAGCAACAGACGTCACCTCTGCCCACCCCTGCAGACAGACACCAAGCAGACAACCTCACCATCTGCCCCCCTCAGTAGCAGAACTAGCAGACAGACCGTCACCTCTGCGAGCCCTGCATAGTCAGACACTAGCAGACAGACTCACTCTGTCCCAGCCCCTGCAGTACAGAAACTAGCAGACAGACGTCACCTCTGTCCCAGCCCCTGCAGTACAGACACAAGTAGACAGACCTCTGCTCTCAGAAGTATCTGTTTTAGGAGAACACATTGATATCGTTGCTGTTTTGATACAGTAATATACAACTGCATGGTAAATGTGTGGGCCCACGTCAGCAGGTCCTGCTGCTTTGAATTGTTACATGAGATAATATTTGGTTGACAAAAATGTGAAGCAAAATCTGTAACGTTGTACAGTTTATCATTACATTGCTTATCTGGAAGCATTTAAGTGGAGGCTTGTGCAATTAATTTCCTGCTAAATTTAGGAAGCGAAAATTGAACAAGTTCTGTATTATTTCTCCAGCTTCAGAAGGCAACTTCGGTGCACAATTTGATTGTGTCATTTTATCAGCTTGGCCACCAGCCGTTAGTGAGCGTGATTGGTCTCGAGTACGAGCTCCGCCGCTCGCGCTCACAGTTTCACTTTGGGGAAAAGGTCAGAATTGCAAAGGGAATTAATTTAATTGTGAGCGGGGGCAGCTGGCAGTGTCAAACGGCTGAGCTGGGACTTCTTCCTATTTCATTAACTGGCCGTGTTCCAATCCGCAGCTCTGTAAATGCTGCCTGACACCCTGGGCCGTTTAGTATGCAGAGATTATGAATGGGCACGCGGAGCAGTTAATAGGACCGCTTTAGGGCGAGCCTGCCCCCATCAGCTCCTGTACTAAGCACTCGGCCGGTGTTCGGAACGATATAAATACAAGTGGCACGATATAATGAAGTTGTGTTCGTTAAAGCAGTGTCGTTGGCGGGGGCAGTCTAATGTCTGGTTGGCGAAGGGCTGCGGCTGTGATCGCCTCATCTGCCGCTCTGAATAGTTTCACTCGGATCAATAAGCAGTTTTCCGTGGCCTTTCGCCGGTGTCACTTGTCATTGAGTGATGCAAATTTGTGTCAGAAACTAGCCTGACAGTTTTCCTTTGGCTCCTTTGGAAATTACAAAAACTCAGCAGTAAGAGGCGTGACGTGTTCTGAAGGCCGAGTTATGAGGAGGTCGACAGATCTCCTGTCTTATACGCACTTCTCTCTCTCTCGACGCTTTTGTCTCTTGATTCAAAAACGTCAACTTCAATTGACATTTTAAGCAATTTCTATCATTTTACGTGTTCCAAAAAAAGTCATCGATGTAGGGATGGTGCTTGTAAAATAATAGTGTAATATCATCAAAAAGCCAACACTATTACTCTGTGGAGGGAATAAAAATGACAATTGTGTTATTCAGAACGCCTTGGTGAGATATTGATCGTTTAAGGATGGTTTTCTCTATCCTATATAAGGGCCCTGTCTGGCGTTGCAAGGCAAAACCATCTGAAATGCCTGTATGAAGCGGACAAGTGATCTAATAACATCCATGATGCAGACATTATTGCCTTTGTCATTAATGGAATGAGGTTCAATGAACCCTGTAGTGTTGACAGATTAGGTTTGTAAGGTCCGCTAAACCTTAAACTACCATCCATGCATTCCGTCCACGTTCCAAACCTTTCGTTTCGGTACATGGACTCATGCGTTTCTCCGCTCTTTCATAAAGCGCTCCATGTTTTGCGTTAATCGTTGGTGTCAGACCCATCGCCGAGCGCCTTGAGGAGAAGATTCAGGCTCTCCAGGACCGGCGGTGAGATGAGCTTCACCCCCGGCCTGCTTATTAAGATTTCAAAGATACAAACAGAAGTTCAGTAATTGCTCTCTTGAATCTGCCTTTAATAATTACACCTGGCCAAGATGCAGTGAAACACAGACAGGCAGAGACTAATGGAAAACGAGATTTTTTCACTGAATTAGAGCGCTGCTGGATCCATATATTGACAATCCATCCAGATGAGCGAGATCAGGAAAAGTGTTTCGGACTGTCGGGGAGCGGAAGGCAAACTGGTTCTGATGCAGCGTGACATCTGCTGCAAGGGTTTCTGGGAGAGGAGGAGAGGAGCTTCACCGAGGATCAGTCAGTCGGAGGCATCTGGGAGGAAGAGGGGGGGAGGTAGGAGAAGAAAGGGAGAGGAGGAGGAAGAGGAGGAGGAGATGAAGGGGGAGGAAGAGGGAGTCTCAGAGTCTAAAGTGAACAGCTTCAAGGCCAGTTCTCATCTGTGTGAGAGAGTAAAGAGACAGGGAGGGAGGGGAGGAGGAGGTGTGGGGGAGAGAGGAGGACTGGGGGGGCTAAATAGGGAGGCGATTGAGTTGAAAGGCCAGAGAGTTAACCTTTAGTTTGACGACGGTCTTCCTCTGCAGGGTTGGAAGAATACGAAATGACAACCTCCATTAAAAGAAGTGTGTTTTCGGCATCTGCGGTCCATATCTACACCAACTTTGTGAAAAGACTCGTAAGCGATACCGAACGAGTGACATATTAACTAGCTTCAGAAATGGGAGACCAAGGACAGAGATTGAACTGTCTGCACCGGCGAGAAAAACGTACGGTTTCACTGTATTACGTCAACGCCGACTGACTGCTTGAGTAATATGAACGTCATGCATCTATCCAGCTCCTCTTCTTCTCTTCAAAAAAGGGTTTTCTTTCGTAGACCATCCATCATTTTCCGCTGTGTGTTTTCCTCCTTGCCACAGTGTGTACGAACCTCGGCCCTGCTTTCCCGCGCCACTCAGGGGACATTTATCCAGGGGGGAGGAGCGTGCGAGCGGAGGTATACTTTTCGATTCCCCGCGAATAATTACATTTGAGAAGACCGTTTCAACCCAGTTGGATTTGGGTCCGACGAGCCAGAGCATGCCCAGGTGTCAGTGTTCACACCCTCACAGGTGAACGGTTCCTAGCCACTCCTGTGCAGCTGTTGACACTGCGCTACAAATGACGTGATTATGATATATCATGTATTAGATATAGTCTCTTTGTTTGCAGGGGAAAATCGATTCCGAGGCCCCTTGAAGAAGCCTTTCCTCCTTTTAAACGTCCAGGTAGGACTGGGTAGAAATGCTGATTCCGCATTTAGACTGACATTGATTCATACGGCGGCGCTGTCCGGTTAGCCTGCTAGCCCGCTAGCCTGTACCTGAGGGTACCGACGCTGACATTTCCTTCGTTTCTCAGAGAAAGGTTACGGAGGGAAAGGAGGGGAAGAGGGTGTGGAGCGGTGACTGGGAGGGAAGGAGGGAGTATAGCAGGGCTGGGGAGAGGAGAGAGAGAGGGAGGGAGGTGTTGGTGGGGGGAGTATGGCTGATGCGGGGCGGAATGGTAGGAAAATGGAAGAGGAGCGAGAGAGCCGAGAGAACGCTAGCAGGGTTTATTTTATACTTCAGGAGAAAGGAGGAAGAGAAAGAAAAGGTTTTCCTGCGGCGGAAGGCTGTTAACGGAGGAGGAGATGCCATCACCTGAACGGAAAAAATACAATAAAGGAACCACACCTGTTTGCTGAGGAACATATACAGCTCGGGAAGGCTGCCTAGTCAGCTCACATGCATTGAGTTTTTTCCTAAGTGGCGAATTCAAGCAGCCAGACATCCCATTTGGACTAGACGCTCGAGAAAACCCTTTGTGTTGTAGATATGGCCCAGTGGTGCCAGGCACGGACATCATCGGGCATGTGTGTTCAACATGCGTACTTCCTGGTATAATGTCGTCCTGTCCTGTACCACGTGACCACTTCCTGCCCCCACCTCCCTCCCCCATCTGAAACTAACCTCTGACCTCTGACCCGTTCCGGCTCCTGAGTGTTCAGGATGAGGGTCATAATTAGGCTGGGCCGGGGGTTCCGGAAGGCTACGATGGTCCCTGAACAGATAGGAGAGCCTGAATCGTAACCCCCCGCTCCCTCCTCTATCCTCACCTCACCTCTCCTTTTCCTCCAGCTCTCTCTTCCTCCCTTCTCTCCCACTCACCCTCTCACCTTTCTCTCCCTTCCCCCCTCCCCCCTCTCTCTCTAAGGTTTAATTGGTGATGTTGAGGTGGACCATCCAGTCAGGAGGAGAAGAGAAGGTCTTGCACCTGTTTCTCAGGACTGAACTCTGTAGATCCTGTTAGGATCTTCTTATCTGCGCCTCATCGCTTCCCTCCGTTCCCCTTTCATTCTTCTTCTCTGGTTGTATAGACACATCAGAACACGTCAGGGAGGAAATCGGAAACGTGGAACAGCGAGGAACGCGGCATCGTCTCGCGGGGTTCTCCGGAGGTCTCTGGTTCCTTTGGAGAGAACCTGGATTTATGGGCGGCAGCGGGAGTTGTTGCGACCGTTACCGCAGCTACCAGTCCTTGCTAATGAGCTCCACACACCCACGATGCAGACCAGGGGGAGTAGGCAGGTGCTCTACCCAGGGATGGGGGGTTGGAACTGGGGGTCACTGCAGCCCCTTCCCCCAGACTCTGGCCTGGAGGTGGGGGTCTGGGTCTGTGTGGGGAGCGCGGAGGGTTATTCATCATGGACTGAAGGGTCACCCTGTGAGTATTTATCTTGTAAGCAGCGTGGCCCTACAGGAGACTGAGGAGAGGCCGTGGGCTGGACGCCGGCTCTGTCAAGCCGTTTGTCTTCATTCAGCACCAGCCACTGTTATTTTTGCCATCAAGCAGCCCGCTGCTGTCACTCACCTCAGCATGGATGAGGGTGTGTGTGTGTATGCGTGTGTTGTGCGTGTGTGTGTGTGTGTGTGTGCGTGTGTGTGTACTGGCGTGGTGTCGTGTGTGTGTGTGTGGTGCCTTGTGTGTGTGTGCGTGTGTGTGTGTGTGCGTGCTTGTGTGTGTGTGCGCGTACGGTTTTGGACTGAATTCAAATTCAAACTGCGACGAGGTGGGGTGGGGTCAAAGGTGTTTGGAAGAGGAGGAGGGGGGAGGTCACACTGATCAGAGGTCGTATGAGAAGCTGAACTCATCATTGGCTGAGCAGCAGGAAGATGACAGACATGTGATGTGCGCTTTCAGCCAGTGACAGGAGAGGCCTGGACCCCATCACTGTCAGACACACACACACACACACCTTTCATCAGATGTTCCATGACAACAGCATACACTACCCTCCACTGTGGCTTTCCACACACACACGTAAAACAACGAATCCTGTAAATGTACTGACTGTCCCATAGTGAGTTTGAACTTCAGAGAGTGTGTGTGTGTGTGTGTGTGTGTGTGTGTGTGTGTGTGTGTGTGTGTGTGTGTGTGTGTGGTGGGTATTAGTCTGTGGTGAGATTCCACCCAGGGAAAGTGTGGAGGAACACACAGTTTTTCTTCTTCATTAGCGCTGTAGAGGAGGGTGTTAAATAATATTAATGACGAGGACAGTCATTACTTACCTCTTCCAGGAGAGAGTCAAGTGATATTATCGAGCGGGAGGCAGGGGGCCTGCTACAGGAGACTATTCTGCCTGATATTATCACAGGCTTAAATAAGTTGATTAGCAGACGTTCTATCACTAACTGGATCTAGATGATGATCCTGATTGGACCAAGCAGAGCACCATCCATCTTTTTTGATCGGCTAATAACTGAAATCCATCACTGTTTCTATCAGGCCTCCTCTCTCTCTCTCTCTCCCTCTCTCTCTCCTCTCTCTCTCTTCCCGCCTCTTTTCTCCCCCCCTCTTTCTCCCCCCTCTCTCCCTCCCTCTTTCTCCCTCTCTCTCCCTTTCTCTCTCTCCCTCTCGCCCTCCTGTCTTTTTCTTCCTCCCTCTCTCCCTCTCTTTCTCTAATTCCCTCTCCCCCTCTCCCTCTGTCCTCTGCAGGATTTGGGGAGCCGGTTCAGGAATGTAGGACAGTGACCAGTTATTCATCAGCGGTGTGACTGGGAGACTGTCGGTCTGTGGCCCTTGTAAACCTCCAATTGAACGGTAGGAAAATGGATCTTTCTGCTCTGGTCGACTAGAAACAGATTCCTCTCCAACTACTCGACTGTAGCGATGTACCGTTGCCGGGATAGAGAACACCAGCTAAAGACCAGAGTCAGTAAAGTTGAGGAAGGGGAAGGAACAAGCAACAGTCAGTGAAACACTTCCTGATCAAGGTCCTATTGATTGTCCCGGGCTAGCGGTGTCTCTGCGACCAGTCCTGTCCGACCAGGGTATTGATATTCAGGGTCGGCCAAGCAGAGAACTCTTTGTTCAGGCCAGAGAGAGGCCCTGCTGGGAGACCAGCTGTGAAGTGTGAACACACACTCACACTCACACACGCAGCCTGATTAAAGCCTTTGTTACTTCTAGCAATTAAATCAGCTCATTTTCCCTGACTGGTTCTCCACACCTTGCTTACCCCGCCTCATTATGCACTTGTTGATTGGTCGTCGGGGTCGGTTGCCGCGGCGATGTTGTTGGGAGGCGTGTGAGGTGGCGGCAGATGGCGGACTGGGGTCGCTCGACCGAATCTTCTCGCAAGCATACCTACACTCACTCACTCTCCCCTTGTACACACAAACATGCACACATTGCACACACACTTCACACACGCTAGCCTAATTACACTGCCAGGTCTGACACACTCCACACACACCCACACCAACAAACATACACACGCACCCACACATACACACGCATACACACGCACACACACAAACACAAACACACATGCGCGCACACAAACACACACAAACACACCAACACACATACAAACACACACACAATCACCTACACAAACACACAAACACACACCCACATAAACACACACGCAAACAAACACACACACAACCGCACACTGCACACCGCACACTGCACACCGCACTCTGCACACCGCACTCTGCCCACTGCACACTGCGCACCACATGAGCTGTGTTGAATGTTCGATATCTTCCATCCCTATTGGTAACAAATGTTGCCATAATTCACCTTCCTGAAGTGCCTGTTTCCCCCTCTCACACCACCTCTCTCTGCTGCCCTGCCGCCTCAATCCTCCCCCATGACTAGCACCACTTGAAGATCTGAGGAGATGGATGTGAGGCTGGGTGGTTCTATGGCAGGCTGGGGCTGGTGTCTGTTTGGCTTTATTAGCCAACAGTTGGTATTTCTCCCAGCCAGAACAGAGCAGAACAGAACAGCAGAACAGAGCAGAACAGAGCAGAACAGAGCAGAGCAGAGCAGAACAGAGCAGAGCAGAACAGAGCAGAACAGCAGAGCAGAGCAGAACAGAGCAGAACAGAACAGAACAGAACAGGAGAGCAGAACAGAGCAGAACAGAGCAGAATAGCAGAGCAGAACAGAGCAGAGCAGAACAGAACAGAACAGGAGAGCAGAACAGAGCAGAACAGAGCAGAACAGAACAGAGCAGAATAGCAGAGCAGAACAGAGCAGAGCAGAACAGAACAGAACAGAACAGGAGAGCAGAGCAGAGCAGAACAGAGCAGAACAGAGCAGAACAGCAGAGCAGAACAGAGCAGAACAGCAGAGCAGAACAGCAGAGCAGAACAGCAGAGCAGAACAGCAGAGCAGAACAGCAGAGCAGAACAGCAGAGCAGAACAGAGCAGGGTGGAGAGGGCTAAGTGAAGATAGGCAGTGATGAATGCTGGCCCATGCTGTTGATCCTGTTCATTTGTCAACAGCATGGAAAAAGGTTAATAAGTATTCTCCAGCCAGGTTAGAGGGTTCTTTCGTTTCCCACCAACCCCCCCTCTCTCTCTTTCCCCCTCTCTTTTTCTCCCTCTCCCTCTCTCTCTCTCCCATCACTTCACAGTAATTGAGCCTCTCTCGCCCCATAACCCCCCTTTCTCTCTTTCCTTCCAGCCTCAGACATAATCAATTACCTCTGATTGCTTCCAGATTATATTCCTCTATGACCACTATAATACTGAGGGGAAAATAAATAAACAAAACAAACACAAATTATGTCAGCGTCTCCTTCAGTATTTACACACTCGGAGTATTTCATACATGCGGCAGAGTGGCCATGAGAGAAGGAGGGAAACAAATCAATGGGAATTCATATTTCATAAAGCAATAATTGCTTTGGAAAGAATGTGATGGTCGTTTGTTTGCAAGGCCTGAGTGCTGCAGTTTGTTGATGTCAGTGCCTCGCCTCATACTGAGAAGCAGCTAGCCCCTTGTTCCTCCACCTCTCCACTCTCATTCTCTCCTCTTTTCTCTCCCACCCATCCCTCGCTCCCGCCTCCCCACTGACCCCACGCTGCTCATCTCTCAGAGCTATCGCCCCTGGAAACAAGGGCCTCGTTGTCAAGGCAATTGCATGTTTTTTTTTTCGCTTGACAAGGTTCTATCATCTGTGAAGGTATCGATTTGCCAGTGTTTTAACATCAAACTGGATCTGTTCGACTGACTCTGGTTTTTAAACAATTTCTCTGACAGGCGAGGCGTCACAGCAATTGGACCTCTTTTAAAGACAGTATTTCAATTTGAGGAGACAGAGCTTCAAACAAGTCGACCCCCTCTGAAGCAGGAGTCAGGCAGGCTTGCAGTGGGGAGGGAGGACAGAGTTGTCATCGTGGGGGAGAGGGGGGAGGGGGAGGGGAGGGAGACGGAGGGTTGGGGAGGAAGAAGAGGGAGGGGGAGGGGAGGGAGGGGAGGGAGGGAGGAGCGAAAAAGACCAGGGTTTGCTTTATAGATTACTGTTAGGTCAACAAAACTTTGGCAGCATTGATTAACTTGACAGTGAATACAGCAGTACATTTATCACTAACGACTGAGCAGGAGAAAATCTAATAAGACTAAACCACCCAGGAGGAGGAGGATGAGGAGAGAAGGAGAAGAGAGGTGGGGAAGGAGGAGGAGGAGGCTGGAGGAACCACTAGTGAGGGAGGTAGAGGTGGAGAGAGGAAGGAGGAGAGAAAGGTTGATCCATGTGACTGATGGAGCGTGTTTGTTTCGGGGGGCTGGGCGGCTGGCTGGGCGGGTGCATGGAGAGATGAAGGGTCCCTGGACACCTGATGGTGCAGGTCAGACAGAGCAGATCACACAGATGATGCTCCCAACTAACGCAGGCTCTTGTCATGCGCTTCACACACACACGCACGCACGCATACGCACACACATGCTCACACACACACAGAAAGCAGGGGGCACAGGCAGGCAGACAGCCAGCGCAACACAAAGCCATTAAACATCAGAGGCAGAGGATCTTTAAAAACCCCATCCTCAAAGAGTGCTGTTTTTACTGTCGAATCAAGCTCCCCCTGCAGCCTTGCTCCTCCCCCTCCCCCCCTCCTTCCGTCTGCTCTCTGACAGGGTATGGGTGGTTCATACAGCATATCTAGTCTCCCTAAGCCTGCCTACGGGCCCTTACATTGTTTACAGGTTAAGTGTGTGTTAGGAGGAGTGACAGAGAGGTAGAGGTGTCTGGAAAGGGAGAGTTGAGGATCATTTGCATCGGAGGGCTATAAACAATCTGGGACCAGACGTCAGAGTTTAGCGGTCCCGCCATCGATTAGCCTTCACCTGCACCTCACGCTCACTCCCCAAGTTCCCTTTTCTTTTCTTTTTTTTTCCGTTCCGCTCGCCGTTTTGCATACGGTATTGATCGCCGTGGTAACGGAGCATCCAGCGCCCGGCCAGAGGATGAATTGTTTACCCGCATAAAAATAACCTTTCAATAGAGGAAGATGCATGGAGGCCTCTGGTGGTATTCTGCTGCCACAAGCAGATGGCATTCAGATGCTATCGACCCCACGCCAGACCACAGACCCAGAACCAGACCGGATCAGACCAGATCAAACCAGACTAGACCACAGCATCGGAACCATATTTGACTGGTCCGGACTGGAGGAGACTCGGTCAGACTTCAGAACTCGAACTAGACAGGATCAGACCAGATCAAACCAGACCAGACCACAGCATCAGAATCATATTTGACTGGACCGGACCGGACTGGACGAGACTGGGTCAGACCACAGAACCAGAATCAGACCAGATCAGACCAGATCAGACCACAGCATCAGAATCATATTTGACTGGACCGGACTGGGCGAGACCCGGTCAGACCACAGAACCAGAATCAGACCAGATCAAACCAGACCAGACCACAGCTGAACCTGGATCACCTTGTGCGATCAACTCCTTCTCTACAGACCTGAGAAAACAGGGACTGGAGTACACTTGTTTCTCTCCACTCTCCTCTACTCCCTCCTCCTCCTCCTCCTCCCCGCACCATTCTTCTTCTCCCCTCTCATCTCTGTCCCCTTATTCTCTCTCCCCCATCTTTTTCTTCCCTCCTCTCTCCAGCCTCGTCTCCCTCTCTGCTACCCCTGCTCCTGACTTCACAGATAATTAGTTTCAGAGGGAGAAGCGAGAGGGAGCAAGGAGAGAGAGGGATCGAGGAGTGTGAGGGGGGCGAGGGAATGAGAAAGAGGAGAAGAAGAGAGAGTTAGATGGTGGAAAGTAACAGGGGGGTGGGAGGGAGGGCCACACAGCGTCTGTTCGTCTGCAAGGCTGAAACGTCCGTGAGACACAACTGCAGCAGGCCAGGTGTGGAGGAGGAGGAAGGAGGAGCACAGTCGAGTTTCTGAGGCAGGTTTATGGGGGAAAAGCAGATTTACACGACTTTTTTCGACTCTCGTCTGCTCTCCTCTTTTCCACTCCTCTTCCCTGTCCTCTATTCTCCTTGTTTCTCCTCTCCTCCTCTCCTTGTCTCTAATACTCTCCTCCTTGTCTCTCCCCTCTCCTTCTCTCTCCTCCTCTCCTTGTCTCTCCTCTCCTTCTCTCTCCTCTCCTTGTCTCTCTTCCTCTCCTCTCTCCTCTGCTTGTCTCTCCTCTCCTTGTCTCTCCTCCTCTCCTTGTCTCTCCTCTCCTTGTCTCTCCTCCTCTCCTTGTCTCTCCTCTCCTTGTCTCTCCTCCTCTCCTCCTTGTCTCTCTCCTTCAGGTAGGAGGCCCTCTCAGCGCGGCGTCTTCTGATTTATTAAGCAGCTTTTCTTTTCTGTTTCTGAGTGTTCTATCCCTGCCTCGTGATAAATGTGGCACAATGCATAAATTTTACACAATGGCTGCAGCCCCAACCTTACATCTAAATGATTAAACAGCTGTATCATTGCCCCGCTAACCGCTGTCATCCATCTCACCCACTAAACTGTCATCACACCTTTTCAGTGCTCTTTCCCAGTGTTTAGGTAACTGAAAGGATGTCCACGATGCATGTTTTAGTTGGTTCATAGACAAAACAATACGGGGGAGTGTGTGTGTGTCTGTGTGTGTGTCTGTCTCTGCGTGTTTGTGTCTGTCTCTGCGT
Organism: Plecoglossus altivelis; assembly: GCA_036571765.1. Classification (NCBI taxonomy): domain Eukaryota; kingdom Metazoa; phylum Chordata; class Actinopteri; order Osmeriformes; family Plecoglossidae; genus Plecoglossus; species Plecoglossus altivelis. Next base: position 3,922,209 of record BROE01000008.1, on the reverse strand, counting down.
GTGTGTGTCTGTCTCTGCGTGTGTGTGTGTGAGTGTGTGTGTCTGTCTGTCTGTGTGTGTGTGTGGATGTGTCTGTGTGTGAGTGTGTGTGTGTGTGTGTGTGTGTGTGTGTCTGTCTGTCTGTCTATGTGTGTGTGTGTGTCTCTGTGTGTGTGTGAATGTGTGTGTGTCTGTGTGTGTGTGTGTGTGTGTGTGTGTGTGTGTGTGTGTGTGTGTGTGTGGAAGGTGAGGTATTTGTTGAAGCAGCCAGCTGGGGCCCAGCACCCCCCTCCTGTTGTAAGGCCGCGTGATGGAGCGCTGCTGTGAGGAATCTGCCGTTCGTTTCTCCAGACCTCCTGCAGGCTCACGGTGGTCTGATGTCTGTCTGGGCAGTTAGGAGCTGTTGGGAGGGGAACACCGTCATCATCTCAGAAGGTTAGCATCTCTCTCTCTCTTTTTTCTTCTTATTTCCTTCACCCTCTCCAAAGATGTGACCGCGCTCCGCCACCGTTGCCGCGGTAATTGGCTGATGAGCAGTTGAAGAGACGTGTCAGCGTTCGATTTCCAGGGGATCCTAAGTGAGGAGGTGTCACTATTTATGCCGCCTCCCTGTGACACCGCTCCTGGGCGGAGCCCCGGGGGAAATCATTAGGCTGTTTATACGTCTCCCCTGCCACCGCCGTCGCTTCCCTGCTGGTACATCCTCCGTGTTTTCCACCAAGTGATGGTTCCGCACTGGGGTCAGGACAGAACAAGTCCCTTTTGTAAATTTGTGTGCGTCTCTGGCTGCCGAAAGAGGGGAAAATCCAGACCATTGGTGATGCATGGTGGGTTAGAAACTGAGAGGGCTTGAGAGGCCGATCAATGCAGCGTCCACCTGGTGGAATCCTCCCAATTTAGCCGGCTGGAGCTGTAATGATTTCTCTGTATGTTAGGTCCCATTCTGAAGCAGAGCTGGAAACTAATAGATTCTGGGTTTTAAAAGTAGAGGGGAGGGGTGGGGGGTGAAAAATAGGTTTTAATCAGAAATGCATATAGTTAAACCCGTCTTTAATGCTCTGAAATTATGTGTTTCGAGATCAATATTTGTTTAAGGGAGACTTCTACTGAATTACTCATTTGCATCAACGAAAGGCTGGTGGAAAATACTTGGTGACCTGTGCCCACAGAAGCAGACACAAAGGTCTTTGTTTTTTTGTTTTTAAACCCTATTTCTGGGATATCTACAACTTTGAGCAAATAGAATGTGATCACATTGAAATGAAGTAGAGTTCAGTGATTCCCCTCGTTAACAGACCATGCTATGCTACCCTCCACCTCAAACTATAAAGCCTGTAATTATACTCAAGTTTCCTAGCTGCAATGTTGGCACTATTGTGCTGAATCTTCCATCCAAAGCGACAAACAGTGTTTAGAAAGTGTTGCTGAGAATCAAGGATCGACAGCCACCAGGCCTGGAGCAACAATAACAATATCTCTACTTCAGTTCCAGAACCTGTCCAGATAGAGTTGAATAACAGCAGCTTTGAGATCTCCTCACGAGGCAGCTACTTTAAGAAGGATCCCAATACTATCGCCTCGTTGTGACTGTGGAACTGCACAAACACAGCTAGAGTCTTTTTTTTCTGTCTCTCAAGGGTCGCCCATTGTTAGAGAGCAAAAGTGAATTTATCAGGGAGTTCCCAGAGACTGTGTATTATCATGACAAACATTTTGCCAGGAGCCCTTTTCCCCTTAAGAGCTGCGTCTGGGAGATAACAAGCGGCCATCTTGGCTCGGTTTCCAGCCTCTGATACTAATACTGCAGAGAGACAGAGCCACCTCCTGCTCTGGCAGACTCACTATTCATGCCATCTGATTGGCCTGTCTCCGGCCTGTCACAAGTGTCAATATGATAATTCCTGAGCCTAATTGTTGCCGGGCGGAGTGGAGGCAGAGGGTGATAATTGTCAGAGTATAACAGGGTGAAACACTGTCATTACCAGCCAGTCAATATGGCCGACACGGAGAAAAGGACCTGATCTGCAAATGATTTCACTGTCAAGGCATCTGCTCAGGGACGTAGCTGCGTAGCGTACAGGGGCGTGCGAGCAGCCATGTCAGCAGGGCTTCTTGCTCTCTCTCCGAGGTTCTCCTCATCCTGACGTCCAGCAGTCACAGCTCTCTTCAGTCCCCCAGTCTGGCCTGGTTTCCAAGCGGAGGGGGTGGGTCTCTTCCTGTGAGGTGAAGTGTTGCGTACTGGTTGAATGTGTTGCTTTCTGAATGCTTACAGAAGTCTTGAGATACAGGTTTGGGCAGAGGCAAACTGTTCCAGAAGACTGTTGTCTGAAATCGTTTCATCTAATTGGATAGTAGTTGGATTTCTGGCTGTTTGTTGTAAAATTACTATTGGTTCACAGGTGTGTGTGTGTGTGTGTGTGTGTGTGTGTGTGAGTGTGTCTATGTGTGTGTGTGTCTATGTGTGTGTGAGTGTGTCTATGTGTGTGTGTGTGTGTTGTGGTTCCAGTGTAACTCAGTCTAAGGTGTTTGCTGCCATGTTAGTGAGCGTCCACTGCTGACCTTTCCTCCTCACTGTCCCATGAAGCTCTCAGGGTCCATGGGGACACTCTGCTCCCCCAGCAGCCTGCAGATGCTCCTAATGAGGCCTGTCATCCCAGCCCCAGCCTCTATCCTCCCTCAGACCCAGCCTCTATCCTCCCTCAGACCCAGCCTCTATCTTCCCTCAGACCCAGCCTCTATCCTCCCTCAGCCCCAGCCTCTATTCTCCCTCAGCCCCAGCCTCTATCCTCCCTCAGCCCCAGCCTCTATCCTCTCTCAGCCCCAGCCTCTATCCTCCCTCAGACCCAGCCTCTATCCTCCCTCAGCCCCAGCCTCTATCCTCTCCCAGCCTCTATCCTCTCCCAGACCCATTCTCTATCCTCTCTCAGACCCAGCCTCTATCCTCTCTCAGACCCAGCCTCTATCCTCCCTCAGCCCTAGCCTCTATCCTCCCTCAGCCCCAGCCTCTATCCTCCCTCAGCCCCAGCCTCTATGCTCTCCCAGACCCAGCCTCTATCCTCTCCTGGTTCGGGCCTCCTCATTCTAATCCAGCCTCAGCCTCTACCCTTTCCTTTTTCCATCTTCCCGCTCCAGCCTCTCTTTTCTCCCAGCCTCTCCCAGCCTCAGCTTCTTGTAGATGGCAGGCTGTGCCCTGGCCCCCGCAGAGCGCAGGGTCTGTTGTTGTCTGTGTTCTCTGGTGTCCTCGTGAGACTTCTCCTCCTGCTCTGACCTTTGTGTCTAGAGGGGGTTTCCTTCTGAGGCCTCAGCAGTATAGAGATGGAGGACAGGGAATATGGTGTGTGTGTGTGTGTGTGTGTGTGTGTGTGTGTGTGTGCGTGCGTGCGTGCGTGCGTG
>BROE01000008.1:3882766-3918007 GCA_036571765.1 Plecoglossus altivelis | reverse complement strand
GAGAGAGAGACTAGGAGAGAGAGACTAGGAGAGAGAGACTAGGAGAGAGAGAGAGAGAGAGATAAAGACTAGGAGAGAGAGAGAGACTAGGAGAGAGAGACTAGGAGAGAGAGACTAGGAGAGAGAGAGAGAGAGATAAAGACTAGGAGAGAGAGAGAGAGAGAGAGAGAGACTAGGAGAGAGAGACTAGGAGAGAGAGACTAGGAGAGAGAGCCATATCACAGTTGTTCTCATTAGCTCTGGATCTTGTCCATGTTCCCAAGTCACCTGTCAACACACACAAGCTTTCGTTTACCATTACTTACACACGTTAGATCATGATGTTGCCAATTACATATTTATATTTTAATGGAAAAATAAGAAAAAAACATTAAGTATTGCAATGTCTTTTTATTGTAGAAAATACGCTTGATGACACTTTCATTGCTACTGCATTGCAAATAAGGAAGCTCATACAAAGGATATGTTGGTACAGTCTACAGTCAGTGTAACAGATAGTTTGGGTGTGGACATTTTGAATATCATTGAATGATGTTAGGATGGGACTATGGTAGGATTATGGTTAGAATGGGGTGAGGTTAGGATTATAGGAAGATGGTTTGGGGTTATGGATGGGGTTGGGTGATGGTTGCAGAGCTGTGTGTTTTGGGGTTAGGATGGGACCACGTTAGAGCTGTAGGGTCAGGTTATAGGTCAACATGTTGTAGTTTGTTTCATCAAGGACTTGTTCAACAACACTTTGCAACTTCTGCTATCAAGTACATTTTCTCTCCAGTTTTCGTGCTACATTTTCACAATTGTTCACAGTTTTCCATGAATCATGCGTGATGTTACATGGGGGGGTGTTTTCAACAGATTATAAGACATTTGATCAAAGACATTAACATTTCATACATTTTGCTATTTCAAAAACCTTGGACAACATATAACGTGGTCATGGTCACAAACCATTCGGCTTGATATGTAAAACAGTATATGATTGCATATGGGTTTCAGTTAGTAAAGAATAGTGCAGTCAGAACAGTAGTGCAAATGGCATAGTGATAGTTTGGCAAGATGTAGTGAGAGCATTTTGGCAGTTTGTGTAGGAAGTTAAAAAGTCTCATGTTAGTCGTACCAAAAGTGCATGGTTGTGGTTCATATTCACCCGATGAAAAGCAGTGAATGTACTGTGGTCATAAATTAACATCAACAAAATCGGCATAATAGTTTCGCTTTGTGACGAGTATGACTTTGTAAATCCTGTCTACAGTCACAATCCTCACAAGGAAAAGCAAATCCTGGAGGATAACACACACACACACAACCATAGCCTGGAGGATAACACACACACACACACAACCATAGCCTGGAGGATAACACACACACACGGAGGGAGGGACCTTGTTCCCATGTGCAGGAGAACCACACTGATCTTCCTCAGAGAATAACAGTTCAAAGCAAAGCATCCAGGGTTCTTATTTGAAGTAGCCTGTGGACGTGTGTGTGTGTGTGTGTGTGTGTGTGTGTGTGTGTGTGTGTGTGTGTGTGTGTGTGCGCGTGTGTGTGTGTGTCTGTGTGTGTGTGCGCGTGCATAACTGTTTCTGTGGGTGTCTTCTTGTGAGAATTGATAGAGAAGTTAGGTTGTGAGGGGATTGTGCGTGTATGTATGTGCATGTGTGTTTATTGAGCCTGTGTGTATCGACAGGGTTCAGCCTACCATGCCTTCCAGCACCTTGCCAAACACCACATGCTTGCCGTCCAGCCACGGAGCCCTGGCAGCGGTGATGAAGAACTGGGATCCGTTGGAGTCCGGCCCTGCGTTGGCCATGGACACCCAGCCTGCACCCAGATGCTTCAGGCGGAAGTTCTCGTCTGCAAACGTGTTCCCATAGATGCTACGGCCTGGAGGAGAGGTGAGGAGGGGGGAGGAGGGGAGGGGAGGGGAGAGGAGGGGTGAGAGAAGGTGAGGAGTGAGGAGAGTAAAGGAAGGGAGAGAGGAGGGGAAAGGACAGGAGGGGAGGGGTGAGAGAAGGTGAGGAGAGAGGAGAGGAAGGGAGAGGTGAGAGAAGGTGAGGAGTGAGGAGAGGAAAAGAAGGGAGGGGTGAGAGAAGGTGAGGAGAGAGGAGAGGAAAGGAAGGGAGGGGTGAGAGAAAGTAAGGAGAGAGGAGAGGAAAGGAAGGGAGGAGTGAATTAAGGTGAGGAGAGAGGAGAGGAAAGGAAGAGAGAGGTGAGAGGACAGGAGAGGAGTGGAAGGGAGAGGTGAGAGGAGAGGAGAGGAAAGGAGAGGTGAGAGATGGAGAGGTGAGGTGAGGTGAGGTGAGAGGAAAGGAAGGGAGATGTGAGAGTGTATGAGGCAGGTCAGTGTGAGCCAGGCCTTACCTCCAGTCCCATCCCCAGCAGTAAAGTCTCCTCCCTGGATCATGAAGTCTTTAATCACCCGGTGAAACTTGCTGCCTTTGTACCCATAACCTTTCTGTTAAAAAACAAAACAATAAGTGGCGTTGAATTCTAACGATAGAGACTGCTGCTGAAAGAAACAGGACAGTGTTAGGTAAATGTAGTTGTTTGTGTAATGTCGAGTTACATCATATTGAAATGTCTTCCGATGATTAGGTTGTAGTAGTACTAGTAGTAAATGGGTCATCTCAGGATTTTGGATGTAATTGTGTGTGTGTGTGTGTGTGTGTGTGTGTGTGTCAATGATACTGCTCGCCTTAAAGAACCCTAGTTTAAGAAGGTTCCAGACAGGCTTACCTCTCCTGTTGCCAGGGCCACAATGTTCTTCACGGTCAGAGGAACCACCTCACCAAACAGACCAATCACAATCCTGCCCACTTCGTGACCTGCAACCGTGATATCGAAGAACACCTGGGAAAGGAACACACACACACAAGCATGGATGAAGTCATCCTTAACTCCACAATCTGTACGGGTCACTGTGAACAGCAAGGCCTTGTCTCATGTTGTGTTTGGGGTTTCTTAATCTGGCCTGAGCCAGTATGTGATGTGTCATGTAAACGTGTCACGTAAACGCCTATTACCAGGCTATAGCCACTGTCATGGCATCCCAGAGGTTAGAAGTGACCGAAAGAAATCAAGTGTGTATTTATCCGTTTTTACTTGGATCGATTACATTATTTCAATGCCCCTTGTTGCAAGATTGTAGACCATTATTACAAGACGATTCAAAAATATATCTGACCTCCATAAATAAGACACATTAGTAGCCGATTTCAAGGCCATCAACAGAGTAGATCTCGGGGTTTAGTTCAAGATTTTATTATGCTATTTGCGTGAGATTAATCTGTGTTTTTTATACGTCGGAATTTATGGCGCAGTGCGCTTTTCTATGCTGTTTGACCACGTAGCGTTGTTAGTATGTAAACTGCGCGCAGATGTTCTCGAAGGAACCGTCTCGGTGGGCTCGCGGGTGCATGCACCAGCGTCCGATCTCCGAGTTATAGCGGATGGTGATGACTGGATGTTATAGCCTACCGACCTTCTCTGTCACTTTCGGTCCGACCCGTCCTTTCGAACATGCGACGTTCTCGGGAAACGTTAGCGCCACGAAAACGACGGCAGACAGAAACGTCTTTAGCTCCATCTTGCCGCTGCCCAGCCGCCGTCGAAAAATCTCAGTGTGTCAAATCAGTGTGAGTCGCGAAGAGCGTCTGATCTGAATTTCCTGCAGTAATCTCTCCTCCCATTGGGCAGTGCTTCGGTATGACCAGCCTCTGTTATATCTCAGCATGGCGCTGGGATGCGCAGTAGGCACCGAGTCGTGTCTACACTACAGAATGTCTTCAGACAGGCAAAGAGGCACGCGGTGAGAGACCGGTGTTTGCATCGTCCTAAAGTGGACCAAAGGGTTTACATTTTAAAAGACGCTCCGTGACGAGAATTAAAGATGTCCTTTTTCATTCGCGAGGAAGTTACTGGTTTCTGGTGAGGCTGTATAGCCACACTGACACACTTAATATAGACCAGTTATCAGTCATATGGAAGGAGGATGAACTTATAGAGATATCGCATTAACAAGCATTGTGCAAACTATGTGTTCAGTCAAACAGTGGACACTGTTAGTTGACGACTTGTATTGTTGTGTCTGGCAGCAAAGAAACAATAATTGCGTAAAGATTTGGGAACGTACATGACGCACAGCGCATGTGTGTCCCATCTTTGATGAGAAAGGATGAACACGACTGCCCAAACACTTTGATTACTACAAAATTGTCCAACGGTATAATTGCTCTTCCTTACTCCAACTCAGAACTTAAGACTATGAGCAAGAGTCTATCCAACAAAAAGGAAAATGTTTAGCTTCTCGAGTTCCGCTGTCTTTAGTTATCTGTTAACTGTTAACTATCGTACAATCCTAACAATCCACGCGGTCATTAAAAGAAGGTGAATTGCTAGACACAAGCATATCCAAGTGTCTGGTGTCTTCCTCCGTGGCTCGTGAGGAACTACGGCGCCCTCTGGCAGCCCCGGTCGTCACACACTTCACGAGCGAGGTAAGCGGAGGCCGCTACCTTTCCACCATAATGTAGAAATACAAGTCATAGTTTAGATGTCGGATAGGGTTCAAACCCCTAACGTGTTTTCTGTTTAAGATGCCGTCCTCAACTTCCTACTGCATGCAAATCACCTTTATTGATATAAATATCCCCCCGGTTTGAATGTAATTCGACATGGACGAATACACAGGCTTCTAAGGCCTACTTATAAGAAACATATGTATTAATGTGAGTCACATCTTGTGAGCAGAAAAACTATGTTACAGCCCACAAAGGCTATGGGTTAATTCATGGAGTCTGTTGTTCGGGATTATTTTTATTTTCCTTGATTTCTATCAATCTTGACCATTTCGTAATTAATGTGGTCACATTACGCCATACATGCAAAAGTGCAAAAATCCTAAACTTATTGACGTTTGTTGTTTTCAGCGGTTAGATAACAATTGCCTTTGGTCGATTGAATCAATATAGGATTAACACCAGATAATTAAACTGTCGTAAATATGAATAAGATGTTTATTCCTCAAAGTATTTCTCCATTTTAACACTTAGTGTAAGCAAGAGGCGTGTTTGAAGAAGAAAGGAGAGTTCGAATCGCTGTAATTCCCACGTGAGTAACCGTCTATATTAATGAATTATATAGTCAGCAACCCGTGACCTCAAAGCCATAATCAGGACACACTAGGGGCACAAGGAGAGGTTGTTGAATTCTTTATCGGACTCCTGTCAAAGACGGCCGTTCATTTGTCTTGCAACCATCAGGCGAATTAATTAACAAGAAATGTAAACGTTTTAATTGAATGTCAAACAGAATACACTATGTAAATGAAAGCAACACCGAGATGTCTCAAAGTACTAACAAATCAAGGTTACTTGAACGTGCGTGTATAAATTAACTTGTGTTTGATATATATTTTAAATCCACCCTAAATAAGGAGCGTTTGTAGCAGAAAATGATGAATTTCGGTAGTTAATTTATTGATCAGAGCTGCTACTTCAATGTCCTTTAGTTAAGCAGTCATTAATCAATGCACGTAAACAGCATGACTCTCCTTGTGTTCTGTTGTGTTTTACGCCCTCTTAGAGAAACGGATTTGTGGATTAATTATAAATCCAAACGACAGCGAGGTTGATAGAAATAGAATATTGCCTCTTTTTTTACATAAATAAACCCAATATAATGAAACAAGAACGGTGGCCTAGTTTGTATTGATGTTTAGAATAATGCTTATGACAATAACCATCACTAGTGTTTTTGTTAATAAGTCAAAAAAAATATATAGGAATCATGGGAATCATCCGTGGGATATCATTTGATGCGTTTGACGCGTATTGAGCTTTTACCTATGTCCTAAAACCATTGCCTATTTTCAGGGTCATTAAAATACTTAATTCCCAGGAGTTTACAGTTTGAAATCTCGTAATAGACCTGGAGCGCTAGGTGGAAGTCTTCGATGTGCAAATATAATGTACGAGCTTCGAAACCAGTTTTTAATGTTTATTTTGTGGACACGGGCTGCAATTCCCTCAAGAAACTTCAGTTTAACATATCAGCACACTCGCGGGGCAGTATTATTGTTCACATTCTTTTACAGTGAAATTGCGCTTTTGTAGACAAGGGTTCATTTTCAGACGATTATGTTTGTGTTTTTGTTCGTTATCAATCTGCAGAGGTCTCGAGATGACAAATGGCCTTGTCAAAATGACGCCAGTCAAAACATTTTACCACCCCTCTGGAAGAACGCGTGTAAAATGCCCCGCACAGACACTGTACAAACACTCATAACTTTCTCATGCGCAAAGAGGACGGTGGGAAACTCTATTGCTGGATAACAAGTTGAAGTAACAATACCATGAGGCAATCTGCATTATCTACAGAGTGTTGAATTAAACTAGAAATGTCGTGAGACACGAGGGTCCGGTGGTTTAGAAGTGGCCACCTTGAAACAATTGAAAACCCCACCTAATGACATGTGGAACTGTTACGTATTGATCCTTTTCATTAGTAATCGTAGCTTTTTATTTTGAGAGGTGAACTAGAAATGTAATTAGATAATATATTTATCCATGACACTTGTGTGGGAAAGAAAGAGGGTTTTTTTCTTCCCTAGAACAACAAATGACCCGAAGTTACAATGCAAATGGAAGCTGGCATTGCTATTTGGCTTGAGAGACTGGCCCAGTTTCAATTCTTTCAAGCCTAAAAAATCCCAGAATAGTTTTGGCAAAGACAGATGCGGTGCTACAGTTTTGGGCCAGTGTGAACTTCTTTGTCCCCTGTGTGTTTTATGCTGTCGTAAAACCCACGTGCCCTTTCTCTGATCCTGCGAGCGCTCAGTGGAGAGGGGGCACGAGAGGGAGGAGATGATATTGTACTTCAGACGTGAACCCAGAAACGAACAGCGCGACGTATCTGAAGTCAATACTATGGTGTAAGGGTCCGGGAAAATACCCATTGGAATCACCGTCAAGGACCTAATACACCTTTCCGCGTGAACATAGTAAGTGTTGTTTTTTCTGTATCGCTGTGTTTGCTGTGTGGTTGGTATAAGGACATCGTTGGTGAACTCTGGAAAGTAGCGGTCTGCAGTGCTGGAGTGGGCTACTCTGTGATGAAAGGTTTACGCACGTGAAACGCAGAGATTGTCGAGTTTCCGTTTAAACGTTTATTGTTTTAGTATCTCCTATTGCGTTAGTTTGCATTTAATAACGGAACATTATCTCTCAGCATTGTCAACGTATTGGCTGACTAAATTCCTGAATCTGGAGAATTGACCAACCAAAGCGGGTTTTCTGAACGTTATTGTCATACGATCAATTATGAACTTATTTAGTCAAATTTGATTGAAAGTAAACTATCAACTCAGCCGGTGATAAGCTGTCAATCTTTTCTTCCGCGCAGCTACGGTTTGCGATGCTAAAGCCCAGTGACCCCAGCGGCTCTGCGTTCCTCAAGGTGGACCCAACGTATATCCAGCACTGGCAGCAGCTGTTCCCTCAGACGCATCTAAAGAATGCCGCGCTCACGCAGTTGCCGCCGCCTGACCGTATCGCCATCCCGGTGGAGAGCTTTCGCCAAAGGCAGAACCTCATCTCGTCAACCACCTCTTCCTCGGCTCTGACCCCGTCCTCCACCTCTTCCTCCACCTCCTCAGTTTCCTCGCTGGCAGGGTTAACGCAACTACCACCAATTGCGCCCGTGCCACCAATTGCACTTTTTGGACAAACTCTTTGCAGCGATCTTATTTCGTCAGACAACACCAGCCTCCAAGCTAAAGAACTCTGTGTGTCCTCGAGTTTTAAGAGCGACAAGGGGTCTCGGTTTAAACTAACCTCTGAAGAGCTGGACTACTATCTTTACGGACAACAACGAATGGAAATAATACCGTTGAACAATCACACCGGCGATCAGAACAATCGTATGTATGACAGTCCAGTTGTCCTCTCCACAATACTCACAAAAGGGGAATTTACGTTTTATTGTATCGTCATTAGGCAAGTCATATTTAGTAAAAAAAAACAAAAAAAAAGATAGATAGATAGAATAGTATTTTTCTTGTTGTTACAGATGACAAAGAAAATGTTTTAGCTCCTCAAACAATATTAACATTAGTTATGGAAGTGTGTTCTATAGTTTTTCTCCGTCCCATCACTTTAAATAGGCGACTTGATGTTCTTGATGCAAGAGTCAAGACACTGATGTTATTAATGGGCCCTCGTGTACACCAACATCTGGAAAGTTTGATTGAAGTCTCAAAAGCAGAACTCTGACCGTTAGCAGGTGCGCGCGTTCAAATGACTACAAATCTAATATCATGTAAGACAATCATTCAGCACTCACTTAATTTAAATTTAATCTGCAAACTAATATACAATTTCAATTAATTAAGATAATTGGGCCTTTATTTTCTGCCACAATTAGACCTTATTAGGATTTGTGTCCGCTTCCAGATGCACTGAGCTCTGTGGGGCTCCTATATGTAAGTAGGCCAACGTCCAGCTATTAAATTCTGTGCAGTTAGTGACAATTTAGTGCAAAGTACGACAACCGTTGTGCAGACTAAAATATAATGAACAATTATTTAGCACTTATTTGAACAATATCATAAAAACACGTTTATATTGTTACATTCTGTCAACAGGTCTGTGCATTTGTAATGTGCGCAAGCTTATACAATTATTTCACTGATCACAAAGCCAGCCATACATTCCTCAAATAAGCCTTTAACATTTGGGCACAGTCTATAATGAACAAAGGTCATTATTATAGGCCTAATTACAGGCTGTGTTTATCTTAATTCTGAAGCTAAATCTAGGTGCCTTTTTTCCTCTTTAAATCGTTTTTTTCCTACAGCAATTCATTTCATCCAGTCGTCATTGCACGTTCAAGCGAGAGAAGGCTCTATATATTAAAGCGAAGTTTGAGGAGGTGGTGACTGTTTATTTAAGGTGATAAAACGACCCATCAGCAGTAATCTCCATCGATATGTGGCACCACTAGATGAGGGATGGGGGGACAAGCCACAATTAATTGCTGTATAGTTTTGTGGAAGAGAGAGCAGAGAGTGTGGATCAGAGATCGATCTCGTGCATCGGCCGCTATTCATCATCCCTACATGCAATGTAGAACTCTCCCGGGGACAGCGCAAGACTGCTTTATCTACATTCGGTGCTCTCTCCCCCATATTTCAAATCTATGTCGGTCATTTATAAAATAGCCGAAGTGCGTATTACGTTCCGTGAAACATACCATCTCGCACGCTTCCATTTCTGTAATTGCTCCAGACGTGAAATCCCAAACCTCAAGAGAAAACGTCGAGAAAACCAAGTTTTAGCAGAAAGCTGTCTCACAATTTTAGTATTCAAGTTTTTCAAAGGTGGTCTTATTCTGGTGGAAAATCGATCATCAATATTATGATTTCTTAAATGTTATTACAATTTAAATTGTGTCTATATTATGCAGCCTAAAGAGCGTGCCCCCAACCATGACGTTGGAATTGGACTAAAATAAATAAAACAAATGCACGGTAGTATGAGCGTGCAATGTGCCATCCATAAAACTGAAATATCAAATTATGATCTAGAACGCGGTCACACGCAAAATTCTAGATCTCTGCTAATCCAGACAGATCACGACTGTTCCCACTTTTGTACTTTATATTTGTTAGACTATTGTTTTTAGGAATAGTCCCCAAATAATTATTGAAATAAACAGTTCAATATTACAGCTTTAGAATCGAGGAATACGGGATGCCTGTCTATATTGTCCCAAAGTTGAAGCCTTTAGAACGATAGACTACCAGGCAAGAATTAAACAATTCTAAATGATAATAATCCTAATAAAAAAAACATAGCTTTTCCATTTTCTTGTTTCACACTTTTTATTTTATTTATGGTGATTGAGTCTGAGTAATTACCAAATAAATATTATTGCAGATTCTGAATTCGTTTCAACACACACGCGTCTATAACAAATCTCCAAACTAGACGGCCGACATGTTAAGCTGTCCAAACATCTGTAATGGATGAGCTCTGTAAAATGGGAGACGTTCTCCCCCCGCTTTATAAGAAGTGTTTGCTCCTCTCACCTGTCAAGAAGTTTGACCTTAGTGTTGTTATTGCAAGCCACAGCAAATCTTACACCATGTTCACCTGATAGTTGGTATGTGCAAGAACATTAGGCAGTACCAGTTTACTATGACACTGCACAAGTGAAAATGCCAGCCATAGTTTGATATCTGTGTGTGTATGTCTATCCTGGGGCCTTAACATGAGTCCATGTATGCATGTGTGTGTTTAGAGACCGTAGCGAGTCTGTGCGCATGTGTGGTGTGTGTGCCTCCAACATTATAAGCAAGATCTGTGTCTGTGAGTGTGGCTTCTCTGGGTGAGTCTTATTGCAAAGTCTCCATGTTCACTGAGTGTAATGTTACTGGGTGTCCATGGTCATCTCTTACACAGTAACGAATACATGTGATCCCAGCAGGGCTAACATGTATGTGCGTGTGATCACGGGGTGGTAACATATATATGTATGTGATCCCATCATGGTAACATGTGATCCTAGCGTGTTAACATATATGTTATCGCAGCATGGTCTCATGTACGTATGTGATCCAAACCCGGTAACATGTATGACCCCAGAGTTTTAACATGTATATGATGTCAGCATGGTAACATGCGTGTGCTTTCAGAGTGTTAACACGTATGTGATCCCAGAGTGTTAACACGTATGTGATGGCAGCATGGTAACATGCGTGTGCTCTCAGGGTGTGACATGTGTGCGGACAACCGTAACGGGGAGTGTCCCATGCACGGCCCCCTGCACTCCCTGCGCCGCCTGGTGGGCACCAGCAGCTCCGCCCCCTCCGCGCCCCCTCCGGAGGTCCCCGACTGGCTGAGGGACTTGCCTCGGGAGGTGTGCCTCTGTACCAGCACGGTGCCCGGCCTGGGCTACGGCATCTGTGCCGCCCAGAGGATCCCCCAGGGGACCTGGATTGGACCCTTCCAGGGAGTGCCTCTCCTGCTGGAGAAACTGCAGACCGGAGCAGTCAGAAACACAAGGCACTTATGGGAGGTGAGTTGTCTGGGCAACAAGGGGTTTATGGGATGGATAAAAGGAAATGAGGGTGATAATGTTTATGTGAAGGAGTGGATTTTATTGTTATTTTCTTGTTGTTATTTATTTTCCCTTTCGCAATGCCTTTTTTTAATGGTGGGTCGAAAGTTGAGTTTATTCAGGCTTAATCGTTCGGGAACGAAGCCTTCGGTTCTGAACGGATTGTTCTGCGGTTCTGTTAGGGTAATGTTGTGGAGCTCTGGGTTCTGCCCATCCTTGAGGTTGCCGGTGTTGTGACAGTAAACTGAACTTGACCCTTGTGTGTTTCTGTAGTGCATCGTAGTGTACGTCCCGTTCTAAAAGTTGGAGCGAGACGCACATTGATTAGGGGTGATTCCTCTTATATACAGTTCATAGGAAAAGTCAATGCTCTGTGTATATATATGTATATAAACAGCTGTATTAGCATTAGCAGTATGTTAATCGGCAGAGAGGCTATCCATGTGGTCAGGGGAACTGATGGATCTCTCCCCTGGGCTCGCTCGCTGAAAGGTCACTCTCCCCTCTGCTGGCCAATCACAGCTAGCTTCTCTGGCAACCATGGCAGCCAGGGGTGATGAGGATGAGGGGGGGGGGCTGGGTGATGGGGGAGGACAGAGGGGGAGGAGAGGGAGGAGAGGGTCATGGTTAAGATCGCAGACAATGGTAACGTACAAGCAGTGTGTCCAGGCCAGAGGTCCTGGCCTTTACAACTAGAGGTTGATCCACAGTGAGACATTATTGACCCGGGTCAGAATGTTATTGTTTTACCAAAGACTGTGAACGAGAGGGTAATAACGTTTGATCCTTTGGAGAAGTTCAATAATAACCGAGTCAATCCAACTCCCTCTCTCTAAAAGCTTTATTTATCATACTGACCATATTAAGAATGCATGACTCTTGAACTGTACAGAACGCTGTTTACGGAAATCACTAATCTAGTCAGTTTGTCTCTGAAGTGATGGCATGTGCTCCGTGTGTGTCTCCTTCAGCACTAGTGCTGCTGCTGCTGCTGCTGATGTAGTGTGTGTAGCGGCTAAGAGAGGCAGATTGTAAACACTCAGAAGTGCCTGGCAGGAACTCAGCCTGATGAAGTGGAGCTTAGATGAGAAGAGAACAGAGAGAGAGGGAGAGAGAGAGAGAGAGAGGGAGAGAGAGAGACAGAGACAGAGAGACTGTCCACTACCTCAGTTCACACATCTTATATCATTGGTCATGCCAAAAAGGCAGTTTATCCAAATGACAGTCTTACCATTTTTACCTACTCATCTAGACGCCCAGATATTTGATTTCAGGAGTGTGATATTTAAAAGTTTGTTGTCTGGGTGAACTGTGAGTTTGAACTCTCCAAATTCTCATTAATAGAGCTTAACACAGGAAATGATTTGTTGCCTAGCCAATCAGAAAACAGGGTTTAGTTAAGTGTCCAATAGTAATATATTGCTGCTGTGTGTCCCTGCAGCCTGGATCCCAACTAGGTGATCAATAAAGGTACCTGACATTTTAGAGCTGTTTTCTAGTGTTCTAGTTGTGTAAAGTGCAACAGAGGCGTCAATCCAAACGAATACTTCCTAAAAAGGTCAAATATAGTTCCTGGTTATGGTAATCTTGCACGGGAGTTCAGGAAAGAGTAGTTGCCGGTAGCGACATGGTTATCCATCGCTAAGATGTAACCTGTAGCCTACAGTAAATATAACCTTAGCCTACAGAACAACTACAGTTGTTAGTCAGTTGATGTGAGGGCTGAGATGTGATGTTATGATTGTTACACAGAGTAGATAGCAGTCCAGCTCTAGGTTGCTGTTTTAGTAGATGATATGTGAACCAGTGCTTTGGAGGTCCTTAGACAGAAGCCTATGAGCAGTAATAACAATTTTGATCGTACTTTATTTGTGCAGTCTCTCTGGTTGTGTGGAAGCTTGAATCTAGTATGGAGTCAACTCACTAGTCTTACACAACACGCATGAGAGAGCCTGGGATAGAGTGACCTAATTTTTCCTTACAAACACACTCACATGCCCGTGCGCGCGCACACACACACACACACTGTCTGGCCTGCGACGATCCGATCCGGCAGTATTCCCACAGTGCTTCCCTGCAGCTCCCTGTGGATGTGTCCTGTGGTCTGGCGGTCAGGCAGTCCACTCCACCGCTGGAATGTGCCGAGTTCTAGAGCAGCCTTGCTGATGTCCAGGGTTCTAGAACGTCTGGCTGTCCTACCAGGGCGAAAAATAGGCTTGAAACGCTATTAAAACCATGTCAGACTGGGGAGGTCAAACTCTGGTTGTTGACTTGTGGGGGCCCTCTGGTCTGTTAGTGTGACGCGGAGGGAAGGGAAAACAGAGCGTTCAGTCACACAGAAGATCACTAAGCATTTTCTGGCTCCAGCCTCTGGATTCGCGGAGGCAATATTAGCCGCACAGGTTCCAGGGAGAAAATGGAAAGAACGTAAGGAATGAAAGAAGCAAAGTCCAACCCAGTAGGGGATGATGCCTTGTGTGTAAAGCATCAGATCCCACAGGCTGCCCACCCCTCCCTGGGCTCTGTGGCAGCAACTTCACACCGGAACCTTCCGCTGTCTCCGGGAGACCAAGCTTCGCTGCGATGACATCATCATTGCGGGACGGCAGCGGTGCGAGTTCTGGGCAGTCATAATACGGTCGTCGGGCCCTCGGCCAGGGTAACTATTTATATTTAGCGTGAGTCGGCGTGGAGGTGACATGTTTAAGGTCGGTTCAGCGGCTCCCAAAGCTTCATGGTTTGTCAGGAAGGTTGTTCCACGCCTCATTTCTGTCCCGATGCTGCGCTATGTTGTGTGAGAAAGCAGCGCCAGTAAGGAACTGTTTTATTTGAGACTTATCAGAGTCTATAATCCAAACATTTGGCTTTGTGAATAATAATGATTATCATGCCGTGATTTATACGCTAGCTATAAAAATGTGAGCGTTGAAAACGGTTTCGGGGTGAAATTGAAAGGTTTTCCTTCTGCGTGTCAAAGCTGCAGAATGTTGATCTTGGTTTGGGTATATAATGGTTTATGGTCATCTATCGAAAAATGAATTCCTGCTTTTTTTTCTTGTTTCACTCATGTGCACTCAGCCAAGAATGAGCATTCCGTTCACCCAGTCAGAAACAACACTTAAACAGTTGTATTTCTTCACTATTTTGGACTGAAGTAAACCTTAAACACAGTCGTCGGCTTTACAACATTTAGTGGGTACAATCGGTGTGTCCTTCAATACATTTACGGAGGAAAACTAGGGAATACCAAGTAGTAGAGATGAAGAAAACAGATAAGAGTTAGATTAGTGAACTTGCATTGATTTGCTGTAGAAACGGCCCAACAGCTATTGATTGGGTCTCAGCTCCAGTTTTTCAGGTATTTTGGATCATTGTTCCGCTCCGATACTGAGGCCTGTGCGGAGGAAGTTAGATGGGGAGAAATCCAGCCCGTCTGGTGAATGGAGCAGTAAAAAAGACCTCTTTGCGACAGCTTTTGATTCGTGATGGTGTCATTTCACATTGCGTCCTGTCTCATTTATGTTTTGACTTTTAATTGCTTGTTTTGTTCCAGTCCAGCCTCCCCTGGCTTCCTCTTGATTGAAGCCTAGATGAATTAATATGTTAAGTCAAATAAAGTTGGTTGACGTTGCCTAAGTGCACGGTTATGACCTCCCCGTATTCTTACCCAGACTGTCTGGGTCCAGTCACACACTCCCTCAGTCTGATCTAAGCACATGTAGCTTGGGGCTCCAGTTTCAGCTCATCTTGCTATTCCTAACGTAGTCTCAAATCACTCGACTGAAGGCTCCTCTCCTACCTCTTAAGTTCCCCTGGCCTCTGCCCCCTGCATTTAGTCCCTGCCTCTGCGACCCTCCGCCTATCTAGCATTCTCTCTCTCTATAGCCCCCCCTCTCTCTGGTACCCCCCTACTCTAGCCTTACCCTACCTTCTTGGCCCCCATACCTCTTAGCCCCCTCTTCCTTCTGATCCCTTCCTACCTCTGGCTCCCCCTGACCTCGGAGTTCCCTCTTGTGTCTGCACTCATCAAACTTTGTGTGTTCATGTATCTTGCCGTCTGGTCTCTCACAGGTAGCATGGACAGGGCAGGCCCCTCAGCCCAGGCTCTGCTCTACTGTGTGTCTGAGCACCGATAAGCAGCTGGGCACCCCAGAGACAGTGAACTCCAAGCTGGACCTCTCCTCCACTCAACTTTACATACCACCCAGCTCGCCCTTGGGACAGGCCGAGCCTAAAGTGTTTCTGCTGATAACCCTGCACATTCCATCGCTCCCACACCCCAGTCCGGCCCAGACTTATGTACCCCGATCCACTATTAATTTCGGTGTCACCCCCCCCCCCTCACTCCTACATGCCTACACAACACACCGACATACACCTTATACACACTCACAACTGATTACACCACGTTACACACTGATACACACACACACATCATCGCACACACACACACACCGATAGACACACACACCGACACACACACGGGGGGACATACTGACACACACACCGACACACATACATACTGACACACACACACTGATACACACACACACCAACGCACACATATACAAACCGACACACACACACTGACACACACACACACACACACATGACACACACACGGGGGGATACACCGAGACATACACGGACACACACACACACTGACACACACACACACACATGACACACACACGGGGGGACACACCGACACATACACTGACACACACGCACACAAACACACACTGACACACACACACTGACACACACACACTGATACACACGCCAGTCAGCCTGCAGGCACGGGCAGCCAGCTGTTGAGGGAGGATTTACAGGCAGGTAGTGACAGGCTCCAATCAGCTGGGTGTAGCTGTGGTGTGGCTGGTGATGGAGCAGTAACTAACACAGTGACAGCAACCTGGAGACCAGATCAATGACTGAGAGAGGGGTAATCCTCCCTCTTGCCCTGCGTTCACAGTTACACACTCACACACACTTACACACTCACACACACTTACACACTCACACACACTTACACACTCACACATACTTACACACTCACACATACTTACACTCTCACACACACTTACACACATTCACACACACTTACACACTCACACACACTTACACACATTCACACACACTTACACACTCACACACACTTACACACACTTACACACTCACACACACTTACACACACTTACACACTCACACACACTTACACACTCACACACACTTACACACATTCACACACACTTACACACTCACACACACTTACACACATTCACACACACTTACACACTCACCCACACTCACACACACTCATACTCACTCACAAACTTACACAATCACACACTAACTCACACTCACACACACTTACACAATCACACACAGTCACACACACTCACTCACACACACACACTTACACACACACTCACACACACTTACACACACACACACTTGCAGAATCACATACAGTCACACTCACACATACTTACACACTCACACACACTCTCTCATGCACGCACACACACTTACACACACACTCACTCACACACACACTTACACCCTCACATACATGCCCTCCCCCAAACAAGCTCACACACTTACACACACACTCACACACTCACTCGTTCACATACTAACTAACACACTCTCATACTCACTCGCACATTTACACCCACACACTCACCCAACACACACTCACACAACGCACACTCACACATGTCCATACAAACACACACATACACTCATGCCTACCCACACCCATGCACACTAACACACATGCACATAATACAGCAACACGCATGCACACACACACTCATGTACTCTTACAAGTGAGATTGATGTCACAGTCTCAGCTATACCGTACACGTACAGATACATTAGAAACGGAAACTTGGAAATATTTGAATGAGTTTGTCTTTGATATTCTGGGAAAATTATAATGAGGTTGACGTGGAAAATATGAAACATTTACATGTTAACAAGGCAAATACATTTCAATTGGAAAAATATGCAAACATCTTAAATCATTAAACTGACAATTTCTTGTGTGAATGATGTAGTCTAGATATGTATACATGTTAGGATCTTCTTGAAATTGTATAATTAAAAGTTCAGAACTTTTATAAGGTCTTGTCAACCTTATCGTAGCTCAACAATAATTCATGAACAACAACAATTTGCCGTTAGACCAACAAAACAAACAGCAACAACTCAGAAGACCAGTGGTGACCGCAGGGGCCTCCATTAAATGCTGCATACAGAGATTTATAAATTAGGCAATTTCCTTGATTATCGCAATCATTTACTGAATTGATTGCTTTGAGCAAGCTATAGACAGCGGGCCGCCAAGCTATTGACAGACTTCAGCTAGTAATAAACACAAGCTCTTCAATACAGTAAGATGTTACCCCCCCTCTCCCCCCCCACACACACACACACACACACAGATGTCCATGCAGGTACATGGGTCACTTAGCACAGAGAGGAGAGTCAAGGTTGTGTGTTCTGGCATGGATTAATAATGTCTGGGTTAATCTGTTGCAATGGAGAGGGCACTCTGGTCGTCTTAAAGGGTGGTGCAGGACTATGTAAGGAGATGTGGGTCTGTGGAAGGACGTGTAGGGGAAGGTAGAAGGCGGAGGTGGGAGGGGGGGGTGGAGGTCAGATCGTGTGTGTCCGCGTGAGGGCGGAGCAGGGCTGGGGCTTCTGGGACTGGTGCCCCTAATGTTTCCCCCTAAGCCCCTGAATCCTTGACTGGGGGTTGAGTGGATTGTCAGGTCTGTGAACTGATAGGAACTAAAGGAGAGGGAAAAGACCATGAGAGCACACTGAGTGTGCAGCGTCCTGGCTGTC
The DNA here is from genome assembly GCA_036571765.1 of Plecoglossus altivelis. Classification (NCBI taxonomy): domain Eukaryota; kingdom Metazoa; phylum Chordata; class Actinopteri; order Osmeriformes; family Plecoglossidae; genus Plecoglossus; species Plecoglossus altivelis. The sequence goes on along the minus strand of BROE01000008.1, from coordinate 3,900,031 downwards.
GTGTCGTGGAAGAGTGTTAAAAGACATGAGACGGGGAACGGTAAATCTCTTTTATCGAGGGTTTACATTCGTACTGTAACCAATCTACTTGTCCTGTGTGTGTGTGTGTGTGTGCCAGTGAGTGTACACATACACACACACACTACTTAACATACACATACACAGTGTGTGTGTGTGTGTGCTCGTGTGTCTACTGTCTGCATGATGGCTATCAATCTGGCAGGGTTTTCTGGCTGTGCTGCTTGTATATTATATCTTGAAGCTGAGGATTTCCATGTGTACTGAACTGTACTACACAGAGCTGTGTGGGGCTGTTCTGACCTGTAACGTGACAACCTGTACTTTACAAGATTGGACTGGACTGGACTGTGCTATAATTGTACTGTAAACACCATGCAATGTGAATTAAATCCTTGTGTTATGGCCTGTGTAAAGAAAGCATGAAATTAGGACAGAATTACACAAGGCTCACTATCATACCAATCAGTAGGATTCTTGTATGGTCTGGTCAACATGTGAGTTTGATCCTGTGTCATGAACGAGGCATCTGGCGACAGCTGAGGAGGAGCAATGCTTAAGATCAGCAGTGATGCATCCTTCAACGCGCTTTACAGCAGACTCAGACTCTCACAACAAAGACTCACGCAACAAGACTCACAGAGAAACAAAGACTCTCACAACAAAGACTCACGCAACAAGACTCACAGAGAAACACTCACGCAACAAGACTCACAGAGAAACACTCACGCAACAAGACTCACACAACAAGACTCACAGAGCAACAAAGACTCACGCAACAAGACTCACGCAACAAGACTCACGCAACAAGACTCACAGAGCAGCAAAGACTCTCACAACAAAGACTCACGCAACAAGACTCACGCAACAAGACTTACTCAACTAGACTCACACAGCAAGCCTCACTCAACTAGACTTACACAGCAAGACTCACACAGCAAGACTCACTCAACTAGACTCACACAGCAAGCCTCACTCAACTAGACTCACACAGCAAGACTCACTCAACTAGACTCACACAGCAAGACTCACTCAACTAGACTCACACAGCAAGACCTGCACAACAAGACTCCCTCAACAAGACTCGCACAGCAAAGACTCGCTCAACAAAGACTCACACAGCAAGACCTGCGCAAAAAGACTCGCACAACAACCTCTCGCTCTCCTCCCGACACTTCTCCATGTGTTTGCAATCACCCCGAGAGCACAGCTCATAGCAACATGACCCCGTAACCAGGTGCCCGGCCAGCAGGACAGATTCCAGAATCATCCGTCACACTTAGAACCCTTGGAGAACCCGGCCCTCCCAGAACCCTTTCGGAGAACCGGAGGCTCTCTTAACCAGATCTGGAGATCTGAACCATGAAGAGGCTTCAGAAACATCAACATAAATATGGCTTCCTATAAACACGGGTCGCTGTCCTCCAGCTGGGAGGAGACATTCAGAGGAAGAGCAGATCAGAAACAGCCAGAGTATTTCTGTATGAGAGAGACAGGGTGAAAGGGGAGAACTTTATTTCTCCGAATTGTTTGTAGAACAGTCGCTTGCGCTCTCAGCTGCCATTAAGTCAGATCGGAGGCCAGGACTTAGAGTCTGGAGGCTGGAGGTTAGAGGGTGGAGGCTGGAATTTAGATGCTGTGGGCCTTCAGAACACCTCTAACGTTCTCAAAATGTCTAAGCTTTCCCCCCAGAAATGTACACAGAATACTAGCACAGGAATGTGTGCATGTTAGTGATAGGCTGTGTTCGATTATTTGTGTCTCTGTGTCGCAACGCTTTCCCACGGAAGACGGCCCCTAGCAGCAGCGGTGTTCGTCCCTCTGCTCTCTGTCTGCGTTGAAGGGGGATGAAGGGGGATGTGTTAGTGCAGATAAACCATGAGAAAGACATGACCTGCTCTGTCTAACACACAGGTCTAGTGTAAGCACTGTCCTGAGTACTCTGTCATTCTGTCATCCTGCAACTGGCTCTCTGCAAGGAGGAGGCAGGGCATGAAGAGGGAGGGGGAGACAGAGAGGGAGGGAGGGGGGATGGAGACGGAGAGAGCGTGGAGAAGATAGAAAGAAAGCGGGGAAGAGGAGAGGGCGGGGGAGGGGTCACGGGGCAGCGAAGAGGAGATCACAGCAGACAGACTAGATGTGTGAGCATGGCTGGAGGTTAACAGGGTTGAGAATCTCATCCAAGGAGATGGTGTTCAGGCTTGGATCCTCCCCCCTCGCTCCGCTGGGCAGGGACGAGCTGGGACAGAGAGAGAGGGGGGGGGGCTGGGGGGCCGGACTGGAACCCTGACAAACATGTTTGTGTTGCCGTGACGGCTGCTGTCCAGACTGTCTCTCCAAGGCTAAAATCGGTTTTGTTTCCTTCTTTCACAGTTTTTACTCTGTGATCGCAGACTGTGATCACGATCATGATCACCGTGGCAATACTTTGTCAAAGTGATTTAACGTCACCATGTTGATACCCCAACAGCAGTAGGAATCACGCGTCTGAAGTGGTGTACATGAAAGCAGTTGGTCTGAATGTTGCTTCTGTACCAGGAGCTTGTCGGTCTAACATGTCTCTAACCGCCTCTCCCCTCGCTACGTTCTAGATCTACGACCAGGAGGGAACACTACAGCACTTTATCGACGGCAACGAGCCCAGCAAGTCCAGCTGGATGAGGTACATCCGCTGTGCCAGGCACTGTGGAGAGCAGAACATGATGGTCGTGCAGTACAGGTGAGGCCCTGGAGGTGTACTGCAGAACACTGAGCACTAGAACTGGAACACTAGAGAACATAAAGATATAGACCTAGAACTGGAACACTGGGGAACCTAAAGATATAGTACTAGAACTGGAACACTGGAGAACCTAAAGATATGGTACTAGAACTGGAACACTGGAGAACCTAAAGATATGGTACTAGAACTGGAACACTGGAGAACCTAAAGATATAGCAGTAGAATTGGAACACTGAATAACCTAAAGATGTAGCACTAGAACTGGAACACTGGAGAACCTAAAGATGTAGCACTAGAACTAGAACACTGGAGAACCTAAAGATACAGCTCACTCCAAACACTTTGAATCCAATTGAGCCGTTTTCCTTTGAAAGCACTTGTGTAACATTGGCAGTGTGTAATGTTGAGGAGTATACTTAGAGATCCTCTTTCTCCTGATCCACTCCTGTTGGCTCCAGTCCAGGATATAAACACACACACACACGCTGTCCCGTGTTCCCCTGCAAAAGCAGCACAAGGGATGTCCTCTCCAGCCAGTCACATCAGCTGGTTTGCATTCTTCCTGTTATGATTCGATGTATCTAGATGGAATTCTCTTCAAAGCAGCCAGTGATTGATCGGCTCCACACGGCCTGTTTGGGTTCTGCTCTGACAATAACGTCTGCTGGCATGCTTTCTGATAGACCCCTCCCTCCCCCTACAGACCCCCCCCCCTCCCTCCCTCTGTCCGTCTCTCCCTCCCTCCGCCTCCCTTCCTCCACCCTTCCTTCTCCTCTCTGCGCTCCCCCTTATGTTCTCTGCCCCCTCCCCTCACACACCCCTCCTCCCTTCACAGCCCCCTCCTCCCCTCACCACCCCCTCCTCTCCTTCACAGACCCTCCTCCTCGCCACACCCTCCCTCCCCCTCACACACCCCTCCCTCTCCCCTCACAGACCCCCGCCTCTTGCAAGGACGTCCTGCCTCTGTCTTTATGAGTCATCCAACCACAACACTACATACATGTCAGCAAGGGAAATATTATCCACAACGCTCAGAAATCCCTTTGATGTGCTTCGGCCGAGCTGAGCTGAGAGTTAGTGTGTGTGTGTGTGTGTGTGTGTGTGCATGCGTGCGTGCGTGTGTGTGTGAGCACGTTCCTGTGTGTGTGTGCATGCAGCTTTTGTGTGTGTATTTGTACGTGGGCTCCTGTGTGTGTGCATGAGTGTGCCTGAGCTCCTGTGTGTGTGTGTGTGTGTGTGTGCGCGCGCGCACACGCTTGAGTGTGTGTGTGTGTGTGTGCAGGAGCGCTTGAGTGTGTGCATGTGTGCTTGAGCTCCTGTGTGTGTGTGTGTGTGTGTGCGCGCACGCTTGTGTGTGTGTGTGTGTGTGCGTGCGTGTGTGTGCGCACACGCTTGTGTGTGTGTGAGCAGTAGGCTTGCGAGGGAGGGTGGACATTTACAGTGTTCCAGGGTTGGCTGTAAGTGTGTGAGACCACCCATCGCTCAGCAAACACACGTCCCTCACCACCAGAGCCGCTTTTACAGAGCCGGTCATTATTTGTGTGACCCCGTGTTTATGTTAGGTGAGGCCGGGCTGAGTGAAGGAACGTAACAAGGGTATAAAATACATGCTAAAGCCGTGTGTTTTTTATAAATACATGGTTTCTCTTTGGTGCTTTTTTTTCTCAGCTTCTGAGATGTGTTTGATTTATAAGTCTTGTCTATGCTTTATTTTTACGTCCCAGTGGAAAGAATTAATAAAGTTCTCGGTCTTCAGCAGCTCTGCTGAGATCTGACGCGGGAGAGACGCTTATGAACTGTTTCCTTCTGGGTAATGCTGATGCTGCGGTGATAATGTGACATATGGAATTGGAACGCCAGTTTGAGGGCGGTGCGGTTAGGGAGACAGACATCAGCAGGGTCGCCCTCACCTGGGCTTGACCTGCACTGACTCACTAGAGCCTCGCTGACTCAGTAGTGCTTCTCTGAATCAGTAGAACCTCTCTGACTCAGTTGTGTCTCTGACTCAGTTGTGTCTCTGATTCACTGAGGGCCTCTCAGACTCACTTGTGTCTCTGACTCAGTAAAGCCTCTCTGACTCAGTAGTGTGTCTGACTCAGTAGTGCCTCTGACTCAGTAGAGCCTCTCTGACTCAGTAGTGACTCAGTAGTGCCTCTCTGGTAGGTTACATTACGACATTTTACTTTTTGCAGCGATTATACCTGTGCATTGGCGTTAAGTGTGTGGTGGTGTGGCTGTAGCGATCATGGTGTTAAGTGTGTGGTGGTTCTGGGTGTAGCGATCATGGTGTGTGGTGGTTCTGGCTGTAGCGATCATGGTGTTAAGTCTGTGGTGGTTCTGGGTGTAGCGTTCATGGTGTTAAGTGTGTGGTGGTTCTGGGTGTAGTGATCATGGTGTCTGGTGGTGTGGCTGTAGCGATCATGGTGTTAAGTGTGTGGTGGTGTGGCTGTAGCGATCATGGTGTTAAGTGTGTGGTGGTTCTGGGTGTAGCATTCATGGCGTTAAGTGTGTGGTGGTTCTGCTGTGTCCTCTCTAGGTCCTGTATATTCTACCGCGCCTGTATGGACATCCCTCGAGGGACGGAGCTGCTGGTCTGGTACAATGACAGCTACACCTCCTTCTTTGGCATCCCGCTCCAATGCATCGCCCAGGACGAAAACCGTAAGAAAGCTCTCCTCCTCTTCTCTCCACCTCTCTCGGTGTTCCCCCCTCCTGCTACTGACTCTCTGGTTGACACGGAGCTCTCGCTTTGTAATCGTATTAGTGAAGCCATCTTCCTTTGTTCGTGTCATTCGTTTCAGTTGTACATCTGTCTCACTTACGCTGCGTAGGAAATAGCTCGTTATGCATGCAGCACGCGCACATTTCTTCAATGTTCTTGCTGCCTCACGGCAAGTCACGCTTACTGTCTTGGGCCCCTGAGTTGGCAGGCAGCTGGCAAGATTTTAATTTCAACCGTCAACCGAAGGAGTAAGCAGAGATAGACATCCAGCCAGACGAATAGCCAGCCAAACATGATGGCTGTCATAATACAACAAGAGAGTGATTTGCCAGCGTTGTAGAGGTTTGGTACCTCCCTCTTTCTCCCTCTCTCTCTCTCTCTTTCTCTTTCTCCCTCTCTCTCTCTCCCTCTCTCTCTCCCTCTCCTCTCTCTCTCTCTCCCTCCCTCTCTCTCTTCCCTCTCTCTTCTCTCTCTCTCTCTCTCTTCTCGCTCTTTTCCCTCTCTTCTCTCTCTTTCTCTCTCTCCCTCTCTCTCTCTCCCTCTCTCTCTCTCTTTTCCTCTACCTCTCTCTCTCTCACTTTCTCTCTCTGTCTCTCCCTCTGTCTCTCTCCCTCTCTCCCTCTGTACCGTCTCTTACCGTCTCCTTGCCATCTCTGTCCCTTTCTCTCTTCTCCTCCCTCTCCCTCCCTCCCTCCCTCTCCGTCCCTCGTGTGACCAAGCCTGTTGGATTCCATAACACGTCACACGCCTGAAAGGCAGCATAGCGTTTACTGTGTAGCGGAGCCGGACACAAGCCAATAAAACAGCACTGTCAGACGTGTGTCCTCCATGTAGCAGCCTGCTAGGAAAATGCAGTCATCTGGATGTGAGGGTAAATATTTCTACGGCAGTGTGGCACCTCAGCCACAGTAATAACGCGTGTAAATATTCGTTTCTGTACGTCACCTCACTGTGATTTATGTGTCTGGTACCGACAACCATGGCCAGTTAAAAGCGGGAGAGAAATTCTCTTTTTCACTTTGTGGGACGTTAAACATAGAAACATCAAACGGGTGACGTGATGTTGGTCTTCAGACTGGGGTCCCTATAAGGTACCAACAGCAGCTTGAGGTTTTCACCACGTCCATGTTGTTCCTCATGTTGTTCCTCATGTGTTCCTGCCCTCCTGTTATCCACCTATGAGTCTCTCTGACCTTTCGTAATCCTGGTGCTTGTCCCCATGTCCCCATGTCCTCCCATCCCAGCCTATCACAACAGCCTTTCAGAGACTTGGAGCATTTGTCCTGGCTGGGTCCTGACTCTATACTGACTCCATACTGCCTCTATACTGACTCTCTCCTGGCTGGGTCCTGACTCTATACTGACTCCATACTGCCTCTATACTGACTCTCTCCTGGCTGGGTTCTGACTCTATTCAGCCTCTGTTCTGACTTGGTCCTGACTCTACACTGCCTCTGATCTCGCTGGATCCTGACTTTATACAGCCTCTGTCCTGCCTCTGTCCTGCCTGTGTCCTGCCTCTGTCCTGGCTGTGTCCTGCCTCTGTCCTGCCTCTGTCCTGCCTCTGTCCTGCCTGTGTCCTGGCTCTGTCCTGCCTCTGTCCTGGCTCTGTCCTGCCTCTGTCCTGCCTGTGTCCTGCCTCTGTCCTGCCTGTGTCCTGCCTCTGTCCTGCCTGTGTCCTGCCTCTGTCCTGGCTGAGTGTAGAGGAGTGTTGTGATGGAGTCCCAGGCCAGGGAGGTCTTGGCCCAACCACAGGCCCTGACAGCTCTGTGTTTACATGTTCGACATTTTATTACTCTAGTCCAGTTGGACTCCCTGTTTAGACAAGTGCCTTATTTCATATAAACTGTTTTTCAGAGTAGAGTACAGTAGAACTTTGATAGATACAGTATTGTAACCGTAGACGACGTGGCAGAGAGAACGGGGGGAGAGAGGGCGAGCGAGCGTGATAGCCCGGTTGTTCAGAGGCTCTGAGCTCCTGCATGATTGAAACAGGGAATCTGTTTGTTAGTGAAACAGAGAGACAGAGTGAAACACAGCAGAACTGTGTGTTCTCTGCCCAGCAGCCCAGAAAACCCCTGTTCTCTACAAGCAGAACCAGCGCACACTGTCCATATACAGTAGATGGCTGAATGTCCGCATATGTAGCTAGAAGATGCATTGCCTCCATCTTGCTTAGACCCATCACCTTCTCTGAGTTCTACAGCCATGTCTGAGGGGGAGGGGCTGGGGTTTGGCAAGAAGGGTGGAGAATAGAAGCTTAGCTGCAATTGGTTAAGTACACAGAGTCTGGTTTTTATAATTGGTTGATGAAGCTGCCAGAGGTTTTGATTGGTTGATCTCTCAAACATTGTTGTCATCGTCCATTTACACAAGTTCCTTTGAATCCGCCTCACTCCTGGTGACGATCCGCAGCGCTCTCTATCCAAACTTTGCCCAGAAACGCAGATTTTCCCTTTGATTACGCTCACATCCCTGCCGTCTCTACGCAAAGACAAAAAAGCCGGCCTTCTACTCTCACATGTATCACGTTACCGCCTGCTAAATCTGTGTTTTGGTACACAGCATGTTGCAATAGCAGGAATGTGGGATGTGGTTGCTGGTGGATGAGTTATCACGGGCCGGGCTGCTCTGGGACGCTCTGGGCCGCTCTGGATCCGTTATTGAGAACGAAGGGGAGCGTCATGTGTTTCTTATAACAACAAGGAGAGGCTGCTGAAGAAGATGTTTCTGGTCAAAACTCAGAGAGGGTCTGCAGATCTGCGGGTCTCTCAAGGAGGTGGTAGGAGGGAGGGAGGGAGGGAGAGAGGGAGGGAGAGGGTGGGAGAGAGAGAGGGACAGAGGGAGGGAGAGAGAGAGGGAGAGAGAGAGGGACAGAGAGAGGGAGAGGGAGGGAGAGAGAGGGAGGGAGAGATGGAGTTTTGTCTGTGTATGTTTCAATAAAGACTTGAGACCTACTCAATGACAACATCATTCGCGTGCATTCTTCATCTGGACTATGAAGAAAGCTTTCGCTGCACTGTTTGATTGAAACAAACACACATAATTCCTACATTTGAATGATGCATCTTCCATTGAGCTGAAACAATATTGACAAATGTTTGTTTACATAATGTTTTGTAGCTCAACGAATGGAGCATTTGCAAGAGAGTTATAATGCATATGTCAATATCTACCCTGGGGGAACTTATAAATGACATCATTATCTCCACATCATATTAGTAGCAGATCAATCTAGACTGCTGGCTCTGGCAGAGGTGAGATGATGAAAGATAGGCTGCAATTATGATATGTGCAGCTCAGTCGACATCACAGCCCATGTCTGGGTTAAGTACTGAACATTGCCAACGACTTTTTCGTGAGCCGGGCTTTCTGTATTAAGTAAACATCCATCCTGACATGAACTAAAACATGGAGCTGGTCACATTTGTCAAACTTTCAACCCAGCAGGTTCAAACGTACGTCGATTTCTCCAAGATGTTCCAGTGTTGTAATTTAGCGATCCTGTCTGCAGAGTGTCTGACTGTCTGTGGCGATGTGAGCGATCGCAGCCACCATATTTAGATACAAGTTCCAGTGAACTACAGTACTGCGCAAAGGTCTTAGGTACCCAAGATGAACTATGAACTCGTGTACAATATTACATGTATTCGTTTGTGTTTTTGTCTTCAGTGTGTGGCAGCGTAAAAGTGTGCAATGTCGGAAACATTTTAGTTTAGTCTTGTCATTGCATTATGTTGGTTTTGGTGTTTAGAGATTTTAGTATTTAAAAAACCTCTGCTCACTGCTGTGTGTAGTTAGTAAAGTTGAATGTTTTTACGTCACGGCAGACGTCCTAATATTGTCCCTTGTCCCCTCCAGTAAATGTCCCAGCCAGCGTGATGGAGGCTATGTCCAGACAGGAGACCCTGCAGCCTTTCAGCAAGACCGGCAAGCCTCCATCGTCCTCCCCCCCGACCCTCCTGCGCTCCATGGTGTTCCCCCACTCCCCCTGCTCCTCCCGGGGCTTCTCCATGATGGACAAGGCCGGCCACGCCGATCCCGGCGGTTTCGGCCAGCTGGGCTCCAAGAACCAGCGCGTCCTGGCCAGCCCCACCTCCACCTCCCAGCTCAGCACTGAGTTCAGCGACTGGCACCTGTGGAAGTGTGGCCAGTGCTTCAAGACGTTCACCCAGAGGATCCTGCTGCAGATGCATGTCTGCACGCAGAACCCTGACAGGTAGAAAGCTGGAGGGGGGGGGGCTTTTCCACTGCTGCTGTGTTTCACCTGAAATGCTTGTCTCACCTGTGCCCTGTGTTTCACTGTGCTGTGGTTCCACTGTGCTGTGTGGTGTTCCACTGAGCTGTGTCATGTTCCACTGTGCTGTGTTTCACTGTGCTGTGTTTCACTGTGCTGTGTTTCACTGTGCTGTGTTAGACTGTGCTGTGTTTCACTGTGCTGTGTTTCACTGTGCTGTGTTAGACTGTGCTGTGTTAGACTGTGTTACACTGCGCTCTACTCTTACTGTCCTGTGCTCACCACCTGAAGAACTGAAATAATGTCACTCATGACAGTGTCTGTCTCTGCTTTGGACTCTTGATCTCTTGGTCTTTATCTAGCCCTCCCTCTCTCTCTCTTTCTCTTGTTCTCTCTCTCTTGTTTTTTTCTCTCTTGTCCTCTCTTTCTTTTTATTCTCTTTTTCTCTCTGTCCCTCCCTCTCTCTCTCTCCCTCCCTCAACCTACTCTCTCTCACCTCTCTCTACTCTCTACTCTCTCTTCCCCTCCCCTCCCTCTCTCTTCTCTTTCTTCTCTCTCTCTCTCCTCTCTACTCATTACCCTCCTCCTCTGTCCCTCTCTCCCTCCCTCTCTCTCTTCCACCCTCTGTCCCTCTCTCGCTCCCTACCACTCCCTCTCTCGCTCTCCCTTCTCCCCTCATCCCTCTCCCTCCCTCCCTTACCCTTCCCTCTCCCATCTCCCCTCTCTGTCATATGTAGTATTCTGTTTCTTCCTCTCTCTGTGTCCTGGGTCTTTCTGTTCCCAGGGTTCAAACCCAGTGTGCAACATCTCCCAACTTAATTAAATACGGCGTGGGGGGATATATTGGACATTTTTGCTTAGCTCTATTTTTCCTTGGAGCATACAGGCCTATAAATCAGCTTGAGATGTCAGGGAGAAATACCTAGGCCAACGGTGACACGCAGGAAAACAGATGCCACTTATTCAATAAACTAATATTCATACTGAAGAAAAATGTGGCCTGGATACCCCGGAGTTGGAGTCAATGTGAGTGCTTGTCAATACTCAACTTTATGACCCTGGGGTGCAGATCAAATTTAGCTGAACAAGGGAATCGGGGTGTGTGGAAGGTCTGGATGCTGCAGCTCCCTCTCTGGTAAATGACCCGATGCATCTGTTTAAAAAGCCCCTTACCTCCTCTGCTCTACTGCACTGGGCCTTATACATATTTATTGATGTTTAGTTTATATGAACATTTGGGGCGAAGATGAAGTACGGTTGTAACTCAGCGCCGAAAAAAATTCCTTTGGGATCTTCTGTGTTTGCAGACTGAATGTTCTGGGGTTCTCCTCCACAAAGGAGGAACGTTCTCCTTCGGTTCTCCCCCCACTCCACCCCCCACCACCACCACCTCCCTCCCACCTCCACCAGTCACTTCAAACACGTCTGTCAGCTTTGAAGAAACCTCCTTGTGACAGGACAGTCGATCACGCTAGGACGCCCGCGATGCTTTCCCCCCTGTTCATTCTGTGAACTATTCACGTTTTTCTGAGTGGATAAAGCTGCTTTTAAACAGACTCGCTGTATGACTTTGCACTTTCCCCAGACATCAGAAATATCTTTGCGATGTAACATTACATAAGTCCTCCTGAACAGCAAATACAGACACTGGATATCCCTGTCTAAGGTTTACTAGAGGTTTACAAGAGGAGCCATGGTGGGGGCCAGGGGTGGGGCTGGGGCCCGGGGTGGGGCCGGGACCCAGGGTGGGTTGGTCACCAGGGGAGTCTTAAGTTGTGTTTCTATGTTTCCAGGGCGACAGGGCCAGGTTATAACGTGTGTGTTGGGGAGGCGGGGGGAGGGCCTGTGGTGGTCATGGGTAGCACAGACTGTCTTCTACCCCAGTATTGAAACACTTCCATACTTGCTTTACATAATAAGACTGTTAATGTCACCAGGCCTTCGTGTGGCAGGTATGACCTCTAGACAGTGTCCATGCTGAGGCCTGTGACTCAGACCTAAACACACCTGAACGCCTCGTGTTTTCAGGGGTCTTTAGACGGACGTCTTTGACGTGAGGCATCGACAGGGTGTTCCAGCTCCGGCGAGCTGTTTCATCAACATTCCAGCGCTCCGCAGGCCGAGCGTGGAGATTACTGACTGAGATCGGCACGCACCCATTGGTTGTCAGCTGATGTCCCGCCTTCTTATGATTACTGTGATTGGCTCGTGAGTGCGGCATTATCTCAACACTAGATTTTAATGGCGTGGTCGATGTCCCGGGGTTAGAGGCTTCTGAGAGCACGGCGTAAATATGTCACTAGGAGGGATTCTTCAGATCATTGGCTCTGTATTGATGTGGTCAAAACCAGTGATTTATCTGTAGAACATCCCGGAAGCCTTGTCCTTCTAAACGTAGAGAGCTCTGCTCTCCACCAGTTTGGGTTTATCCAGTATGAACACTAGTATGAACACTAGTATAGACACTAGTATGAACACTGGTATAGACATCGGTATAGACACTAGTATAGACACTAGTATGAACACTAGTATAGACATTGGTATGAACACTAGTATGAACACTAGTATGAACACTAGTATAGACACTAGTATAGACACTAGTATGAACACTAGTATAGACACTAGTATGAACACTAGCGCGCGTGTGTGTGTACTACACAGTGTGTGTGTCCTACACAGTGTGTGTCTGTGTGTACTACACAGTGTGTGTGTGTGTACTACACCGTGTGTGTGTGTGTGCTACACTGTGTGTGTGTGCTACACAGTGTGTGTGTACTACACCGTGTGTGTACTACACAGTGTGTGTATGTGTTTGTGATGTAGGTGTTTATCTATAGGACTCTCTCTTTCTCTCCCAAGCTCTGTAGCTAATAAACAATAACCAGGCATTAATCAGCCTGTGACGGCCTAATAAATAATATCCACACATTTATCACCTCCCGCAGCTTCCAATCAATGCGACTCCGCACAGAAAAACCTCCAAGTAAGTAGTGGTCTTAGTCACCCAGTCGCCTTATAGACCAGGCTGATAGATGAGCACAGCCCCACTACAGCCCCACTACAGACCCACTACAGCCCCACTACAGCCTCAGTACAGCCCCACTACAGCCCCACTACAGACCCACTACAGACCCACTACAGCCCCACTACAGACCCACTAGAGCCCCGCTAAAGCCCCACTACAGCCTCACTACAGACCCACTACAGCATCACTACAGCCCCACTACAGCCCCACTAAAGCCCCACTACAGACCCACTACAGACCCACTACAGCCTTACTACAGCCTCACTAAAGCCCCACTACAGCCTCACTACAGCCTCACTACAGACCCACTACAGCATCACTACAGCCCCACTACAGCCCCACTAAAGCCCCACTACAGCCTCAGTACAGCCCCTCTACAGACTCACTACAGCCCCACTACAGCCTCACTACAGCCTCACTACAGCCCCACTACAGACCCACTACAGACCCACTACAGCCTCACTACAGCCCCACTAAAGCCCCACTACAGCCTCAGTACAGCCTCACTACAGACCCACTACAGCCCCACTACAGCCTCACTACAGCCCCACTACAGCCCCAATACAGCCCCGCTACAGCCCCACTACAGCCTCACTACAGCCTCACTACAGCCTCAGTACAGCCTCACTACAGACCCACTACAGCCCCACTACAGCCTCAGTACAGCCTCACTACAGCCTCAGTACAGCCCCACTACAGCCTCACTACAGCCTCACTACAGCCTCAGTACAGCCCATCTACAGCCTCAGTACAGCCTCACTACAGCCTCAATACAGCCTCAGTACAGCCCCACTACAGCCTCAATACAGCCTCACTACAGCCTCACTACAGCCTCAGTACAGCCCATCTGCAGCCTCAGTACAGCCTCACTACAGCCTCAGTACAGCCCCACTACAGCCTCAATACAGCCTCACTACAGCCTCAGTACAGCCTCAGTACAGACCCACTACAGCCCCACTACAGCCTCAGTACAGCCTCACTACAGCCCCACTACAGCCTCACTACAGCCTCACTACAGCTGTGTGGGTGTTGTTATGTGTCTGTCTGTGTGTCTCTGTGTGTGTGTGTCTGTGTGTGTGTGTGTCTGTGTGTGTTTGTCTGTGTGTGTGTGTCTGTGTGTGTGTGTGTGTGTGTGTGTGTCTGTGTGTGAACAGTCTCTTCCTCTCCTCTTCTCTGAGAGCAGCAGCATCCGTCACTGATGGGATTGTTATTGTCTTTTATTAAGTGGAGTAATTTGTGTAATTTGGAGTAATTTGTGTGTGTGTGCGTGTGTGCGTGTGTGTGTATGTGCGTGTGTGTGTATGCGTGTGTGTGTGTGTGTGTGCATGTGTGTGTGTATACGTGTGTGTGTGTGTGTGTATACGTGTGTGTGTGTGTGTGTATACGTGTGTGTGTGTTCCCTGGAGCCCCCCTCTCTCTGAAGGCTGTGTGTGATTGATGGAACAGTTGAGCAGTCATTAGTGTGATCATCCTAAAGTTGTGCTGCTCTGCTCTGCTTAGCCAGCCAGCTCTGTCTGTCTTCAGACTGGCTGCTTAACACAGAACCTTCCTGCTGTGACCCTGCCGGCACAACACAACACAAGCTCTTACACTCACACACACACACATTTACACACACTCAAACACACACAGTTACACACACTCAATCAAACACACACAGTTACACACACACAGTTACACACACTCACACACGCACAGTTACACACACTCACACACACATAGTTACACACTCTCAAACACACACAGTTACACACACTCACACACGCACAGTTACACACCCTCAAACACACACAGTTACACACACTCACACACTCACAGTTACACACACACACACACTTACACACACACTTACACACGCACACAGAGTTACACGCACACACACACACTCATACACACGCACACAGAGTTACAATCACACACAGTTACTCACACACAGACATGCACACACACACACACATACACACGCACACACAGTTACACACACACACAGTTACTTACACACAGACAGACACACACACATACATACATACATACACGCACACACACACAGAGTTACACTCCTGCACACACACACACTCACACCGTTACACACCCACACACGAACAGTAGACTCGCTGTCTCTTTGTCACAATGTCTAGCACAAACATGTAAGCGCACGCCTGCATCATAAATAAATACACACTGATTGTCTCTGTGGGTCTTATCTTACCTTCACACACACATGCACGCCCGCACACACACACGCACACGCACACGCTCACAGTGATAGATGGCCAAGTCATGAACTAGGCACACATTGTTGATGAGGGTCAGGCTGCCATAGCAACGGGAGTGCAGTGTCCGTTTCTTTCTGACCTGCGTGTGTGTGTGTGTGTGCGTGTGTGTTTGTGTGTGTCTGTATATGTGTGTGTGTATGTGTGTGTGCGCGTGTGTGTGTCTGTGTGTTTGTGTTTGTGTGCGTGTGTGTGTTTACAGAAATCTAACTCCTTCTACCCTTTGTGTGTGCGTGTGTATCTGTGTGTGTGTGTGTGTGTATGTATATGTGTGTGTGTGTATGTGTGTGTGTGTCTCCTCAGACCGTACCAGTGTGGCCACTGTTCCCAGTCCTTCTCCCAGCCCTCGGAGCTCCGTAACCACGTGGTCACACACTCCAGTGACCGGCCGTTCAAGTGCGGCTACTGCGGCAGGGCGTTCGCCGGCGCCACTACGCTCAACAACCACATCCGCACTCACACGGGGGAGAAGCCTTTCAAGTAAGTAACAGTGAGTACCTCCACTTTCTCCCCACCACCCTCCATCACAGAGAGGCTGCAGCCAGTCTGCAGCTACACACACCATCACAGAGAGGCTGCAGCCAGTCTGCAGCTACACACACCATCACAACCACCACACAGCACCATGAAAAAACCCCTTCTTGCCAGAGTGTTCCAGTTGAAAAATACTTCCAAGCTTTTTTTTTCTCCCCCCAACGTAAATTATTTTGTTTACCCAACTCAGCAATCTTGTCCGCTCTCGCACACACACCTGGGAGACGTGATCCCAGCCGCCATATCTCTTCACCCAGGCCACGCTGCGTTCCGCCAGACCCCAGAGTCCACCAGGCCAAGTTAATGATCTTCACGACAGCAATTGAAATGCAAGCAGCATGTCATGGTGTCTGTTCCCAGCGCTAGCAGCTGGGAGGTGCAGGGGCCACGGGCCCTTATCATTCATTACAAGTGAGACCTGACTGACACCTGGAGAGACACAAGGATGAGATTGACCCCTGCTGTGGCCTGGGCTGTCACCCCATCAACATGGACAATAGATACCCCCCACTTCCACTTGTAGGGTCAGCAGAGAGGGAGGGAGGGAGGGAGGAAGGGAGGAGGAGGGAGGGGGGGGGAGGGAGGGAGGGAGGGAGGGAGGGAGAAGGAGAGAGTGATGAGGAGGGGGGAGAAGAGAGGGAGAAGAGTGAGGGAGGAGAGACAGGATGGAGGGAAGACGGCCTGGAGGGAGAGAGGAGGAGGGAGGGAGGAATGAAGAGACGGAACGGGGAGGGAGGGGAGGGAGGGAACGAGAGGGAGGGAGGAAAAGTGATATAAGACGTTGGGAAGGAGCCCCAGTAATCCCATAACAAATCATCCATCTAATCAGCGATCAGAGATATCCCAGCATGCCCGGTGTTCCAGCGTGTCATCAGCACTTCAGAGCCTCCTCGGAGAAAGAGACACACTCACACATTAATGAATACACCGCCAAAATCACTAGCCAATCAATAGCCTCCGAGTTATTCCCATTGAGCTGATATGCTTGACAGATTAGAGCTGGCATTTTCCGTTTGTCAAAGACGGAACGCTGAAATCTTTTTTCTCTCTCTCATCCTTTCTCTCTCTCTCTCCTCTGGCTTGGCTTGAAGGAGAACTAGTGCTGCGGTCTGCATCTTTTCAGTCCTGTGGGTAGTTTGACTCCTGTCTTGGTCTCACTTGGGCTCCACTAACTTCTGAATCAGTTGAAACTGCCCCCCATTAAGGCCCATTAAACGCCCAGCTGTGCAGATCTGGATCAACTGACTTGGTTACGGACACAGACCTGCAAGGATGTACTGACACACAGAGTGAGGCAACTGACAGCACAGGGGCAGGGGGAGGGAAGCAACCAGCCCCCCTCACACCCCCCCTTACTCCCCCACCTATAACCCCAGCAGTCAAGTGAATTAGCCCTTCTCCCCCCCCCCTCTTCTCCTACCTGCAGGGTTGTCAGCCTGCGTTCCTGGGGCTGCGTAAGTCAAACATCGGGAGAGAGAGTGGAGCCTTTTTTTCTGATGGCGGTGGGCCCACTGAAACTCTCTTTTGTTCTCGTGTCTATTGAATGACATGAGACCACTGCCGGCCTAATCAGGACTCGGGCGGGCGAGGAGGGGAGGGGGGAGGCGGGGAGGAGAGGGGGGGGAGTATTGACAGGTCAAGAAGCAGGGAGGCGCTCAGGCCTTCCCCCAACATCACCCTCCCAGCCTGGGGAACAGACTCCAATTACAGCCCGCTGGCCCTCCAGGAGCCACG
>BROE01000008.1:3837085-3882552 GCA_036571765.1 Plecoglossus altivelis | reverse complement strand
GGGGGGGGGCAGCAGGGGGGGTGCTGAAGGATGAGGGGGGGTATTTATTTCTGACTGGGGAAGTCGTGGCCCTGAGAGCACTGCAGAAGAAGGACGACCAAAAACAAACTCTGAAATACCAAAAATGTTCCTGTTTCTATGATCTGACGTCTCTGTTACTCTGTTTGTCATCTGATACCAAAGTAGAGAGGAGAGGAGAGGAGAGAGGAGGTTAGGGGAGGAGAGGAGAGGGGAGGAGAGGGGAGGAGAGAGGGGGTTAGGGGAGGAGAGGAGATGGGAGGAGAGGAGATGGGAGGAGAGTGGAGAGGAGAGGAGAGGAGAGGGGAAGTTAGGGGAGGAGAAGAGAGTAGAGACAGACCTCTGTTGTAGATGAACAGCTCAGTCCTACATTGCACCAGATGAGTGGTTAAAGGGTTTAGGAGAGCGGCTGTTTTGCCTTCGACTCAACTAAAGAAGAAACTATCCACCAGTAGGGAATTGTAAAAACAGAAAGAAAAAAAATCTAAATTATATTTATCTCCTTCTATGGCTGTCATATTATGCTCGGGCACTTTGATTATAATTATTTAATTTTCCAGTTTAGTTTGGAGAACTGTGCTCATGGATATCTTTCCATCCAGCCACTTTCTGTGGCTTTTAAGACGTTTTTCAGGACAAAATTGATTTTAAATTCAATAAAATCTTATAGTTTTTTGGTCTTCGATCTCAACATATCAGTTGTGAGACTTCAGCAGTGTGATTTCCCTACATTCAGACGCATAACTCAATGATTCTGTTTCGTTGTGACAGTCGAGGGCGTCGCCCCAAGAGGCTTTCGAGTTTAGTTTCCCCGTGTTTCTTGTGGTTGTTTTGCTGTTTTTATTTCACAGATTTTCATTCACTCTCATGCAATCGTAGATGTATATAGCGTTCCAGCGATACACTAACTTGTAAGGAGCACGTGTCCAAATCTGGTCGGTGCCTGAAGTTCAAACTGATCACTGTAAAACTCTTACGGTATCAAACACCTTGGATGCAAATCAACAGAACCAAATCTAAATGTTTATCAAAATGCTGTTCAATGTATGATCCTATGCTGTACATATAATACAATGGATTTTTTTTAAATAATATGGACCTTAAGATGTGAGGTGAAAAAGCAAAGCCATTTCACTCGGACAAAGAGCGTCATGTGTATGATAATCATCAGCTCCTCGATACGTGACAGACAGAATCTTCTGGAAAGGTATATTTAGACTCCTGTTTGCATGGTTTTAGCATTTTGCCTTTTATAAAAATAAATATGGGTCTAAACCAAAACATTGTTCCATAGGAAATAAAGCAGACGTTTTGATGATTATCAATAATTGTCCTGATAATGGTGCTGCTGTCTATTTCTATTGATGCTCGAAAACGTAGGTTATATTTGCTATGAATTTCTATGACAAGAAACGGAACACGATTACTCGAAAACAAGTATTTATCGTTTGTTTCTTCCTCGGTATATCATATTGACCCACCCGCGGGGATTGAAAAATGACGCGTTAAAAAACCATGTGTCTCTGTGTGAACAGTCCATGATCAGATTATTATCAGAGTATTATTTCAGTCTCTGGTTGTAGAAAATGGCATCGGCTGTGTCACAGACAGACCCGCCAATTGCTTCTGTGCGTTTCGGACGCATGGACTGACCAGACAGTAACCCGGCTTTGTCCTGGAGATACCCAAATTCATCTTCGCAGGCGGTGATGTATCGGTGTGTCCGGAGGGGATCGCAGGGCGCGCTCCCTGCCCGTAGCCGGCCTCTCCGTTGCGTGTCTGTGAGGTCAGGTCCCTCCGGTACCGCTGGTCTTGCGGCGCAGGCAGCTGTCAAGGGGTTATGGATCTGACCCGGGGAACGTGAACTCCGTGCGCACGCTCCTTCGCTGATTTATTATATAGTCCCATCAGCTCTCAGCCATAGCTTCTCTCCAGCGCCCCCCCTTTTATAAAATAAAATAGTCCCTAAACCAAAACATTGCTTCCATAGGAAATAAAGCAGAAACCCGTTTTGATGATTATGTCAATAATTGTCCTGATAATGTGCTTGCGTCTATTTCTATTGGATGCTCGAGAAAGCGTAGGTATATTGCTATGAATTTCAGTATGACAATGAAACGCGAACACGATTACTCGAAAACAGAGTATTTATCGAATTTCTTCCCGGTATATCATTTGACCCACCCCGCCGGCGGATTGAGAAAATACGCGTTGAAAAAAACGCATGTTGCTCTGTGGTAACATCCCATATCAAGATTATAAGTCAGAGTATCATATTCAAGTTCTCTTGTGTAGAAGCATCGCTGTCACAGACAGACCCGCCAATTGCTTCTGGTGCGTTTTCCGGACCGATGACTGGACCCAACAGTAACCGGCTTTGTCCTGGAGATAACCCCAAATTCATCTCGCAGCTAGTATATTCGGTGTGTCCCGGAGGGGGATCGCCAGGAGCGCCTCCCTGCCCGTAGCCGGCCTCTCCGTTTGCGTGCTCTGTGAGGTCATGTTCCCTCCCTAGTACCGCGGTCTTGCGCGCAAGGCAGCTGGTCAAGGGTTATGATCTGACCCCGGGAACGTGAACTCCGTGCGCACGCTCCTTCGCTGATTATATATAGTCCACATCAGCTCTCAGCCAAGCTTCTCTCCAGCGCCCCCGTCCAAACACCAGCACAGAGCAGCGTCTTCAATAAACCTATCGGCCATATTTGCCCTAAACCCCCCATCCCCACCCCACCGGCCACATACCACACGCACATACACACGCACACACACTCTCACTTTCTCTCCCTGTTTGGGTGCTGTCTGGGCAGGGGTCTAAAACCACCATCTCACTTCAAGGGAGTCTTTCACATGACTGATTTGGTCTGGAGAAGCCCTCAGTCTCCCATGGTGACCATACCACTCACACAGAACATTTCCAAATTATATCAAATGTTTATTTTGGCTGTAACGGTAGACCGAGGCCACTGCTTGTTTCATTCGGTGGACATATATCAATATTTACGTTCAAGTCTTTTAAGGGAATAGAAAATCTTCTCTTGATACCATAGGCCCACTGGTGAAATGACCTCTGGTTGCTTGGCCCATGTACGAAGGAGGGAAACCTCCAGCCTTACATCTTTGCCTGTTTTTCTAGTTAGTCAAGCTATCATTTTCTGCCAATTTCCACTTGACATTGAGAAATAGCCTTAGTTGAGCCTTATGTTTGTCAGTGTGGCACTGGGTAAAGTCTATCTGTTTGCTTTCTAAAGTCGAAGATGATTGCGACAGAAATTGAGATGAATGGAATTGTCCTGTCCTGCATGGGGTTCTGTCTGAAAGAGGCCTGGCTTCTCTCTGTAGGCCTCAGTTATAATCTTCTACATTTCTTCCCATCCATTGATAATCACTTTAGCGGAGAGTAGACTGTTATATTTGACTGCTAGTGAGTCGCATGGAAACACAAACAGCTGTTTCCATTTCCAACTAATAATTGTATTAGCTTTCCCACTTCAAGCACATCTGAAGGTTAGAACAATTACCACAATACCTTGAACTCCATTAAGAAAATATTGAACCACCTTTCCTCGCATGCTTAGCAGCTAGTTGTCAGAGGCTAAAAACAATGTAGTCAGCTTTAGGAGTGATTTAAACAAATTATCCTCAAGGGAATTTGATGAATTTGTAAAGCAAATACAGTTAAAATTCAAACATCAATCAACTCACTTTGCCATGGGAACTGGGAGCTGTGAAACGCAGTTCTGCCCAGAGGCTAAACAAATGATCACACAAGAAGTATTATTTTGTAAAGTTGTACATGTGAAAGCGGCAGAGGGACCATAGACTGTAACGGTTTGCTTTTCATGGAATTTCCTGTTCAGGAAAATATTAAGCAGACATGGGGTCACACTTTCAAAAGCAATTAGTGATCAAGCTTGAGTTTTTCTAACTTCTCCGGGAAAAAAAGGAGCTAATTGGAAACATACAAGGCAGGGAGAAAAGTCTGTGAGAAATCCGAGTTCTCTCGTGACCTTGTTCGAGTATGAAGTTTATTACGCTAACTTGACAAATGTGTCGTAGTACTTGATATGTTCGTCAGCGTAAGTCTACATGTATGTTTGTGTAGAATCTGCAGTGTGTGTGCGTGCGTGTGTGTGTGTGTGTGTGCGCACGCTTTGTGTGTTGCGGTGTGTTTTCGCATTTGTTCACATGGATCAATATGCACGGGTCGAGAGAGGAGGCAGTCACTTTCCCACGTCTCCTTAACACTAGACAATAACCTCCACATCACCAGCACAAGAATCTAAACTACTTTTTAAGTCAACATAGAGTGTGTGAAGCTACCAGAATGATTGTGTTTCTGTATATGTGTTTTGCGTGTTCCATACAACCATGCTATTCTTACTCTACAGTTGCAGAGCAAGGCTACAGGTTAGAGGGTTAACGTTCAGGTCGCTCAACATGAAGGAATCGAAGCTCCCCTCAAATCCACCTTAACCTGCACATCTCAGGTAAATCTGTAGGTTAAGTTAACTTATAGTCTAATTTGACCTTTGGCCTTATGTTGACAGAGCGTCTTTCTGAAGTGAAGGCCTCAGGAAAAGTTCCAGTGTCAAAAGTCTCAGTCAGGCCAGACCCAAGCAGAGGAAAGCCCAGTTAAGAGATCTGGAGAGAGGGGCTCTGATAGCAGGTCTCTCTATCAGCTGTGTAAGCTGTGGCTGAAGACCTGTCCACGGAACAGCTGGCAGGATGGGGGCTGATGGACAGAGAGGGACAGAGAGTGTTTAAACAAGCTGTACGTCACTATCAGCTACAGCAGGTTTTACAGACAAGAGGCTCAGCCGACCCCCCTCCACACACGCGCACACTAAGCCCTTTCTCTTACTTCACAAGCTGAACGACTAATCTGGAATCCACCACTCCTCCTTCCCTCTTCTTTTTCTCTTCTTGTCATCTCGGTTGTCCCTTTTCTCCTCTTCTTCTCTTTCGTTCCTCCTCACCCCTCTCCTCCTCTTCTCTCCTCCTCTCCTCCTCTCCTCTTTCGTTCCTCCTCACCCCTCTCCTCCTCTTCTCTCTCCCTCTCCTCCTCTCCTCCTCTCCTCTTCTCTCTCCTGTAGATGGATGAGCTGGACGCGCCTGCACACCGTCAACTTCGAGAGTCGAGACGTCAACACACACTCACAGGGGCTCTTTCTCTCTCTCTCTCACACACACACACACACACACACACACTCACACACAGCCCATCCACCCTCCGCTCTCTAGCGACAGACCGCCAGAGAGCACACACTCGCAGGCGTGTGCAAGGCGTGTAAGAGCATGTACTACACGTGATTACATGTGTAGGCTATCAGTCCTAGCCACCTCCAGGTCAACAGGCAAAGCCCATCACAGAGACAAGGAAACACTTACTCTGCAGTTTGTAGGCTACTCTATCAGGCCACCCTTGTGGAATTCTTATACTCTCATTGTCATGATATCATAGCACGTTCCCAAACAAAACCCACAATATTCTGTTTTAGAACTGTTTGAATTACGGGACTAGAATCTTTAAATTATTCCAGGTCTGTAGCTCGTCCGTTTAGTGGTATTTGCTCAGGTGACCAGGAATCTGTTCAATAAGCCACTGGACAGATATGAACACGCTAAGACGGGATAGGTGGTATGGTGATGTGATCTGATTGCCAATCAACGCCACTGCCCAAAAAAACGTCACCTGTGTTGCCAATGTGGCGACTTTGTCACTAGATTCGGCGACTTCTCCTCATCCCTACCGACAAAAGATCTCATCTCCTTACTGTAGCGGTACTATTTGGATTGGATTTCATCAAGTAACCGAGCGACTTTTAAAAATGGTGAGAACACAGCGCGCACACACACATACAAGGCCCGTACAAGTCTGGTTCAGTGACACCGACGCACTGACTCATTTTGCTACCTGTATAAGATCTGACTTTAAAAATACAGATAAAGACGGTGTTATTTCAAGATCTAGAGCCTGCTACATTCGCAATGTTGCCCTGTTTGTTTTGTAGCTGTTTCTCCGTCCTGCCTCACATTCTCCAGCTGAGTTGGCCTGGTTATAACCTGATTGCATATTGCACAATCCAGGTGAGTCGTCTAGAGGCTGGAGTAATTACGCACTTATCTGGCCTGTGTCCGAGTTCTACCTATTCATTATCTGTGTCCTTTTCAAATAGAACCATGTAAATATTATTTAAATAGTCGTTGGGTTTGATTTGTGTTTGCCAGAGGCGTTGCAGCAGCTTTGGTTAAGGCTCTTAAAGGACATAAATCTCAAACCAAGACGTTTCCCGGTGAGTTTGCATACATGGCGATCAAACACAAATATAACTTCACCACAAAAATGGGAAGGAAGTAGTTGCGAATCTTCACTTAAGCGCCGGACAGCTGTAACGTGTACAATGTCAACTTTCAACAAAGTATATTTTGATTGTGTAGACATGTACAGGACACCATAAAACACGTACTGACAGTGAGCCACAACAGTATCTCCAAATAATTTATTTAACACAAAAACAAATCAATAAACACATTTGCGGAAATGCAGATCAGTCAAAAATAAACAGCGCGGCTCACAAATGGATCTGGATCTGCATGACGCGGAAAGCAAGAGAGCGTTGGAGGGCTTCTCCCATGCTCTGGCGCATTCTAGTGGCCAAAGGAACCTCTACACGCGTGGTTCCAACCCTGGTCCTTAGGGAACACCTATCCTGTGTGTTTTAGATGTTTCCCTGCTCCAAAACACTTGATTCTAATCAATGGTCGTAAGCTGGCTTCTACAGAGCTGGATAACGGCCCAGTCGTCAGGCCCAGAATCAGGTGTGCTGGAGTAGGGAAACATCTCAAACATGCAGGATAGGTGTTCCCTAAGGACCAGGGTTAGGAACCAGTGATCTACATGTTCTGACAGAACAAACCTTGGCTCAGGGTGCTGGAATACAACATTCAAGTTTGTCATTCTCATTTGTCAGAGCTCAATAATAATTTTGGTATTTTCTTTAAAAATAAAAGAAGATTGTGGGCCTCGTATAAAAATAGTCACACATAACAAGTACTGCCAAGATGAGCTTGAAAACCTCAACATCCCTATCCACAAACGTAACACATGTCTAAACCAAAGAAAGATTCTATTAGTTCTAGACAGTTCTCTCCACATGGTAAAACATTCGTTGACATGGCGACACGGTCTCTGGTGATTGGTTAGCGGAGTAATCCAATGACAGCAGTCCTACAAGTCCATGAAAGCTGTCTGGTTATACATGCCTTTCTCAGGCCCACTCAACTGGGTTACCATGACAATCACATGGGTTACCAGGTGGCTACCAGACCTGATAACCACCAACCAACGATCGTCCCCTCTCTCTCTCTCTCTCTCGGCCGCCCGTCTCTCAGGTCAGAGAGCGGGCCGCGTCGCCATGGCGTCCTGTATCTGTCGGTTGAGCTCGCTGATGATGCGGTCGTCGTGCGTGTACACGCCGGTGCGGAGCAGCGTGTCTCTCTCCTCCAGGAGGCGACTCAAGTGCTCCTCCGCCCCCTCGCTCAGGGACACGCCCCCGGGGGCGGAGTCTGGCTCCCCCCACCCTGGCCTCCGCTCTTCCTGGAGCTTCAGTCTGGAGACGCGCGCGCGCACACACACGCAAACACACGCACACATAGACACATGCAAACACACGCACACAAATAGACACACGCAAACACACGCACACAAATAGACGCACGCAAACACACGCACACAAATAGACACACGCAAACACACGCACACAAATAGACGCACGCAAACACACGCACGCAAACACACGCACACAAATAGACACACGCAAACACACGCACACAAATAGACACACGCAAACACACGCACACAAATAGACGCACGCAAACACACGCACACAAATAGACGCACGCAAACACACGCACACAAATAGACGCACACAAAATAATGGTTACTGGTAAAGGAGATAGAAACCTAGAAACGTGTGTGTGTGTGTGTGTGTGTGTGTGTGTGTGTGTGTGTGTGTGTGTGTGTCGGACCTGTTCAGTTGATTCCGGATGTCGTCCAGTTCCTGTTTGTCTGTTTTGACAGCTTCCTTCTCCTCTGCTGCCAGGTAACGCAGCCGCATGCTCTCTAACTCCTGCTGCTGCTTCTTCAGCCGTGTCATGGCATTCTCCTGCTCCCTCTGCCACGCACACACACAGGCACACACACACACACACAGGAAGAGAGAGAGAGAGGGGTTAGCCCTCTTCAGGAACTCGACCCAACACACCAAGTTCATCTTCCTGTTCCTCAAGGAGAAACAGAAACATGTAGACTAAACGTCCAAAAGGAGGCTTTGACAACACGCTGCACCTCCGAGGTGTAGGCTTGGACAGGACTGGACCCAGCCAGCCCCAGCCCAGCTCCCCTCCACACAGGGAGGACTGGACCCAGCCAGCCCCAGCCCAGCTCCCCTCCACACAGGGAGGACTGGACCCAGCCAGCCCCAGCCCAGCTCCCCTCCACACAGGGAGGACTGGACCCAGCCAGCCACAGCCCAGCTCCCCTTCACACAGGGAGGACTCAGTGACCAGCTTGGCAACCTGGAACACATTTGTGGAACCACAATGACTTGGATCAACAAACGAGGAGAAACGTTTGAAGCGGTGTGTTGTGCCAAGGCTCAGGACTGGCCGCAGACGCAGAACAAGCAGAGATCTGGACGGTGAGGGGAGGGGAGTTACCATGACGGCTACTTGTTGACGACCCCAGCCCCAACTCCTACAGAAGGACCAGAATGAACTGGATTTGCTGGCTAGACGAGGGCGGGGGTGGGGCGCAGAGATAACATGGAGATAAGAGGAGCATAGGAGAACCAGACAGGAACCTCCAGACAGGAGCTCGTCTCCTCGTCTGGCTCCTCTGCAGACCTGACCTGGCCTGGAGGCAGCACCTCTGAAAGCTCCTGGAAAAGGAATTTTTATGATCCCACTTTGGTTACATCCGATGCCATGGTGTTGATCTGAGAGGTGAAATAGTAGGGCAAACTAAACGCACCCTGATGAGAGAGATAGAGAGAGTCAGAGAGAGACAGAGAGCATACAGGCATGTCCCACCCAAGCCTGATAAACCACACCAACAATGCACAGACATGCAAATGGTTGAGGCCTGGGCTGTTTCTGCACACAATACAAACAAGATTTATAGTCCTGGCCCACATTAAGTTATGAAGGCCCTTAGTGCAGCATAAATCAACGGGTGTTTTCTTAACATAGATCTGGCACTTAGAGAGGGAGAGGAGGAGGAGGCGGAGCAGTCTCCAGCTGGCT
Source organism: Plecoglossus altivelis (assembly GCA_036571765.1). Classification (NCBI taxonomy): domain Eukaryota; kingdom Metazoa; phylum Chordata; class Actinopteri; order Osmeriformes; family Plecoglossidae; genus Plecoglossus; species Plecoglossus altivelis. The sequence continues at coordinate 3,873,231 of BROE01000008.1, read as the reverse complement.
TGTGTCTCTAACAGTTCTTCCTGAGGCCTGATAAGCCCAGCCTGTCTGCTGTGTTTACACTAGCATTAGTCTCTGTGAGGGGTCTCCGACCCAGAGGCGCAGGGGCTGCAGACCAGACAGAGGTGCCCGGCTCTCTGCAGCTCCGGGAGATTTCATTGTTTAGGTCGACCGAGGGAAAATATTATGGTCTGGGAGGGGTGAGAACACACGCTCGGTGACGTCGCGCGCGTGTCACAGGGGATGATGTCACAGATGATGAGGTCACAGATGATGAGGTCACATGCGATGACATCACAGGTGATGAGGCAGCAGTACCTGTTTAAACCTGGCCAGCTCTTTTAAGGCGCGTCCCCACTGCTGCTTGTAGTGGAGTTTAGACTTGGTAGTAGATTCCAGCTTCCTCTCCAGTTCCACCTTAAATTAGAGGAGAAAACAAGGCGAAAGGAAAAAGTAAAACAGTGACTTTTCAGAACCGCAAACTGTCAGTGGATCCTCAGGACAAAGGCAACAAGCTGATTCCAGAACAGTGGGACTTTGTTAGTGCTGTTTAGAAAGACACCTTCTCCAGGGACAGAAGGTTGATCTCTGACTGAAGCCGGATCTCAGGACGGATGTTCTGCTGCTCCCTGAAGAGCTGGAAGTCTTTCTCCAGCTGCCTGTAGCGTCCCTCTGCATCCAGGAGCTAAGCAAGGAGGCCACAAAGAAGAGGGGAGGAGGGAGGGGAGAGGAGAGAGTAGGAAGGGGAGAGGAGAGGGGAGGGGAGAGGATGGAGAGGGAGAGGAAGAAGAGGGAGAGGAGAGAAGGAGTGAGAGGGAGGGAGGGAGAGGAGAAGGAGGGGTAGACAAACACGACAGAGAGGGACAAGAAGAAAGAGAGAAAGAGGCATAAAGAGAGAGCGGCAGAGAGAGACGGCGAGAGTGAGAATGAGAACATTTCAAATAACAACTATAAATAGCATGGGGTCATCCATAAAGATAATGGGTTACACTTAAGGCTGTAATTCACGGTAATGCTGGAAAACAAAAGAGCGCCATGTCAACAGGGAGCCCGGCTGGGCTCCAGACACCTGGCTGCTCTCACTACAAAACACACTTCAAAAGACTCCACAGGGTTACGAACAACCTCCTCACACCCAATACCTCCACTTAGCCAGGGGGTCTCTCTGGAAGAGGGAGGGAGGGAGTGAACGAGAGCGAGAGAGAGAGCGAGGGAGGGAGGGATATAGCAGCTGAGCCCCAGACCTGATAGAAGAGTTCTGATGTGTAGACGGCAGACAGATGTGTGTTTACACATTCCTGACAAGGGGAGAACTAGTCCCAGCCCAGCAACACTGTCCAACCCCAGCCTCTAGCCCCAACCCTCTAACCCCCAGCCTCTAGACCCCAGCCTCTAGACCCCAGCCTCTAGCCCCAACCCTCTAACCCCCAGCCTCTAGTTCCCAGCCTCTAACTCCAAACCTCTAGCCCACAGCCTCTAGCCCCAACCCTCTAACCTTTAGCCTCTAGCCCCAACCCTCTAACCTCAGCCTCTAGCCCCCAGCCTCTAGCCCCCAGCCCCAGGCTTCTCCTCACCCCTGGCTTCTCTCTGCGTGTCAGAAACCTACTTTGCTTGATTTGTTATGGCCGGCAGAGGAGCCAGCTGTTCTCTTGGAGAGCGAGACTGCAGACAGAAGTATTTCACTAAGTGGACTGTCTGAGAGCAGGGCGGAGAGAGAGGAGATAACGCACAACTAGCTTCAACTTTCTTTCTCTGTGAAACCAGAGAGGGGGGGGAGTGGAGGTTAGTGAGTGTATATCTGTGCGTGTGTGTGTGTGTGTGTGTGTGTGTGTGTGTGTTTAAAGGAGGGAATTAGGAAGAAGAACAGGGAATATGAGAGAGAGAGACTAGGAGAGAGAGACTAGGAGAGAGAGAGAAGGGAAGGGAAGACATGCAGTTAAGAGTCAAGGCCAGATTTGATCCTGGGTTGCTGTGATGAGAGAGAGAGGAATGAAAAGAGAAATGTGTTGGAAGACAGAGCAGCTAATGTGGAAGTGAAGGCTACATTAAACACAGTCAAGTGGAGAACCAAGCAGTCTGGTCTGGATGACATCAGACTGTCACTGGTGCCACCACCAGGAGGAAGGGAGCCAATCACAGCACGGCGCCACACACTCACTCTCACCTAAAGCATTACCGGATCAAGTATGCTTGTAGTCTGTGTGTGTGTGTGTGTGTGTGTGTGTGTGTGTGTGTGTGTGTATGCTGCAGGGTAGCAGAGAGGACTCAGCAGGCCAGCAGGGTTCATGGTCACAGCTGGACAGACATGGATGGGACTGGAAAGATCTAATTGGCTAAAGTGGACATGCTATGATGATAGTGTAAATGCATACCATAATTCTAATAGTTGTATACATGGTCTGGTATTTCAAAATCAACATGTTCCAGAAGATGTCGGTAATGCAATAACAATCTCTCCCCCTTGTCCTCTCTCCCCCCTCCTTCCCTCCCTCCCTCTCTCTCTGTCTCACGGCCCTCAGGGTGTGAGAGCTGAAGCCGGTTGAAGCCATTCTCACTGGTCACACCAGGACACCAGCTAGACCCTGGGAAGATCAGCCAGTTACTGACACACACACGCACACCCCTCCACATACACACACACCCCTCCACATACACACACACCCCTCCACATACACACACACACACACACACACCTACCTGCTGTTGATGTCTAGCTCGCTCCTCCTCCAGCAGTCTGACCTTCGACCTCTCCAGCTCCACCTGGTGGTGGCAGTCCTGCTGTAGCCTGCGCCCGCTCTCCTGCAGCTCCCTCAGGGTGCGTTCGTGCTCCGCCCGCAGATCCACCTGCAGGCGCTGCGTCTGAGGGGAGGAGCCACAGCCAGTTAGACCGTCTGCGGAGGGCGGTGTGGTTGAACTGTGACCCTGTGAACTGTGCTTGATCGCCCCACCTCTGTCTCAGCCTGGCCCAGCTGCCTCTCTCTCTTTTCCAGGTCGGCCAGGGTCTTCTGCAGTTGTTCCTCCAGGAGGTTGTATTCCTGCTCCTACACACACACACACACACACACACACACACACACACACAAACAAACACAGACACACACAAACAGAGACGCACACACAAACACAAACACATGGTTACAACCTTGACAGGGCTAACACAATTTTTTATCTCTGTAAATGTGTATTAGATGTTGACTACAATAACATGGTTGAGTGGCAGCAGCAGGAAGCAGTGGTGGTTGAGGGTGATACCTTCTTCCTGACCAGAGCCTCTCTCTCCCGGTCTCTCTTCCTCCACTCCTCAGCTAGCGCCTGCATGTGACTCAGCTCTTTCTGCTTCAGCTGTGAGCAAACACATGCACAACACACACACACACAACACACACACACACACACAGAATACACACACAGCACGGTCAGAGCACACACACAACACACACACACATGCACAACACACACACACACACACACATGCACAACACACACACACACACACACACATGCACAACACACACACACAGAATACACACACAGCACGGTCAGAGCACACACACACACACACAGAATACACACACAGCACGGTCAGAGCACACACACACATGCAGAACACACATACACAGAATACACACACAGCACAATCAGAGCACACACACGTAGACAGACCACACACACGCACAGCACAGTCAGAGTACAACCACACACAGACAGAACACATGGAACCCATGTGACTAGATGACCAGGTAAGAAAACAACATTGTTCTCACCTGGTCATCAAATAGGTCCTCCTGCATCTCCTTCCACATCTCCAGCTCCAGCGCTGCCTGATACTCAGGGGTCTCCCTGGGCGGGAGGGCCCCTGGGGCAGGGGCTTGTCCAGGGGCTGGTCCTGGGGCAGGGGCTGGTCCTGGGGCAGGGCCTCCACCAGCGGCAGGGCCTCTACCAGGGGCAGGCTGCCTGGGAGCAGACACTTCCCTCTGAGGGGCTGGCTGTCCATTCTGCCGCACAACACAACGCCTGGAGGTGAGTCCATCTTCCAGCATCTTTCATGCATCCATCTGAACTATCTGTCGTTTGTCTACCTGTCTGACTTAGGTCTCTCTGGAGTCTCTCTCAGGAGTCTCTCCAGCAGGCCTGAGGTCAGTGAGACCAGGGCTGTGTGTGTGTGTGTGTGTGTTACCTGAGAGGAGTCAGACAGCAGGATCTCCTGAGCCCTCACCAGGCCCATGTCCTCCAGGGTGGTGACGTAGCTCAGCTCAGCTACCTTCTCACTGGGCCTGCTCACACACACACACACACACACACATTCATCAAGACTGTCCTCGTGAAATGTAATGCAGACACAGTCTTGTGTTTGCCACTCATAAAAACCATATTTGAAACACAACCCCTCCAAACTCTGGGTAAGAGCACCTCCTGGTGGACCTGGTGCTCTACTGCAGCCCACAGAACCAGACCAAGTCTCCTCCACGGGAAACCTCTTGACCTGTGTGTACACAAGGGATGCCAATTGTCTGATAGGATCTGTCTCCAGTGCTGCCGGCCGGAGGCTCCCAGGAAGCGTGTCTTCTCGGAGGTCAGGAGGAGGGCCAGCTGGACGCTGGCTGTGCCCAGGAGCAGGTCTCTGCTGCTGGGGTCACGGTGCCACACCTCCACCAACAGGGGCACCCTGGAGCACAGGGGACACAGCCAAGTCTTGTTTCCAGGTAACATGATTATTCACTTCACAGACATACTATGATCTCATAGTGTAACAAGCTGTCTCTCTTTCTGTCCTACACAGCACCCCTGGAGGAAGAGCCAGCGTGTTCCTGAGACCAGACTGTCCAGTGACTGACCTTAGGAAGGTGTCCTGTAGCTGGTGAGGCAGGGCGGCAAAGTCGAAGGCGCAGTAGGACTGAGGAAGGAACACCTCCATGTTCCTCCTCACCTCCACCGGGGGGTTGGTCATGATGGGCGCTGCGCTGCCAAAGAACTGGTACGCGTACCTGGGAGTAGAAGAGTATGATGAGAACAGGGATGTGTTTGAACTGTTCAGTGACCCCGAAGGAGGCAGAGCGAGGTGGAGCGAGGCAGGTACCTGAGGGTGCAGTTGACAGGGAAGGCCAGGCTGAGGTTCTTGATGCTGCACAGGTCCATGGAGAAGCAGTAGTGGTGGGCCGAGGAGGGGATGGAGATCTTAGGAGCCGACACACTGACGGAGGAAGGCCCGGCCTCAGGACCACCCACCTCCAACTCCTCCAACCTCACTTCCTCCTCCTCCAGCTCCTCCTCCTCCAGCTCCTCCTCCTGGGGCGGGACTGCAGGGGCTGGGGTTAACACAGAGGGGGGTTGGTCAACAACACTTGGACCTACAGAAGTATGTTGTTTATTCATTTATCCATAGCCTGCCTGGCTGCATCCCAGAACATACCATGAGGAGGAGCCTCCTCTCGTAGGCTGTCAGCCTCACTCTCCGTGTGCGTCAGGTGCTGGTCCTGAGGCTGGGGAGGCTGGGGGGACTCGACCAGGCCTGGAGGGGCCAGAAAGGGGGACTGTCTTTCAGGGGGAGGGCTAAGGAGCCTCTGGTCGACCACAGGGAGAGAGGAGGGGAGGTCTTGTGGGTCAGTTGCACCCTGAGATGGTGTCTGAAGCGGGGGTCCTTCTCCTCCCTCTGCCTTCCCTTCCATCTACAGAGACAGAGAGACATAGAGAGAGACATAGAGAGAGGGATAGACAAGGCTGATCTGTGATGCCCATTCGTAAGCAACAAGTACACCACATCTTTCAAAGAACATTGCATAAGATCACGTAAAAGTGTGTTTGTGTGTGTGTGTGTTTCCAGCCTGTACCTGGATGCTGAGCGCTTCCCTCCTGAGCGTGACCGACACGCCCACGGTGGGCAGCAGGTCCGGAGGAACGGAGGGCAGGCTGGGCTTGGTTCTGTTGGGTGGCTGGAGGACGAAGGCTCCCTCCACAGTGGCCACCTGGCTCTGCAGGTCCACCCCGGTCTGGGCCAGGCCGGCCAGCGGCACCTCGGTGCTACCCAGGGAGTGGTTCCCACAGCACAGGTAGATCTGGAGGGGGAGGCAGGGAGGAAGGAAGGATGGGTTAAGGGCAGGATAGAAGGTGGCTAGGTAGAGAGAGAGAGACATAGAGACAGACATAGAGAAAGAGAGAGCAAGACACAGGGAGACAGTGGTGGGATGAAAGGCAGTAAAAGAGGGTATGTAGAACAAGCAGGTAGAGCGTGAGGGTCAGGTAATGTTACCTGCAGGCTGGGCTGCAGGCTGAGGAAGACCCTGAGCACAGGCTCACTGCTGCGGACCTTGACCGACGCCCGCTCCGGCTCGAAGCTGGGGCTCAGAAGGTTCTGGAAGGGCTCGCTTGTGATGTCGTTCCCCAGAAGCGTGTAGTAGAAGAAGAACTCGGAGCCCCCTCCAGACAGCTTCAAGGTGCTGGGGATCAACTGACACAAACGATAATAACAGACAAGACAATGCATTAAAACAGATGTATTGTGTCATTACTTCAGATTATTCTTAGACATAATGATGCATATCAACCACAACTTCTTGATACATGCTGACAGAGGCATTTTAAGTCGTTGTGACATCACACGCCATTAACAAACTGTTCTACAGCAAGTGAACCACCTGACACTTGCCTACATCTGCCCCCAGCGCAGCCCATAATGCACCCGGGGTTGCCACAGATACGAGTGGGTGTGGCTCATCCCCCTACCTGCTCCAGCTTGGTGGCGAAAGCCACGGTGACGGAGAGGAGGAACATGTCGTTGCAGAGTTCAGGGGGGCCGACCTGGTGGTATCCCTCCTGCTGGACCAGCACCGCCTCCAGCCTCTCAGGCAGCAGGGCTGCCAGCACTGGGGAACCTGAGCACAGGGAGACACCTGCCAGGTAAACTGGGTGTGTGGGGGGTTGGAGTTCAAATTACCTGATATGAGGGAGGGATGGATGGATGGATGCAGAGGACAGGTGAATAGATGGATGGATGAAGAGGATGGATGGATGGATGGAGAGGAAAGATGAATAGATGTATGGATGGATGGAGGATGGGTGAAGAGAATGGATGAATGGATGGATGGAGGATGGGTGAAGAGAATGGATGGATGAATGTATGCATTCTTTATTGATCCCCTTGGGGAAATGGCAGAGGGTGCCCTTTACTTAAACACGGTTTAGTTTGTGCCCACACCTTGCCTGGGTGGAGCCTTTTTGGCCTTAAAGCGTTCAGGCGTGAGGTCAGGCGGTTTGGTGTCATTCTCCAGGGTCACGCTGAGAAGGAGAGCCGGGCGGAGCTTAGTGTACTTGCTGCTTAGCAAAGGGTACCACTTTGGATCCTTAGAAGAACATGGTGAAGTTGAATATGGTGTCAATTCGGGTTGAAAAGGAGACTGAGAGACAGAAGGCTGTTTTAGAAATCAGAAAAACAGGCGCTTACTTGTTTGACTTCCTGCACAGATCTCAAGTCCAGGACAATGTAACCAACGCTCTCCCGCGCTGAAGTGCTGGTATTAACAGCATAACACTGGAGTTTAATGGGGGTTCTCTGCAGTCTGACAGGGACACGTGGACAGAGATGCACAGGTAAGACTACCAAAAATCATGTCAACACTCAAAACACCCAGAGGTGTTACAGCGAATCAGAGTCGTCATGGACATTCTCCACTTCAGGCTTATGTGGGGTCTCTAGGCAGTTTGTATCATGTATTTGTCAACGCTGCATTTATCGAGCTGTCGCCTTCTGGGGACTGATCATAGCTCCTGGCTACTCCTGGCGTAAGGACAACAGGATGGGAGAAAATACGTTGTTGGGGCTTTCGACATGAGTGCAGGAGGTGGAAGTAACATGTTATTGCAATTGAGCAGTTTTCTCAAGGACTTTCATGAGTATATTTTTAAGTCTGTAATTGTATATGTACTCAAGAACATAATTAAGCATAGTAATCTGCTTCGTTACTTTTAAAATCATGATTAGTTAATGAGTAGTCTACACTACAATTTAAATTAATATGCAAACTTTTTACCGGTCTTTCAGTAGCCAATCAAGGTATCCAATCGTAAATTAACCAATTAAAACCCTGATATTTGAACCGGAAGAAAATCCTGCTGCAATAGACGTCAAAGAAAGTTGATCGTAATAATCGTAGTTCATTAATACACCGAACGGAGGGTTTGGAGACGCAAAACCAACTAAATGATAGATTCACGACAGTCCTTATGAAATAATTGAAAATGACAACTCCTTGTTGCAACTGTGATTAAGGTTATAGACACCCGCATAGTATAGATGAGTTAGGGTATTTGTTATAGAGATAGTGACCTGTGTTGGTGTAACGTACGCCGGTCCAGCTCCCAGGCCAACTCGGTACAGAACTGCGGCTGCTCTCGGTGATCCACCGGGTCAGTAGCCAACTGCTCTCCATCAAACTTAGCCTGAACTATAAGATGATGTCGTTGGCTCTTGGGAAATTGACGTCCTGGGGACGAACGTAAACAGTCACAAACTCCACAGGATGTTATTGAATAATATATATAACAGCTGCATATATCTATGAGACTGTAGAGTTTGCAGCACACAACATGGTTGTTTGTAAATGCCGCTGGGCTTGTTGTCTGATGCTGCTAGCATAGCTAGTTAGTTAGCCAGCTACGACTGGGATAGCTAGGCTAGCTTTCTAAACTATAGTTGCTAAAACAAGCTAATTGTTAGCACAATGTTTCAAAATAACAAGCACTCTGGGCTAAAGAGCAAGACATTTCCGGGGAAGGTTTAACAGGTTTGAAAGATTCTCTTACCCTCAAGTATGGACACCACAATAAGAAGTTGGTCAGATTTCGAAGACATTCTGACATCTGTGCGATTAAACAGGGCTTTAGCAAAGACGCATTAATACCGGCGCACTTTACTAACAAGATCGTTGCTTTTATTTGTAGATCTAAACATTCAGCTGTGGTGCAGAATGTTTACCAACTTGTTGCTGGATATGACAACTCAATTGTTTCCACAGAAGTGGTTATTCCGTTGGCCGCATACCCGCTTTGTTGTCATTCGTTGCCGCCGGTCCCTCCGTTCAAAATCGGAAGAATCGTTGGAGACGTCAACGCCCTCTAGTAGCAGCAAACGTGAACAGCAGTGTAATACAATAAACCCGAAGACCCCAGATATATAAACATCCTTTAATTTTGATTGCCAGACATATGAATTAAGGCATATACAGTATAAAAAAGCAACAGCGGTTTTCATGTGTAACTGATTTCAAGGTATTTATACTAGTAGGGGGGGTGAACTGATCGGATCAGGCAGCCTCAGACGAGAGTTTCTCTCATGATGTCAATACTTGTAAACAGAGTTTGTAGCACAACATATTCAAGTAATATAACAACCACTTAAACTATGCAAAAGATGCCGTGGTATAAAATCACCGTACGATGCATGGGAATAAACAAATAAACGTACAGATAAGCATGTCGCACTCTGCTATGCAGCTATACAGAATATATACACAACAACTATATGGCACTGGCAAAATGTGAAGATTAACTCCCACAGAAAGACGATACAATCAACAGGTGGTTACAGTCAAGTACATAATACAAATGTAGTTCGTCACTACAAAGAGGATCACGTTGATAGACTCTGTTACCTTCGTTTTCTACTGCAGTTTCCCAATGGGATCCAAAAAAAAGCATTGGGATATTGCAATTGTCAGTACATTCAATAATAAGATTACTCACAACGATACATGTGCATTATAAACATGGCCAATCCTGGCAGGTTCGATGACACAAAGGTTTAACTGACTGGAGTTTCTCAGACAGGTATCCAAACGACCTCCATCTTTGAATGACAGCCGTATAGATGCGTCTCCACCAACGGTACACTGCCAGGGACTCGTATAAAAGCCTTTTTATTAATAAGAAATGAAACTGGCTTTCTGCCTCCCACAGAGGCAATGATAAACACCATGGAATCGATGTCTGTAAATTCTTCTAGTCTTCATGTGAGTGCGTCACATGGTTCATTTCTTCCCCTCGTTCTCTGTGAAAAACGGGAGAGAAAAAAACGCGATAAGGAATGGTTTCGTCAACCCACTCAATCTTTTCCAACACACTCAGTATCCATCCGTCTTACCTTTCAGTTGTCCAAAATACTTAGCTTTTCCACACAAAAAACATAACGACTACACCATTTACCATCTACCATTACATCATCGGTGAGTAGACTTTCAATCGTTAACCTCTTCTATATTTACGTTTAGGATCATGTGAAGAGGAACACACAGTGGCCTACCAGAAGAGGATGGGTGACCTCCGACCTGCTGGCTTGGGACCAGAGATCTGGAACTCAATCCTTCAGAGGAGAGACAACGAGAGATCTACTGATCGATCATAGCCATTGGACAAACGCTAGGAGATGCTAATGTAGCAGGAGAGTAATTGGTCGAGCGGGCGATGGATAATTAACACTCTGGGTTGAATGAACCACTTCTATCAACTGGTGAGTTTACAGAAAAACCTAATTGTTTGTGAACTCAAACTGTACGCTGCTCTCCATGCAACCAGTCATTAAATTAATGAGTACATTTATCTCCATTAAAATCACTTAGGCGTTCACTCAAGCACGGAAGTATAAATCTGGAGATGTAGCTTGTGTGGGTGACAGGGAGAGCAATGGAGAGATGGCAGGATGTTTACCTTGGTAAAGGTCGTACTGTCCAGACATGAGAGGGTAGCTCATGCCAAGGTGTGTGTGGTGGTGCGTGTGTAGGTGTCGGGCGTACGGGACGTGGTTTCTCTCTCGCTCCGTGTCTCTCTCTCCCTCAGGTGAACCTCTCTCTCCAGGCTGAGGTGGAAACACAGGATTCTCACTTAAATGTTTGTCTGCCTATTTATTTTCAATAGTACAATGTGGATTCCAGCAGTTTCAGACACCATCTTGCATACATTATATATGCTCTTCTCCTCCACAACTGATTATACAAATAGAAGTATTTTTGTTTTTCTCGTGGCACTACTTCTACTGAAAAAATATTATTTGCAAAAATGTAATTTATCATGTTCAGCTTTTACAACTTTTCTACTACCAGCCTGGTTTGACTTCCAAGTTCTACCTTCAGGTTCTACTCCCACGTTCTACCTTTGAGTTCTTCTTCCAGGTTCTGCCTTCCTGACGACCACTCACCGCGGGGGACTTTCCGTGGTACTGCAGGCTCTGGTGCTGCAGCATCTCCAGTGCTGCAGCCTCCCCCGCCTGCTTGCTGCCCGCCCCACGGCTGCTCTGGGTCACCTCCGATTCCTCCCTGCTTGCAGTCTCCCTGCCCGGCGTGCCCGCCGTCTTACCATACAAGGGGTAGTGGAACCCTGGCACGGACGCCACACAGGTCAGACCACAGAACACCCTGGCTAGGAACACACCCAAGGATCTATATCACACTCAGTCCTCCACGTGTTCTCAGTCTTACCTGGGTAGTTGTGCACCAGTGTGGGCGACACTCCCCTGTAGGAGGAAGGGCTGCTGTCTGGCAGGTGGAGGTACTGGTAGGAGGACTGGTACTGTCCATAGGGCTGCTGGGGCATTGTGGGCGGGGACACAGCCACTCTGGCACTCTGGGAGTCCTCACACAGCACCCCCATTGGCTCCTGCTCCTGCTCGTCAAGCCTGTCACAGTCCTCTGAGTCTGAGGTGGGCGGGTCATGGGTCTTGGCCTTTCTAAGGTCCCCGCCCATCTTACTGACGTGCAGCTGAGAAGGCGAATCCCAGTCTTTAGATAGGTCAGCTGCAGCAGGATCCAGATCATGAGGGATTTGCTGGATGTCCTGGTCTTGTTGGGCCTGGCTGGGTCGGGACCAGGGCGGCCCGTCAGATAGCTACAGGAGACCCATGAGGAAGAGGTTTGTTGGTGTCACTTTGGGTCTTTAATTGATCCTCAACGGATCAATTAGCTTTACCACAAGTGAAGCCACAGTGCATGACACCAACTGAAATCTCACGAACATTCATTTCACCCCCTGTTACACAAAATAAACGACGTACTTAAAATGCTCTCCCGCTATTTTTTTTTTTGGTGCGTTTGTGATATTTCCAAAAATAGCTCAATTATGTCAAAATGACCAGACCTTCATCTCATCTCCCTCACAACATTAAAATCGATACGCACATGCTCGCGTGTCAAATAAAACACGTCGCTGCATTTAAAAGCGCACTCTCGCACTCATCGCCTCCCACATTCTGCCGACACACGTTTCCCAACAGCAGCCTGATTCATCAACACCACGCTAAAGACAGAGTGAGAAACTTACATTGGAAAATGATACATTTGAGTCCAGCTCTGTCTGATTGTTTTGACTCATGGCCGATGCCGATTTCATCTCATTAGAGTCTCTGGCCTGGTTCTGGTGCTCCACCAGCCTGCCAGACTGGGAGCCCAGAGAGTGTGTTCGCTCGCCCATCTCCACGTAGGACATGCCAGGCTTGGAGCAGCAGGCCTTGGCCGAGTCTGACCCCTTGGCTAACACGCTAGCGGAAGCAGACATGTGCTTCCCCTCGTCGACCTCCCTGCCGGCCTGGCCGCTCCTCTGTTTGCCCCCCTGCTGGTCGCAGCCTCTGGAGGCCAGCAAGAGCTTCTGGTCCATGTACAGGCCCCTGGCGTACTGGCCGTAGTACAGGGACTGGGCCAGGGCCGTCTGGGTCTGGCTCATGGCGAGCTGCAGCTGGGACTGCGAGCCAGAGCTCCCTCCCTCTGTCTTCTTGCAGTCCGGGAACTCTTGCCCGTCTCTGTCCTCGCTCCCTTCCTTCACCTCCTCCTTCCTGTTCTTCCCATCATGGGGGGCGGAGCTCTTGTGGAAGGCAGAGCTGGCCGGCTGGCCGGTCTGCAGGTAACCTTGAAGGTAGTAGGGGTCGTAGCCATGGTAATAAGGAGACTGCGGATCCTTGCCCGGCCCGGGAGGAGCAGAGCCGGTGGGCGGAGTCTTGCTGGTGTTGCTGTTGTTTGTGTTTAACTCCGAGGAGGAAGAGGAGGACGAGGAGGAGGAGGAGCCTGCTTTGGAGCGGCAGTCCGATCCCCCGTCGTCCCCGGCGTCGGAGATGTCAGAGTAGGTGGGGCTGTTGGTCTTGGAAGTGGAACCGTCCCCTCCCGCCAAGCTTCCGGACTCCAGCCGGGACGAGCAGCCGATGGACGGGCTGGGTGCGTTGTCCGTGAAGGTGTACACCTTGTCTGCCTCCGCCCTGATGCTCGCCATGCGGCTCTCTTGGGACTCCGTCAGCCCGTTCACCACTTCCTGTTTACTCAGGTGCTCCTTCAGCAGGCTTCCGGAAGGTTCCTTCCCCGCCCCCTTGTTCCCCACATCCTCCATCTTGACCGGGAGGCTGTTGTCTCCGTTAGGCATCCTGGCGAGGTCCCTGTTGTGTTTGTCCTTAAGCCTGCGCTTCTCCTTCTTCCTGGAGTCTCTGCAGGTCACCAGGGTAGCGGCTTTCACCAACGCCGGCTCCACCGCCACGCCCAGCTTGGGCTTGATCGGCTTCAGGGGGAGGGGCTTGGCGTTTGCCGTGCTGACGGCGGCGGCCAGGGGCGGGACCTGCGGGGGCGTGGTTTCAGCAGCGTTTGGTGGGGTGTAAGTGCTGTTGGGGATGGCGATTAGCTTCGGGGGAGCTGGGGCGGGGGCGATAGGGCGGTTGGTTCTGGACTTGGACGAACACCTCTCGACTCTCCCGTTGGGTTTCTTCCCCTTGTCACAGCCCAGACCCTTCTTCTCTATCAGACCCTCGGCCTCCAACTTGGGCATCTCCACTGAGGAGCTCCTCTCCGTCACAAGGCAGTTCTCCAGGACCACCGTCATGTTGGAGATGATGGGCAGGTTGCTCAGGTCATCTATCAGACCTTCCCTGACCAGAGAGGTCCTCCTGGTTTTGGAGGTGAGCGCCGAGCTGTGATCGCTGCTGAGCACCAGCCGTCTGTTCTTGGGCGGTCCGACCGTGGTGACTTTATACAAAGGGCCCGGCTTCTTGGAGGAGCTGCTGCTGCTGCTGTTGCTGTTGGTCTCCGACAGGTCGAAGGTCATGTTGCTGAGAGTCTCCTCGCAGTCCGACAGCCTGTCTTTGTCCTCGCTGTCCGCCTCCCCTTCCGGCTTCCTCTCCACCTCCAGGTGGGCGTGGGTCTGGTGGTAGCGCAGGCCGTTGATGTGCTTGTATCTCTTGGTGCAGTTCGGGTGAGGGCAGTCGATCAGGATGGGAGAGGTGCATGCTGGGTCCAGGAAGGAGGGGTCGGACTTGCCCTGCGGCGTGGACGGAGCGGAGCGGGACTTGGCGCGGATTCGCTTCCCATTTCCTGTTTTGTTGTCGTCTGCAACCAGACTGAGGTCCAGGTCGGCCGGAGGCTTGTTCTTCCTCTTCCCCACCGCCAAGGGGGCGGGGCTAATCTTCGCTTCTTCCACAGAGAAAAAAGGCGGAGTCCGGCAGTTGTTGATGAGGTTCAGGCTTCCTCTTCGCCCCTTGCTGTGGATGACCCCGCCAATGGCCCCGCCCCCTCCCACGCCCCCTCCTCGGCTCTTGTGTGGCAAGCCCCTGACCTTAGACAGGGCAGGGTCAACGCAGGGCCGCTCAGGAATAGCCAACCGCATCCGTTTACCTCGACCGCGCCCTCCTGGCGTCTCAGGGTCGCTTGACGGAGACTCGCAGAACCTGGAACACAGAGGTACGGAACACACAAGTCACACGGCCGCACGTGTACGCTTTCGTTTCACGCTCGTGTCAATGAAACAGCGTCGGTACTAGCTAAAGAACCTGGACTTGTGAACATCGTCTTCACGTGAAACCTTGACAACGCCTGAGACCTAAGCAAAGTCATCCCTTCCCCATGAACTTGTTTGAGTCTCCAGAGATGATGACATGTCTGTGTTTCGTCACGGTTACCTGGGAGGGGCCCAGTCATGCTTGGTGCAGTCTAGCAGCGTGCCCACGTAGGTCCTCTTCCTCCACGTCACGTTAACCACCAGGACACCTGCCCGACACAGAGCAACAAGACGTTTGGTCACGATCTGATTGCGTGTCTCTTTGGGTAAACGCACCTGCGAGATGAAAATGCCAACTGTACAATGTTAAAGCGACATCATCCTCAGCTTCACGTCTGAAGATTACACCGCTCACCGAAGCTGCGGAAGAAGGCGGATGTTTCTGACTAACGAGGGAAACAACGAAAGGATCCGAAAAACAAACGTGCGGCTCAGTGTCACTCTCTCTGGAGAGAAACACTCCACCCAGCCATGTTCCTCATCTTTAACGGCCCGACTGCATGTTGTCGTGCGTTCTGCACAATCACATGTTGACGCACTTAATCGCAGTTGGCTCCCCACGAAGCCACGACAACAGCCTCTCAAATCAACATGAATGTTAATGTGCGTTCTCTCTCTCTCTCTCTGCATATCTCTCTCTGCATATCTCTCTCTGCATATCTCTGCCTCGCTAATGGAGCAGAGGCTAGATTATCTCATTACGTGCGACTGATGTGGTTTAACCACTCGCTGCACAGTCAAATTAACATATACCTGCAACAGCGAGCAAACTAAGTGATATCTGTTTCATCCTGCTTTGAAAGGTCGAGGATGAAAACACAAGTTCCTTTAAAATCGGATGCTGTATTGAGCTAACGGCTGGTATTCTTTTCACCGCCTGCAAGAAGAACCTTGCGCTTGAGTACTTATTTTTCTCAAAAGAAGATAGTGCTGTAGTTTCATTTCACAGATACTGAAGTGTCTAAACGGAGCAAAAAAAAAGATTTGCCAAGGATTTTTTTCTGACGTTCGTCCTTCGCGGAAATAACGTTTAAATTCTACTGGAATTCTCGACGGAGCTCTCGTCAAGTGCTGTTTCAAGCTTCCTCTCCAAACCCACTTTTGGACACCGAGAGGCAATCCTCTCTCGAAAACGAAAGCCATCTTTTTGGACACAAACACAGGCCAATTTAAAACCCAGGGCAAACATTAAATTAATTCCCCAGTGCAAGTTGTTTCTGCAAAGGAGCTGTAATTAAAACCAGGCTTAAGAACAGTAGCAGCTTGTGAAGACATAAATCAATTTCACACTAGAGGTGATTTGAGCATCTTGTAAAGTATTAAACCCAAAGACACATTTCTGGTTTAATTGTAATAAACCCACTGGTAATATGAAGGGATCTGTCTAACAGTACGTTGTGCTCTTTTCACTAACATCTTACTCCTGCTATGCTAGCGTTCTTTAGGTGTGGTACACAGGGTTGCAACAGAATTCCGACCCAGTAAAGCTTTGCGTCCGGGGTGCTGGCGTGAGAGGGAGTGAGCGGATGGATCGGACCTCTTACCTTCCTCCGTCTCGTGCCACACTATACCCTCCAGGTTAACGCTGGTCCCAGGTTGGCAGGGACCCGCCCCCCCCATGTCGCTGTCCGACCCGCTGCCGTCCTGGGTGCTGGTGCCAATGGACCGGGTCCTCACCAGAAGCTGCCTGGAGCCCGGGGCTACGACCGGAGGGGGGAAGGGGGCGGAGGACGGGGGGCCTGGGGGGCCAACAGGGCCTGGGGGAGGGGGGGCAGGCACTGTGAACATCGGATCCGCCTGTGGGAGGAGGAAAGAAGGGGAGAGATGTTGTAGGAAGACGGAGAAAGGAAAAATATAACCTCTACCCCGCCTGCTTCAAAATGAATTTCCTTTTCGACGTCTCTCTTTAAAAAACCTCTCCCATTCAAGTTCAGTTAATGATGGCAGCCTTTTTGATAATCAGTAATAGCATGCTGCTCAGGGCTTTGGAGATGTCATTTTATAATGCAGCTCTCATTCAGATTTGGAGTCATGTCTATTGCTAGACTCGCGCAAATGCAGTACGAGGCATGTTAGTTCCCTGGGGATATCTAGTTGCTGTTTTGTTATTTACAATGTAAATATATGCGTCTTTTTGACGCGAAGGAGTGATTCTCCTGCTTCAAGAGAGGAAACCTAAACGCAGACTGTGTGAGTCTGATAGGGCCAGGCTCTAAGACAATAACAAACCCTGATGTGTGCTCCTGTGAACACACAGCCTTGCTGTCCCCTCCTCCCTCTCCTCCCCTCCTCCCTCTCCTCCCCTCCTCCCTCTCCTCCTCCCTCCCTCCCTTCCTTCCTCAGACCAGCCAGTCAATAAAACACAGACACACACACCTCTGTGAGAGGCTGCATTAATGCTGTGTTACTAGCGTGTGTTTATATTGCTCTCAGGAACAGACACTCTAGCTGCCATTGTCAGAGTGGGTTTTTCTTTGGAGGGGCAGTGTGCGAGTGTGCGTGCGTGCGTGCTTGCGTGCGTGCGTGCGTGTGTGTGAGTGTGTGTGTGTGGCTATGATATGCAGCTTGATGGTGGAGGGCTTATAGCCAGGAGCGGAGAGAAAAAATGGCCGCCGTTCACACACTCCTCATCTCCTGTTGGTGCTCCAGCTGAATGAGAAGCAGGGATTCCTGATGGCATCTCTCACACGCAGTGTTTCTCTGCATGCTGGATTCGCTCCTTGTGACAAGTAGGGCCGTACTGGAACAACCACACAATTAACCGTGGCGTAAGCACGCACAGATGGTGGATTGCGCCGGAAATCTGCGCTCGTTTAAGTCCGGCTCTGATCTCCTGAGCCCGCGTGTACAGTAGATGTGATGGGTGCGGGGTCGGGCCGTATATTAGGCACTAAACACCTCATCGTGCGTTTACAGCACAAGCTATCTCAGGAAGACCAAAACGTTCTCGCGAGGGTTATGAATGGGGAGATTAAGACAACAAAGGTGATGATCACATGGGCACTGTAGAATTACACGTGTGTGTGTGTGAGTGTGTTGTGTGATAATCACACGCAATGTGACTTGAGGACCGATGATACAGACGCGTTACGTTTCATCGTCTCTGGCATTTTGTACGCAGCCAATGGCTTTGGAGTGTCGTTATTGGATTACAGCCTGTAACAAAATTAGGGACATCAAAACATTTGATTTGATGGGTCTGATGTGGTGTGGGTCTGTGCCCCACAGGCCTGGGAACTCTGTCATCTTTCATTCTCTTGTTGAAGGACGGGGTAATTCTCCTCTCCCTTCTCACACTGGGCTGACTTTCAGCCATTCAGTGTGCCAAACCTCTATGTCTATGTTTTACACTGTACGTGCTGAGGGTAGCCTACACTGGTCCTCGCGACAATTGTATCATTTGATTCACTGTGTCATGTTATCAAACTGATATTAATGGGGTAATCTTTGGCCTACCAGGCCCTGTGTTACTGCATTCTTACACAGCTGATAGTGCTGTGAATGTTAAGACATTTTATGAGGCCATTGCATTCAATCTCTAGCATCCTACAGACCAATCTCAACAGGCAATCATGTTTCCTCCAACGTGAATAGATTATTCCGTATTAGGATCATTGGTGATGATGTTTATTGTCTTTTCAAATCGCCTACCGGAACAAAAGCTTACCTTTTCGGTCCTTGGTTTCTTTGCCGGTGTTCTGGTGTCGTCATTCCTCCTTACAACAATAGCGCTGCTCTTTATTCTACAATCCAACCCGCAGATGTCTCCCATCCCGCCGTCTGCACAATGGCACGGATTCTCCCTGCTACCGACGGGGCACGAACGGTCGGGAATAGATTTGAAGACGGGGCTCGTTTGCCCATCGTTCTGCTTTTCTTTCCTCGTCCTGACAGCATCCCTCTCTCTTTTCCAGCCCCTGATTAGATTTTTCCCCTTTCTTTCTTCCTTGCCTTTGGCGCATGAAGCGGTTACATCACTGGTGTTAGGGTTGCTGACCGCCCGGCCCGGTGCTGAATTCATTTCCAAAGCCTCTCCGGGGCGTCCTTGAGTCTCGGTTGTTTTACCTACGCATATCTCAGCGATGCCACACAGCGCGAGGAGCGGCGTCTCCGAATCCTTAGAAGTTTTGTTGCGTTTTGACGAGAATTTCCTTGACTCCTCATTGAAATTTCCCCGGATTTGAACGGTGGGGAATGCTGTCAGTCTGTCTGATACAGCGGTTGCGTTTGGACAGCCGGACAGCTCCCCACTATCCGTCATCGGTCCATTTTTTCCTTTCAAAAACCGATTCATCTCCCGTTTCTTTGTCGATCGTGTTCCAAATCAGCATTCAAGTCAATTGTCAAATTGCCAAACGATATCCTCGGTTTGAACACGGCCATAGACTATATTCGAACACCTTTTGGATTATCTCCCATTTCAACAGCCTCAAAGTGCCTGGCAGAGATTGAATCTCGGGGAAAGTGGTATGAGTGACCCCTTGTCCTCACCAAACGATCATGGTCACATACGTGACCAAAATAATTTAGACTCTTTGACCGTCATAATTGTCCTGGAAATAGAGTAGATGCGTTTACCTGAGTGCAAGTTAAAATGATTAGTGCCTGGCTGTTACTGGTACTATTGTAATCAAATTATATGATACAATGGAATACAATACAATGCAACACAATGCAAACAGTACAATACAAAACCATGCAGTATAATACAAGACAATTGTAATAAAATACAATACAGTAAATTACAATAGAACAGAACACAATGCAAGACAATAGAAAACAATACAATGCAATTTAAGGAACATTGAAGATGCAGCCAGATGTAATTACTCCCATGTGCTGATGATTAAACTAGTTGACATGAACATGCTAAACCAAAGACTGGCCCCTCCCCCTAGCGCCGCTACGATGACACTGCCACAATTAAACAGTCAGGCGATGAATGAACCCAACCCTACCATCCTCTCCCTGACCCCGTCCAGCCCTGCCTACCAACGCAGCATCAGTCATACGGCCCTGGTTTAATCCTCCACCGTAGGTACTCCCTTCAGTACCAGAGAACTCTCTGGCTCAGGGCTCATGTAATACACGACTACCTGTATATATACAAATGATTTCGTCACAGGCAAGTGTTTGACATGATGTAATCTTAATATGCCACATGATCATTCATGTTCTATGGTCAAACATGTAGTCATGTTTCCAGAAACATTACACGGAGGACATCTCCATAGACGACGCATGAATGTACATTTTACGTTTTGATCATCGTCATTTTCAGCGCTAAATCAGTCACCCCCAGTGGACAAATGCTTCTGGGCACACTCAATGTAGCGTTTGTCAATCAAGTCATCCAGAAACCCCCCCCCCCACTGCCTTCAGTCCTGCGACCTATCAGCTTGCTTCTCTGGCAGGCCAGGTCGATCACCGACAGCTGATAACAGATATAGGCCACAGGAAGACTGGGGGTCCGGACTGGCCCAAAGCCAGATGCAAAAGACCTGCAGCTAAGCAGCACAACATCCCCAACCAAAGCGACCACCCCTTCTCCGGCTCCCTGCACCTAAACCAGGCCAGCGATTCTGCATCATTGTCAGCGTCTGGAAGCAGCAGGTTGCTCTCTGTCTAGGTTGCGTTGTGTCTCTGGCTGGGGGGTGATCGCCTGCTGTCCATCACCTGCTGTCCGTCCCTGTGGCCCACTTGAGACCGCAGCCTTGTTCCATCCATGGAGAACCACCGCGGCTTCGATGACTCGGCTCTCTCGCAGTACAAGAGGAAGAACGGGGTCACCAAGCCTTGTGTTGTCAAGGCCTCCCCGTCGACTCACAGAGCGACTTCACTACTTCAGAACAGGTGAGCTGTCTTTTCAAAGATGTGTTGTTTTCGTGGGTGGGGCGGGGCATTTTTCAATGAAATGTGATGGGAAAGGCAAGGAGGTAGAGAGAGAGGTAGAGGGAAAGAGAGAGTTAGACAGATAGTTTAGGACGAAGCGAGACTAGAGAGAAAGAGAGAGATTAGACAGATAGTCTAGAAGAGCGAGACGGAGAGAGGAAAGAGAAAGAGAGAGAGAGAGAGAGAGAGAGAGAGAAAGGGAAAGACCAAGACGTATGCAGTAAAAGATCAAGGCCAATTAGCTGAATGTTGTCCCTGATGTGATAAAGCTGCAAATGTTCCCAGTACTCGCCTCTTATCGGGAGTTAGATTTCACAATTATTTCGTGTACTTGTGTCTCTGACTTGTTTAGGATGTGGAAGTTCGATGTTGTACAAGAATGATGTCAGGCAGAAAATGAATAAAATGAAGAATTGGGACATGCATGTCTGAGCTCCTCAAAATAGGCCGATGCTAACCCAAGACGAGTGGAAGCATTTCTCGTATTTCAAAGTTCAAAGCCTGTGTGCATGTTGACAAATTTAGCAAGTCCAAGGGACTTTGTCTTCCTGTCTGTTCAGTCAGCAAACAGGCCAGCTGGAAGCAGTGCTTCACAGCCAATCACAGGCAGTCCAGCATCACTATGGCAGGCATGATCGGACTGTACAGACACCATGTACTCTCACTAGCATCAGAACACTGCAGCATTGCGTGATCAATACAAGATAACCTGCATACTCCTTTAATTACCACAGGAGCACATCGGGAGTGTAGTTATGGTTACTAAAATGAAGTGACATAGCTCACACACACCTTTTGTTGACAGCATCGATGAAGAGTCTTATCCTGTACAGACTGCACCTGAGGGGTGTATGTGTGTGTGTGGTGCTGTTACCCCAGCCTACCCCCCTCCTACCCCTGCCCCCTCCTACCCCTGCCCCCTGCCCCCTCCTACCCCTACCCCCTCCTACCCCTCCTACTCCTACCAGTTCCCTGACCCTCCGTTCTCTTCCCTGCTCCACCTGATTGGTGGAGTCACCCGAGAACCCTCCATCTCGTGGTCTCAGGCCACTCCCCTTCCCAGGTGGAAAAAAACAAAACAGGCCTCGGGCATTTTTTTTTTGTTGGGCTGCATGTCTGTAAACACCAGTTCACAAGACCAACGGTGATGACAGAGCAGACTGGGCGCCGTTCACCTGCACATGAGGAAGTGAGGAAATACGTCAGGGGAAAGAGCGACCTGCAGGATTACCAGTGAGTAGAGGAGGGTTACTGCTGGACGTGTCTAAGGTTCCTCTGGCTGTCCACGGGCGTCGAGTGGACGGCTGCGTATTCCACGCCGCGCTCTGTTGGCATAAACATGAACGCGTGCGATCAACGACCGCATGTGTAGGTTGTACTGAAACTGAAGTCAATCTTGAGATTGTTGTTGTTGTTGTTGTTGTTTAGATGTGTCTGATCGGTGTGATCGATCAGTCAGTCCACGCTCCCAACATCAGCCTGTCTGTCCTCCGTCTGGGTTCTAAAACAAGGTGGTACCTTGGTACCTTTGTGTGTTTCAGATCAGATGTGGAGCATGCCGGAGAGGACAGGCACAGGCGGCATGGTGGGGCAGAGCAGCCCAGGTCTCTGGACCCAGCCGCCGAGGATTCTGGGAGGAGAAAGCCTGCCCTGGTCAGGTGGGTCAGTCGGCAGGAGAAACAGCCTTGTTTGTTTTCCATACCTGCACGCTCACAGCGCTCGAACCATGTTCAAGTGACAGTTTAGTCTCAGTGAACCGAAGCCTGATGCGTTACCAGCAAACCGACCACACAGGCTGAACTAGTTTGTAGTCATATGTAATATAATATATTATATACTTATACATAACTAGTATCTAGTTGCCTGTCTGCGTGACTGAACGACCTAGATTAGCACTGGGTCAGTTTCAGGAGGATGACCTGTCTTTCACCCAGGTCCAAGACATTTGACCACTCGCTGCTGTCCCAGACGCCGTGTGACGCAGATGTCAAGATCGAGAGGAAGAAGTCACAGTACAGTCAGGTCAGTTGGTCCCGGATGACAGAGGAGGGAGAGAGGCAGAGAGGGAGAGAGGCAGAGAGGGAGAGAGGGAGAGAGAGAGGAGGAGTATTGGCATCTCGTACGGCCTGTGGAGGAAACTGTTCTGTCTTTCAGTTTGTATTTTTTATGTTTTATTTTAGCTCTCTAAGCCCAATTCCCAGTATCACAAAATCTTCAAGGAGATCAGTAAGGATGAAATTCTGAGGCAAAGTAAGCAATTCGCCGGAACTGGTTCCAGTCCAAACACCGCACACACTTTAGTACTAAACATAAACCCACACTTCTGTACCAAACACAAACACGGTTACAAGCGAGTGTCTGATTGCAATAACACATGCGTTCCGCCTGAACGGTGTGTCTGCTTTTTTTGTATGTGCTTGTGTGTGTGTATGCATTTGTGTGTGTGTGTGTTCAGGTTACCCCTGTGCCTTGCAGAAGGATATGCTCTACCAAGGCAGATTGTTTGTCTCCGAGAACTGGATCTGCTTTCACTCCAAAGTCTTTGGCAAAGACACCAAGGTGCAGTTGAGGCCACATATGTGCTCGCTGAGTCACTTCCTGTTAGCTTGGTGAAGTGCTGCATGCTAACAGGAAGAAGAGGGTCAAACTGCTGTTCTGTCTCCCTCTGCCAGATCGCCATCCCTGTGGCGTCTGTCACGCACATCAAGAAAACCAAAACTGCCATTTTAGTGCCAAACGCTCTTGTTATTGCCACAGCCAATGACAGGGTAAGGATTTCATCATGTGATCGTTTTGTGTTTCGTCCTGCCAGTGCATGATGATAACAATGTTGACATGTAAACCTTCACGCGTGTTGTACTTTAGCGCATCATCTAGATCCAATCTTGCAAGATGTTTTGACCTGTAGGTGTGTGCGTTTTCAATGTGTGTGTTGTGTTGTGTTGTGTGTGTGTTGTGTTGTGTGTGTGTGTGTTGTTGTTTTCAGTACGTTTTCGTGTCGTTCCTGTCCAGAGACACAACCTACAAGATCTTGATGTCTATGTGTCTCCACCTGGAGGTAAGATATCCACACAGACATCCTCCTCAGATCTTCTAAGACGTTCTACTGAATGTTCTCTACATGTTCCTCTGCCTTTGCCTTCAAAATGTTGTTCTTTGACTGGTATATTCCATTTATGTCTTGAGTTTGAAATTAGGGTCAATAAAACAAGCAGTCTCTGTATCGGTTAAACTAAGCTGATGAGCCTGAGGTGTGTGACGGCGTGTGGTCCAGTCTGAGCACCAGCTCAGTGCTAGGCCCCTGTCATTATGCCTCTATGTTATTGGGTGTTCCGCTGCATCAAGGCAGGTGTTCAGGACAGCGTGAGGTTCTGTCTTTGGCGTGTTCAGGACAGTGTGAGGTTCTCTTTCTCTGGCGTGTTCAGGACAGTGTGAGGTTCTCTTTCTCTGGCGTGTTCAGGACAGTGTGAGGTTCTCTCTTTAGCGTGTTCAGGACAGTGTGAGGTTCTCTCTAGCGTGTTCAGGACAGTGTGAGGTTCTCTCTAGTATGTTCAGGACAGTGTGAGGTTCTGTCTCTGGCGTGTTCAGGACAGTGTGAGGTTCTGTCTCTGGCGTGTTCAGGACAGTGTGAGGTTCTCTCTAGTGTGTTCAGGACAGTGTGAGGTTCTCTCTCTAGTATGTTCAGGACAGTGTGAGGTTCTCTTTCTCTGGCGTGTTCAGGACAATGTGAGGTTCTCTCTCTAGTATGTTCAGGACAGTGTGAAGTTCTCTCTAGCGTGTTCAGGACAGTGTGAGGTTCTCTCTAGTGTGTTCAGGACAGTGTGAGGTTCTCTCTTTAGCGTGTTCAGGACAGTTTGAGGTTCTCTCTAGCGTGTTCAGGACAGTGTGAGGTTCTCTCTAGTATGTTCAGGACAGTGTGAGGTTCTCTCTCCAGGAGAAGAGCCCTTGCAGCAGTCCTCTCCCATCCTCGGCAGAGATCAGCTTCAGAGCCGATCGACCTGCAGGTTTTCCTCTGGTCGGTACACAGAGACGCAGAACGCATACAGAACACACACACATACGACAAACACACACACACACACACGGAGACCCCCGTGTATCCGAAGGTCTCCTCTCTCACTCCCCTCCATGTCTCACCCGCAGGGTTTTGTGGCTGACCTCAGTGACCTGGATGGGGCAGTGAGGCAGGGTGGCCACGACATGGACGAAAGCAGCAGGTCCGACTCGTCGCCAGACTGCGAGAAGGTCGCAGGTCAGAACTCCGAGATACAAACACACGCGGCAAACGTTTAGAGTTGACGTTATCGGACATTTTTAAGAAATGTTCATTGACCGTACGGTTTGTTGACGTGGTGTGTCTGTAGAGTTCTCCGCTGCCCTCCCTCCATTCCTGGAAGTGTTGAAGACCAGCGTGGCCCCTCCAGGCCTCTCCAGCCCCGGGGGGCCCCTGGGCGTGGACCTCCACAAGGCCCCTGAGCTCCCACTACAGGCACAGAGCAACGGTACACAGAACAAAAATAAGAGCAATAATACCATGTGTGCTTTTCCGATTCTTGTCTCTTCAAATCATAATGATCGCACTTACTGCAAGACTGTAGCTAGTGTGGGATGTTAGGTGATTGGAAAACAGTCACCTCATTATGTCATATCAGGCTGACCTAGGAGTGCTGTAGGAGTTCACAAAAACTGTCGAATGGAAAGGATTTTGCACTAGACATTGATATGGACTTCTGAATGTTTCAACAACAGGTTCCTTAAAGTCTTCTGAGTTGTTGTACGACCCAAAGACCATGAAACCTAGATCTCTCAACATGCTTCTCTTCATCTACCTGTTCCTGTGAGTCTGCACCCATATTCTCAGCATGCACCCTTTTGTCCCATTGACAGATTTGTTTGGTGTTGATTAGTGATGTGTGTGTGTGTCTGTGTGTGTGTGTGTGTGTGTGTATGTGTGTGTGTGTGTGTGTGTCTGTGTGTGTGTCTGTGTGTGTGTATGTGTGTGTGTTGGTGCAGAGTGTGTGTCCTGGTCTTGTCCTCCTGTTTCATGGCTCTGAAGATCGTCTCTCTGGAACAGAGGCTGACCACTCTGGGCTCCATGACAGAGTTCTCTCACCACGAGTAAGGTCACAAGTCAAAGGTCAAATTCACCTCAGTGAGCCCTATCGATATCTTTCATATCATTCTATCAGTTTAGACGGGCTGCAGTGTGCCACGAACGAGTGCCGGCTGATTATAGGAAAGCAAGAAGCTCAAACAAGCAAAAGGGATTCGTCAACTTGACCTCTCGCAGCACATCGAAGTGACGTGTTGCTTCCTCTGTCTCTTCCTGTCACCAGGACTGAGTGCCTCCAGGCCAACTCCCAGGCGAACGCCGAGATCTACTCGGAGCTGACCCTCAACCTGCTGAAGCTGGAGAAGGTAAGACGTGGTGTTCGCCCATGACAGGCCCGAGACTCGGGCGTGCCATCCGCTGCTAAACCCAGTTCCAATCCTGCACGTTGTCCCTCAGCCCATTGTGGAGGCTGAAACATGAGGATGAGCTTGTCTTCTTAATCAAACATTTATAGTAACTGATCGTTACCAGGACGTCTGCCGTGCGTCAGTTGTAAGATGAGCTTGTCTGTAGAGGATCTGTCTCCACCGTCACGGTGTTAGGATGACGGAAGCCTAGGAATTAGCCTCTAAAATCCTGCCTCTCCTTTTCCCTCTCCCCTTCTCCTCCTCCCTCTCCTCCTCCTTCTTCCTCTCCTCCTCCTCCCTCTCCTCCTCTTTCCTCCTCTCCTCCTCCTCCCTCTCTTCCTTCCTCTACTCCTCCTCCCTCTCCTTCTCCTGCTCCTCTTCCTCCCTCTCTTCATCCTTCCTTGCCTCCTCCCTTCCTTTCTCCCTCTCCTCCCCCCTCTTCGCCTCCTTTTCCTCCTCTCGCACAGGTCCAGAGGAACCTTCAGAGGCTGCTGGAGGAAGCAGAGTGAAGGCTGCTCCTATAAGCAAGCAGGACATGCTTACACATCCTTCATGTTCTGGAACACATGGAAGACATGCTTACACATCCTTCATGTTCTGGAACACATGGAAGACATGCTAAGCATGCTTCATGTTCTGGAACACATGGAAGACATGCTTACACATCCTTCATGTTCTGGAACACATGGAAGACCTGTTAAGCGTGCTTCTTGTTCTGGAACACATGGAAGACATGTTAAGCCTGCATCATGTTCTGGAACACATGGAAGACATGTTAAGCCTGCATCATGTTCTGGAACACATGGAAGACATGTTAAGCGTGCTTCATGTTCTGGAACACATGGAAGACATGTTAAGGGTGCTTCATGTTCTGGAACAAGACATGATGAACCTGCTGAAGACAAACAACAATCATTTGCTTGTGTTTGTTTTTGAGCTTGTAATGAACCGAACGATGTGTTAGAATTTGCACGTCACAGGTTTGGTCCTGTTGAAGACATCTTAGTCAGCTGTTAAATACTAGGCGGTCTCTAGGACCCTGTAGTTGCCTATTCTGGCCTCTCAGGTTACATGGACTTGTGCAATGCTATCATGCAGAAAATCTCCTGAATTACTTAAATTGTTCCAAACCAGCTACCTAATGCCCTTTACGTGTGTGTGCGCGCGTGTGCGAGCGAGTGTGTGCGTGAATTACTGTGTGTGTGTATATGTGCGAGCGTGTGCGTGAATGACTGTGTGTGTGTGTAGGATCCGACTATTTCTGCCTAGTTAATCTGATTACTGGTTGTGAATCTGACAGGTGACCATAAATAAAGAAACCTTTGTTTGGTGCTACGGTCAGAAAGAAGAGAAAAGCAGTGATGCTGATAACTGTCTGCTGAATCTTTTACCAGTGTGATGCGGAGCTCTGGAGGGGAGAGAATCTATTTAGAAATAAACTTGGATTTGTATTGTATCATTTTATGCCTCGCCTCCCTCAGAATAACATCTAGTGGCTTTTAAATATGACTGTAAAAGTTTGAATGCATTATCAACGTATCATCATTAGTCATGTTTGTTCGATGCTTAACAGGTCAACACTCTTCCTCAACTTCAGAGGAAGCACAGAACAGAGCGAGGCCACACGTGTGTGTGTGTGTGTGTGTGTGTGTGTGTGTGTGTGTGTGTGTGTGTGTGTGAGTGCGCTACATTGTTTTGTGTCTTAGTTTGAATAACACATCAGCTAGTTTTTGTTCCTTGTAACCTTACCTGTTTACCCACAATGCACTAGCAGGTTTCTAAGGAAGTGTTTTCAGTCAACAAACATGGCTGATACCTCAGAGCACACTGAAGTCCATGGGTGAGTTGATGCATCTGAGGACAAGCAGTCTGACGGACAGCTTTTGTCCTTGCATGTACAGGTAGATTTATGATCATGTGAAAACAGTTTGAAAAAGTTTACACAGAACAGTAGTATCAACGACGACAGAAATGGTCGTCTCTCAGAGCCCGTTATCATGATCACATCTCTAGCTGTGTCAAGTCTTGTGTTTGGAAAGATAAAAATTTTCCATCTCTGTGACCTACATAATTCAGGCTGAGCTACTGCCATGCCCCCAAGTTCTCCAGGAGACATCCCATAATCCCAAAGCTTTATGTGATGCCATGGAAACAGGACATGAAAAACCAAAGACTCCTGATAAAGGTAAGTCAGAAGGAATCGTATGATACGATATGACTGATTATGTGACTATCACTATGTGTGATTGTTATGTGTCCGTGTGGGGTATATGTGTGTGTGTGTGTGTGTGTGTGTGTGTCTGTCTGTAACTGTCTGCCTGTGTGGGGTATCTATGTATATCTGTGTGTGTGCGTGGGTATGTGTGTGTGTGTGTGTGTGTGTGGGTGCGTGTGTATGTGTGTGTGTCTGTGTGTGGGTGCATGTGTGTGTGTGGGTGTGTGTGTGCATGCGTGTGTGTGTGGGTGCGTGCGTGTGTGTGTTTGTCAGAACGCTGAGCTAGCGGAGGTCCCCTGCGTGGACCAGGAGGAGAGTCTGTACTTGGAGGGCAGAGAGCGTCTGTGTCATGGTCAGGACAGGAAGAGACTGTCAAACACTCTCTCCTTCACCCTCGGCCAATCAGGAGCCACAGCCCCTACTGCATCACACCTCTCCAGGTACAACAGCTCCACTGTGACCTCACGGAACCTGTTCCAGTAGCCCTGACAACCAGGATCCTGGAGTCAGCCTTAAGGAAGAGGCTGCTATCTTCCAGATGAAGACAAACCGTCTCTCAGTAAACTTTGAACATAACTGTCATAAACCCTGTCCCTCTTTGGTTTTCATTACCATTATTACTGACTGTCATACACAGACACACATGGTGTCATATACAGGATTTTCATTCAGGCTCACGTACAGACAAAGAGCATTCTCCCTTCTCTTATCTTCCCACGGAGGTGTATATGGCAATGGTGACATCTAGTGTGTGGGACGAACATGGTTTCATTCAACCCAGTTGAACTAGCAAAGCACACACAGACATCTCACATCCAGTGACTGACTTCTTTGTCAACACTGTGACAAACAGATTATGATATTGATTTGTAGTATTTAGATGTTACTTAAAACAACTGCCTTCCGCCTCGAGCTGATAAGGATCTTAATCTTGAACATATCGAGTTTTTGCTGCGTTACAGTTGATAGTTTAGTCATTGTCTAGTGATGGTGAACAGGCAGCATTAACCTCGCGTCGTGACATCTAACACTGCTTTCTGTATTCTAAACTGTCAAAAGGTGGGATTCAAGCAGACGTTATTTTCAGCTTCACCGTTCATATAACCGTTGTTTCGGAGTGTCCTTCAGTGAAACGCTTCCCTAACAACGCTAAATGTTAGAATGATTGTTTGTCCACTGGTCTGTGTTTCCTGCCGTACTCTGGGAGCCTGGAAGCCTGTCAGACTGTGAAAGACGTCTCTTGTTCTCCATGCTAATGCTGGCGGGAGTCTGACAACAATCACTCACCATTGAACAGGTCTGAATATGAATGTGAGTATGGGAGAGAGAGGCGGCCTTAGAATATCCCTTTGTTTTTACTCCTCTGACAAATAGCCTTGGAACATCCTGAAACAACGTTTATTTTATGTTCTATTTGTAGCTTTTGTGTGGAATGATGTCTATTGTCCAACTCAGGGACATTTCATGAATTCAGTGATGGTTATGATGAATAGGGTACTTAGAAACTTAAGTGTATTTGAACCGGGTTGGTAAAACTGTTAGAATTTGATTGAACTACCTGATTAAGAAGCCAAATGGATCAAATGAATCGAATTGACCCACCACGCAAACGGGATTCATCATTTCCTGCTAAGTGTTATTTACAAGTGTACATTTTCACTAGCTGTCCCTGCTTATGATCGCGTGAGTGGAGTGGAGGGTACTGTTCCAAAGCATGCGCAATGACGCGTTGGACAAACCGCTACTGACGCCGCGACCACTCGAGCCTCGAGTTGGCGGGGGACGTTCACGGAGAAGTTGGCATCTCAGACCGTTCATTGTCTTCTGACTCTTCACGCTCACGACAGCAGAACTAAAGAGGGGTCAGAGAAGTAGAGATCGACTCGGTGTCAACTTCGCACATACTTGACTTGAGTTCCAGCGCTGACAGAACACACGCCTGTCTTGGCAACAAAAAAAAGGTGGATTCAATGGTATCTTTTGGGCACTTTGTTTGGAATTCACTTTGATTTCAAGCCTTCCGCGGACATGTCAACATCACCTGGACAGAAACCTGCGCTTAAGACCGCGGGGTCCGCGCAGAGCAGATTCCAGGTGGATGTAGTCACGGAAGCAGCATCTGCCGCAGTTGCAGAGAGAACGACAACGGCGGCAGGGACAGATGGATCTACCGGGCCGGTTGGGGGCAAGGTACCGGCCGCGTCAGAAGAGGCCAAAGGACGGTTCCGGGTGGTAAACTTCTTGGACCCAGGTGGACTAGGAGGTGCGATGGACACGTCTGATATGATCCAGAACAGTGACACTGTCCGAAGCGAGAGCAGCATGCACTCCTCCACGGGGGGGCACACTCATACTTCGGACACCCACTCCAACACCTACTACATGAGGACGTTCGGCCACAACACCATCGACGCCATCCCCAACATTGATTTCTACCGGCAGACCGCGGCGCCTCTGGGAGAGAAGCTCATCCGGCCCACTCTGTCGGAGCTGCACGATGAGCTGGACAAGGTATGCTGTCTACGTCATTTTCTGTTTTGAAGCACCAGTTCACTAAGTTTATGGTTGAGATTTAAGGTTGAGAATTGCCTTTTAAATCAGGGCAAAACATAAGTGATTCATTTCAAGTAATGTTTTGTTGTGAGTCATTCCATATCATTTCAGTTGGTTATTTAACTGAACAAAAAAAGCATTAGATGCTTAAGTAGGAACTGTTGCCTGCGGAGGTGGTCTCTCCTAACTCCGCCCCCCACCCAGTCCACCTCCCTCCTATCCTCCTCCATCCTCCCTCTTCCACCCTCCCTTCTCCACGCCACCTGAAAGAACGATCTGAGATCTCCCCCAAGCTCTCGTCAGTTGTCCAGTGTGACGTCATGGGGCATGACCCTCGCATTCTCCCAGACAAAGCTTCCTCTGACCCCTCCACCCACGCAGCCATGCCCCCTTCACGACCACGGCAGCTCTGGGCCAATCACAGCCGGGGCTGCCACTAACAATGTTATCCTGATCTTTGTCTTTGGTTCCATGTCCAACACTGTCCGGTGTCGTACCGCATCACGTTCTTCGCAGAACTATCAGACGATAAAACCATGCTCTCCGATTCCTAAGCTACGGCCATTAGACCAAGGAGACATGGTCCGATTCCTAAGCTATGGCCATTAGACCAAGGAGACATGGTCCGATTCCTAAGCTATGGCCATTAGACCAAGGAGACATGGTTCGATTCCTAAGCTATGGCCATTTGACCAAGGAGACATCCTAGTTGACTGATATCAGCTGAGTTCATGCCAAAAGATCTAACAAATTCCAAAACACCTCTTCAACAAAACATGTCTACGTCAGAGACGCCATGCACCACACACACACATACACACACACACACACACTCACACACACATACACACACACACGCACACACACACACACACAAGAGAATGTCGGCCACGAGGGAGAGAGAGAGAGAGCAGAGAGCCAATCAAATGTTACAACCATGACAATAGTTGTACCCAAAAAGGCTGTTTACTCAAAACATATTTAACAGCTGCATCCTCCTCAGTCGAAAAAATCCCCCCTCCTCCTCTCCCCCTTCCCCCATTCCCCCCTCTCTATTTCAACTCGACCCCTCCCCCTGATCAGGTGCCCTCCCTATTTGAACTTGACCCCTCCCCCTGATCAGGTGCCCTCCCTATTTGAACTTGACCCCTCCCCCTGATCAGGTGTTGACTGTGAACTTTGTTCCTCCAGGA
The DNA here is from genome assembly GCA_036571765.1 of Plecoglossus altivelis. NCBI lineage: Eukaryota > Metazoa > Chordata > Actinopteri > Osmeriformes > Plecoglossidae > Plecoglossus > Plecoglossus altivelis. Next base: position 3,841,134 of record BROE01000008.1, on the reverse strand, counting down.
GCCGTTCGAGGAGAGCCAGACGGGCGTGGAGGAGGCAGCGGCGGCGGAGGTGGCTGCTGCCAAGGAGGCCAAGGAGGCCAAGGGAGGAACCATCAAGTTTGGCTGGATCAAAGGGGTCCTGGTTAGTACGATTCATACTGAGGTTCTCGCTGTAGAGACAAACATGTGCAGCGGTAGATCACAGCTTAAATGCTTTTATGATGGGGTTTTTAATCCCAAAATAAAACAGATGAATGTTTCAGATGTTTTTATCCCAAGAGATGCGAGAGGATCTGAGCCTGCAACTACTGCGGTCCAAAGCTTTAAGGGTGGTCTCTAACCACTAAGCTGAAGCCAGCTTTCACATGTCGAGCTATAACATTCTGTTGCTTGTGTGTTTGTTGTGTGTTGCAGGTACGTTGCATGTTGAACATTTGGGGAGTGATGCTCTTTATACGCATGTCCTGGATTGTTGGTCAGGCTGGAATCGGTGGGTAAACCTTCTGGACAATACAAATCATTTCTTGAAAACCTTTTTTGAAAACATTTGTACACACAGTAAAAGGAGAACAGAGATGCCACAAACAGAGTACTGGAGAGTTTAGTAGAGGCCTCAAAAGTACTCATCAATAACAGCATCACTGTTGTGCTTTATAAATGCCCCCCAGGGATATTTGCTTCCCCAGGGAATTCTGTCCCCCCGAGGAAATCTGTTCCCCCTGCATTCATAATGCTACATAATGATTCCATACATAATAATCAAAGTAACATACATTACCAGCATCACTGTATTGCTTTGCTCAATTCAGTGTATTCACATTGAGATTCAGACGTTGATTTTAGCTCCATGACTGAATGGATTACTTCTGAATGTCAAAATGCAAAAACGCGAGATTTTACATTTTGGAACTGGTTCCAGTTCAGTTTGGGTTGATTCATCTTGCACGGTTCTGGGACAGTGAGGTTGAAAAGTTAGTTGGGAGCTCGTGTTCTGGGGTTCATGGGGTTGTGAGTTCACAGGCAGGTTAACGTTTGTACCAGCTGACCCCATGTTACTGTGCCAGGTTTGACATGTGCCATCATCCTCATGGCAACGGTTGTCACCACCATCACCGGCCTCTCCACCTCTGCCATAGCAACCAACGGCTTCGTGAGAGGAGGTGAGTAGAACTCGATGACCTGCTGAGAGACATGAGCTTTCAGGGGGATGAAGTACCTCTTATACTAATCATTTAAATGATCGCTTTAGGGCTGGTGGCTGATGTCATGAATTCGCTAAGGTGACCCCATGCACTGAATCTGACTTAAAAATGGGACTTATTCATCAAGTGTCTATCTCTCTCTACCTCTCTCTCTCTCTCTCACTCTCTACCTCTCTCTACCTCTCTCTCTACCTCTCTCTCTCCCTCTCTCTCCCTCCCACAGGAGGGGCGTACTATCTGATCTCCAGAAGTCTGGGGCCAGAGTTCGGTGGCTCCATCGGCCTGATCTTCTCCTTCGCCAACGCTGTGGCCGTGGCCATGTACGTGGTCGGCTTTGCTGAGACCGTCGTGGAGATGCTGAATGTAAGAAAGAGATGTACTGCTCAGGGTAGCTTGGCTGCTCGCTGTGTTAGAGTGGGGTCTCTTAGACGTTCCACAGAGGCCAGGGTTCATGTCAGCTTTCCTGCACATCTTCCCCTGTCTCTCCAACTGTCTAAAAACGCATGTGCAGAATTGTAGCACAGAATTGTATTCCAACCTATCTCAATTCACTCCTGTTTGTGAGTCCTTGAAGTCATTCATCCGCTCATTCATTTATCCGCTCATTCATTCATTCATCCAGTCATTCATCCATTCACTCATTCATCCATGAGCGTTCCCTCTCAGTCACTGACCAGTTTCTCTGACCCTCCCTGGCAGGACATCGATGCCTTGATGACGGACGAGCTGAACGACATCCGCATTGTGGGCACACTGACCGTCATCCTGCTGCTGGGCATCTCTGTGGCTGGGATGGAGTGGGAGGCCAAGGTAAGAGACCACCAGGAAGGAGGCTGCCTTCAGGAGGAGGCTGCCTTCAGGAAGGAGGCTGCCTCTAAGAAGGAGGCTGCCTTCAGGAAGGAGACTGCCTCTAAGAAGGAGGCTGCCTTCAGGAAGGAGGCTGCCTTCAGGAAGGAGGCTGCCTCTAAGAAGGAGGCTGCCTTCAGGAAGGAGGCTGCCTCACACTCCCAGAGAGTCAGGCATTACTGCTGCTGATTTCAGCTTCACAATACCATGCTGCTCCAATGTGTGGTGGAGGAACATAGCCTCAGAAGGAGTGGCCTTTAGGGGGAATCCTTTAACAATCCATTGATTGATGGATGGATTTATGGATTGATATGTTTATTGATAGATGGATTTATGGATTGAATGTTTGATTGACCACCCCTCCAGGCTCAGATCGTGCTCCTGGTCATCCTGGTTGGTGCCATTGCCAACTACTTCATAGGAACCTTCATCCCAATGGAGGATAAAGAGCCTAAGGGCTTCTTCGGTTACAAAGGTTCCAGTCCTCAGTTCACTGCACATTATCATCCCAAACGTTTCTCCTTCAAACGTACCCAGGCTACATCTCCTGCTTCTCTCTCCCTCTTCCTCCCTCTCTATATCTCTCCCTCTCTCTCACCCTCCCTCCCTCTCTCCCTCTATCTCTCTCTCCCTATCTATCTCTGTCTCTCCCTCTCTCTCTCTTTCTCCCTCCCTCTCTCTCTCCCTCTATATCTCTCTCCCTCTCTCTCCTTCCCTCCCTCCCTCCTCCGGGGTCTCTCTTCAGCTGCCATCATGATGGAGAACTTGGGTCCAGATTTCCGCGACGACGAGACCTTCTTCTCTGTGTTCGCCATCTTCTTCCCCGCAGCCACAGGCATCCTAGCAGGAGCCAACATCTCTGGAGACCTCACTGTAAGCAGCCTGCTCACATGACCTCATCCACCACAACCCAGTCATCTCACCGTTACCGTGACGATTTGTCCGTCTAAAGCTAAATTACAAACGGGAGTTAGAGGTACAGTACAACCAAAAGAAAAGCGATTTATCAAGCACAGAGCAAAGTAAACTCAGACACCAGGTGAAGTGAACAACATAAGACCTATAACTACACACTGCAATAACAAAAACATCCCAACCAACCGAATGCATGACACAGGACAGTAATAACCTTGACCCACCGTCCGTGTCGAGCTCTTCACACTCTTCACACAGTGTTTGTTGTGTCCTCCCAGGACCCCCAGTCAGCCATACCCAAGGGCACTCTTCTGGCCATCCTCATCACTGGCTTGACTTACCTGGCCGTCACCGTCTCCACAGGTGAGCTGATGGACAGCTCAGGCCCCCTCAGCTCAGGCCCCCTCGCTGCTACACGACTGGTTCAGCTCACGGAGTGTCATCTAACTAACGTGTCCTGATTGGTCCCTCGCAGGCTCCTGCATCGTTAGGGATGCCACCGGCGACCATAACGACACCATAGTGATGGTGAGTAGCGAGAACTGCACGGACGCCGCGTGCACGCTGGGATACGACTTCTCCATCTGCAAGGAGGGAGGCTGCAAGTTCGGCCTGCAGAACGACTTCCAGGTCAGTGTGGAGGGGAAGACTGAAATACAACACTAGCTTAACCGAACAGTTAACCAAATCCTCAAACACAAAACACTCCGATTACTGTGAAGTTGAGTTAGCTGAGGGATGCTAGACATTGTAGCGTCTGCCTGCAGGCGAGACTGAGATCTGGCTACTTTGTTTGAGACGCTCTGGGAGCTGTCACCGTACGCTTCACAAACCGTCCATCCCTCATCCGTCCCTTCTCCATTTCTCCTTGCTGTCTCCTTCTATCTTCTGATCTCCATCTCTCTCCACTCCGATATTTTACTTTTTTAATGTACATTTTGATCTGTTTGCTGCCTTTTTGTTGTATTTATAAACTGTGCATGTATTGAATGCACCTATAAAAAGGGGAGAGGAGATGGGGAGGAGGAGGGGAGGAGGTGGGAGGCGGGAGGAGGGGAGGATGAGGGGAGTAGGAGGGGAGGATGGGGGAGTAGGAGGGGAGGATGG
>BROE01000008.1:3813757-3837036 GCA_036571765.1 Plecoglossus altivelis | reverse complement strand
ACCCATTTCTCTCATCTTCTCAACTCGCCTCGAAACAAGCTTCATAATCTAACTGATCTCTATCCTCTCTCCACTACGATACTTTAACTTTTTTAAATGTACATTTTTGGAATCTGTTCTGCCTTATTGTATTTATAAAACCGCGCATGTATACGATGACACTATAAAGACGGGAGAAGAGATGGGAAGTGGGGGGACGGAGGCGGAGAGGTGGGAGTATGTGGAGTAGGAAGCGGATGGGGAGTACTGGAGGGAGATGGGGGGAGTAGCAGGGAGAGTAGGGTGAGATGGGACGAGTAAGGATGGGGGAGTAGGAGGGGAGGATGGGGGAGGAGGAAGGGAGTAGGAGGGGAGGATGGGGGCCCGGTCAGGCTGGTCTGAGCTGAAACAAAGCAAGAAAACACAAGCAGCAGTCTGTTCCTTTTGTGCACACAGCTCGTTGGTCTCTTGAATAAACAGGGCTTGCCTGCCCTCCATCTCTCGTCGTGTTTGCTGTGTGGTGTGTATCCACACGCACACACGCACACATACGCACAGCCCTCGCCGTGACACTGATATCACAGTGCGTAGCGGTGCAGGGCTGCCCCATGCCACAGCCCAGCACTGGCAGGGCAGAACTGATCCGTCTGGCAGGGAACCATAGGCACGGGGGAGTAGACAATACTCCTAGTCTTCAATCACTCATCCATACTTCATCATTGATCCATGCTTAGGTTCAATTAAAGTCCTTACAGCTCTTTATAAAAAGCAATCAAGCAACGGCTTCTCAGATGGCCATAGATGAGCGTCTAGGACCTTAAGGCACTAGTCTGAACACAGGGCAGGATGTCTTCTTTAACTGTTTCTCTGTATTCTAACATGTTGCCCCATCTTGAAGCCTTTGTCATGATGCTGTTGTGGCTGTTCCGCGTACTAACGACCTAACGCAGGGGCGGTATGTAACATGGTTGACTCTCAACACCTCTTTAGCATGGTCACATGCTCATTAGTATGTGATGCTATTATCAATTGTGATGCGGCTTGTAACGAGATTGTGTGTTTGTTGCTAGGTGATGAGTCTAGTGTCTGGGTTTGGACCGCTGATCACAGCAGGGATCTTTTCAGCCACGCTGTCCTCAGCGCTCGCATCTCTTGTCAGTGCACCGAAAGTCTTCCAGGTCTGGATCCAACGCACACACACAGTTGCGCACACACACATGCGTTGTTTCTGTCATTGCCAACATACAGTGAGGAAAATAAGTATTTGAACACCCTGCTATTTTGCAAGTTCTCCCACTTAGAAATCATGGAGGGGTCTGACATTGTCATCGTAGGTGCATGTCCACTGTGAGAGACACAAGACACTAAAAAACATAATCCAGAAATCACAATGTATGATTTTTTTTACTATTTATTTGTATGATACAGCTGCAAATAAGTGTAGGTGAGTTACTGAAAGTGTATGTGTGTGTGTGTGTGTGCGCACGCAGGCCTTGTGTAAGGACAATATCTATCCGGGTCTGGGTGTGTTCGCCAAGGGTTACGGGAAAAACAACGAACCACTGAGAGGCTACGTCCTCACTTTCTGCATCGGCCTCGCCTTCATCCTCATTGGTGGGTTTACCGACCAATCACTGGTCAGCAAAGATCGACTCTTCCTGCTTTGCTTGTGAAATGGACATCAGTCCTACCAAGTAAAACGTTGACACACATCAAACTGAGTTCTGAATGTATTTCCTGTCCTTGTAGCTGAACTGAACATCATCGCTCCCATCATCTCCAACTTCTTCCTGGCCTCCTACGCTCTTATCAACTTCTCTGTGTTTCACGCCTCATTGGCCAACTCCCCTGGTGAGTCTCTCCGATTGGCTGAGACAGCCTTGGCCTGTTTTCAGTGGTGATATTTCCCCAGTATAAAAGCCTTGCGGGGTTCCCCGCGTTCCCGCTTCCTTCCACAGGGTGGCGCCCCAGCTTCAAGTACTTCAACAAGTGGGTGTCGCTGGCGGGCGCCGTGCTGTGCTGCGTGGTCATGTTCGTGATCAACTGGTGGGCGGCGCTGGTCACCAACGTCATCGTCCTGGCTCTGTACGTGTACGTCAGCTACAAGAAGCCCGGTAATGCAGCTGTTCTACGTAGACCTTCGGAACGTATGAAAGAGAACGTTGGTCGTCGTCGTAGCAACAGGCCTGCGAGACGGCTGTTGGGCATGGAACGTTGGGTGGGGAGGGTTCTAGGGAGGGTTAAAAGGTTGCAGCTTTGAATGTTGCTTTGTGTAGAAAACGTCTGGTAAATGAACACTATTACACGGAGCTGATCATGTGAACTGTTATTGTTGTCGTCTATCAGACACAAAGCTGACTTCACAGCAGTGGTCTCCTGTAGTGTTAATTAGTGTTTGTTCCTCCCTGCTACAAGATGTGAACTGGGGCTCATCAACACAAGCGCTGATCTACAACCAGGCCCTGACTCACTGTCTGCACCTCACGGGAGTGGAAGACCATGTCAAGAATTTCAGGTTAGCCTCTGTTAACGAAACCTCACATGCCTGCTGCAATCTAAACCATCAAGAACGCGAGCTATTCAGTCGACTGTCAGCAAACATCCCAGAATGCTTCTAGAAAGTCGGTGAACGTTCTAGAATGTCCAGGTCGAGCTTCCGACCTCTCCTCTCCTGACTCCTCCCCCAGGCCCCAGTGTCTGGTGATGACCGGCTACCCCAACGCCCGTCCCGCCATGCTCCACCTCGTTCACGCATTCACCAAGAACATCGGCCTCATGATCTGTGGTCACGTCCGAACGGTACGGCACGACCGCAAGCCCCCTCAGCACCAAGTGTACCACACAAACCAGTACCCAGAAACGAATCCCTGTGTAACCTCACCCACACGAGGAAGCGCTTTGTGACTGTAGGTGATCATTGTCCTTTCAGGCTTCCCGTAGGCCGAACTTCAAAGAGATGTCGCATGACCACGCTCGCTACCAACGGTGGCTTCTGAAGAAGAACATCAAAGCCTTCTACACACCTGTGTTTGCTGAAAGCCTCAGGCACGGAGCGCAGTACCTTCTACAGGTAGTCTTACAGGAGACAGTCCTGCACAGGTAGCCTTACAGGAGACTCAGGTCTGCACAGGTAGCCTTACAGGAGACTCAGGCCTGCACAGGTAGCCTTACAGGAGACAGTCCTGCACAGGTAGCCTTACAGGAGACAGTCCTGCACAGGTAGCCTTACAGGAGACTCAGGCCTGCACAGGTAGCCTTACAGGAGACAGTCCTGCACAGGTAGCCTTACAGGAGACTCAGGTCTGCACAGGTAGCCTTACAGGAGACAGTCCTGCACAGGTAGCCTTACAGGAGACAGTCCTGCACAGGTAGCCTTACAGGAGACAGTCCTGCACAGGTAGCCTTACAGGAGACAGTCCTGCACAGGTAGCCTTACAGGAGACTCAGGTCTGCACAGGTAGCCTTACAGGAGACTCAGGCCTGCACAGGTAGCCTTACAGGAGACTCAGGCCTGCACAGGCAGTCTTACAGGAGACTCAGGCCTGCACAGGCAGTCTTACAGGAGACTCAGGCCTGGGCTCGGCAGTTGTAGCATCAAATGTCTCTAAGTCATTTGTAGGAAGCAGAACAATACCCACATATGCTTTAGTGCACTAAATAATACCCAAATGTTCACCCTAGTACTTGACTATACTTTGGTTATGTAAGGTACTATAGTGATGTTGGTACTCCAATTCAAACATCACAAAACACTGTGTTTGTTGATGGTTGAGTTGGGGTTTTGGTGATTGTTTGCTCAGTCATTTCGAGGCTTTTCCCTCTCCTCAACTCGCCATCCAAAACATGTTTAGATCCCCCTTTTTTATGTGACCCAAACGTGATGAAGGGAATGTTTGAATGTTTCCCCACATCTGCCTTCCTCTGCTCCAGGCTACAGGCCTGGGCCGTCTGAAGCCCAACACTATGGTCATGGGCTTCAAGAACAACTGGAGCGAAGGAGAGATGAGGGATGTGGAAATCTACATCAACACCATACAGTAAGTACAGACTGACACTATAGAGTAAGCACAGACAGACACCATACAGTAAGTACAGACTGACACCATACAATAAGCACAGACTGAACCCATAGAGTAAGCACAGACTGACACTATAGAGTAAGTACAGACACCATACAGTAAGCACAGACACCATACAGTGAGCACAGACAGACACTATAGAGTAAGTACAGACTGACACTATAGAGTAAGTACAGACAGACACCATACAGTGAGCACAGACTGACACCATAGAGTAAGTACAGACTGACACTATAGAGTAAGTACAGACACCATACAAACAGACATGAGCCATGTCAACCTCGTTGCCTGAGAGGAAAGAGTAGAGACATTCAGAAAATGTATGGGAGCACTCCCTAATTCACACACTGTACATGAACTTTAATTCACACAGTCACCTACTGTATGTGATTATTCCCTAATGCACACATTCACACACTGTATGCGAACATTCCCTAACGCACACATTCACACACTGTATGCGAACATTCCCTAATGCACACGTTCACAAAAACAGTATCTTCACCTGAGAAACCATTGAAGTGGGTTTGGTGTTTGTGTTCCAGTGATGCGTTTGACCTCCAGTACGGGGTGGTCCTGATCCGACTGCAGGAGGGACTAGACATCTCTCACATCCAGGGTCAAGGTGGGTTCCCTCTCTCTTAAAGCCCACTTTACACTGCCAACAGCCCAGCAGTTGAGGGGTCCTTTAAGTGTGGTGTTACTCTCCTGTTGGCGTTTGTTGGGGCGGTGTGAAAATGGCTGTTGTCTTTCTAAACATCCTGAACCAAACCCTACAGAGGTAACCTTGGGCCTTGTGTGTGTCTACCAAGGACCGACCCACACACACACCTGATGCATGTGTGCGCATGTCTTCCCCTCTCCACAGATGATCTCCTGTCCTCCAATGAGAAGCCCCCGCTGGGGACTAAGGATGTGGTGGTGTCGGTGGCCATGGAGAAGGACTCTGACATGGACTCTTTCCCATCCAAAACCGCTGGCACCCAAACCTGGCCGCTCATTCTCCTGGGTGAGTCCAGGGGGAACCTTGATGGCAGCAAGACTTTATCCCGACCCAGAAGTCGATCTCAAACGTTTGACACACTGTCGCCTCGAACCAGGATGAAAGTCCTATATGGTAGAGAGATATGACTTGATCTGTGGCTGCACGTCATCCACTCTGTGTTCTGTGTTTTGTTTTTAAACAGAGACCAGGAGTAGCCCCGCCCCTCTCAGCCTGACAGACCAGCGACTCCTGGAGGCCAGCGGGCAGTTCAAGAAAAAACAAAGCAAAGGAACTGTTGACGTCTGGTGGCTGTTTGATGACGGAGGTATGTGATGGACTAGCAGTGGCATTAGCATGATGTCTGAGTGTATTTCAAACAAGGGGGGGAAGCATGTAAATAATTTGAGATGAGATATTCAATGTTAGAATGAGGCATGGATGGCTGCCATGAAGAGAAGAAAAACAGGCTGATGATGTGGGTGTCTGCGAAGCCCCAAGGGGTGGGGGGTGGGGGGGTGGGGGGGGGGGGGGGGGGGGGGGGGGGGGTACAAGTCCAAGCTCAGATGAGGTTTGACTTTGTTCGGAACACTGGCAGGTCTGACGCTGCTCATTCCGTACCTGCTGACCAATAAGAAGAAGTGGAAGGACTGTAAGATCCGCCTTTTCATCGGTGGGAAGATCAACCGCATCGACCGCGATCGCAGAGCGTGAGTGAGGATGTAGACTTGGATGACCGGACAGTTGACAACATCCAAGGCTAAGACTCCATCAACCATGACATGCAGCAGTTATTAGTGGTATAATAGGTTGAATGTGAGTAAAGTGCTGTGATTGGTTGTTCTGCTCGCCTCCCAACAGAATGGCCGCTCTGCTAACCAAGTTCCGGATCGACTTCTCTGACATTAACGTGTTGGGAGACATCAACACGAAGCCCAAAAAACACAAGTAAGACTTCAGCCAGGGTGACAAGATGACGACCATTGGAATGTGAAAGTAAGACGTGTGTGTGTGTGTGTGTGTGTGTGTGTGTGTCAGCGTGCTGAGCTTTGAGGAGATGATGGATCCGTTCAGGCTGAGAGAGGAGGACATGGAGCAGGAAGCAGCGGAGAGACTGAAGGCTCAAGAGCCCTGGAGGATCACGGACAACGAGCTGGAACTATACAAGGCCAAGGTTGACATCTGGAAGCACACTTACCCTGCACACACACACACACACTAATGGCTTGTTAGAGCAAGCCTAAATAAAGTGATATGGCTTTTATCAAGTCACAACAGGAGTACTTTAGGTCCAGTGAAAAGGCTCATGCTGGAAAGTGAGGGACAAACAGTGTTGCTCTTGAGAGATTCTGAGGGTTTGTATGTTGCGGTTTGTGTTCCACAGACTAACAGACAGATACGACTGAACGAACTGCTCAAAGAGTATTCCAGCACCGCTAAACTCATTGTTATGTAAGTATTGTTCCGAAAAGTGTAGCGTATAATGAATGGCATAGACGTGTTGGTTGCATGAGCGTTGCTATCTTTGTCCACTTCCAGGAGCATGCCCTTGGCCAGGAAGGGGACCGTGTCCAGCGCTTTGTACATGTGCTGGTTGGAGACGCTCTCTAAAGACCTGCCTCCTCTCCTCCTCGTCCGTGGCAACCACCAGAGCGTCCTGACGTTCTACTCGTAACACGCGCTAACCTTCCCACAAAGAGCACGGCTTTATGTCTTGGGAGGTGCTGATTTGAATAGGGCCAAAGTGAGCTGTGAAAGCGTGACGTATTTGTTTGTATTTTGTCCGGTACTAACGTTTCAAGGAAGAACCGTAGTATGTGCGAGTTGTTGTAACATGAAACTTGAATTTGTTGTAATCCAAGCGGTTTATTTGATGGAATAATTGTGTTTGCGTGTGGGATTTAAGGACCGCGTAAAACGCTGTGTCATGTTGTACATGCGTCAAGCACAGTGTCCATTGAAAGTACACACGAGCAACGGCATGGGTTGAGGTCGTTTGAACGCATGTGCGTTATTAAGAAGGCCGTGAAAGGCTGCCTGTGACTTGGAACACATGTACGGGATGACGAGCGTTTGATAAGCATCCGAAGGAATGTAGTGTACGCTTGAAATACAGGTCCTAATAACAAGCTTACACATGTCGTAGTATTTTGTTGACGCGTGTCATTTATTAACGTCTTTGTTTTCGAGTGGACGATGTTTCAATAGGTTTTTGTTGTCTTGTAACGGTACATGGAAAAGCCATGAGTGGGTCGTATCATAATCTTCTTTTGTCTATTGGGACCCCCCCTCCAAAAGGAGCAGTCGTAAAACGGCAACAAGGAGTTGTGCTTCAATATCGGTATGTAACGGTTTAACGCAAGACGGTAATGCGTAACAGTACTGGATAGCGGTGGTGAAGCGCAGTCCCACGGAAGGGATTTGAAAGTACAGCGGTTCGACAACGTCCTGATACCGTGGTTTAACGAGACAACTGTAAGCGCAGTTGTCATAGTACGCCACTTTACGGCGGCGGTGTTGTTGTTTCCATGTAACTGTCACGGTTGAAAATATGATTGTTGTGTCATGGCGTAACTGTTTGCGTCCGAGAAATGTCTGTGTATTTGTGGCCATCATCCAGAAAAGAGGGTGTCAACGGTAACCGGAGCGGTGACGCCGAAGACGAGAGAGAGGACCGACGCCAACAGACGTTTATTGTAGGTTCCGACTTGCTGTCGGTCGGAAATTCCGTAGAGTACAGCTCCAAGTAAAGTCATCTATGTCCCGGTGATGCGGAGCAATGTGTGACATGTGACTTGTTTTTATTGAATCTAATAAACGTGCCTGGTATTGTTTTGGCGTGACGGTGTGATGTGTTGCTCCATTGATATGGCTGTACATAGAAAGGTGAAGATATTTGGTACCAGTTGAACATGAGTCGCATACAGCAGTAACACAGCAGCGGGTTTGGAAGACGTAGACCGGCGAACAGCAAGTGACGAAATTATAATGTCGGTTGCAAGCTGACGCCGCACTGTACCGTCCGAAGAGAAAGTGTGGTTGAAAAGAAATGGGGGTTTATTCGGATGAGCACTGCTGCTTGACGGGCCGAAAGCGTTGAATGTATTGTAGGAGTCCATGTGCACATTGCATCGAGGGTTGTGGACGCAGCCACAGGTGACAGTCAAGAAAAGGTAAGAAACAGTTGCGCTCCTTGGTGACGTCGGTGAGATATGCGCCGAATGTCTTTTGGTTGTAGCGACGAAAGTGTATTGTAGGGCGTAGGTTTTGTTTTTGATGGAGTGTCCGACGTAGTCGTTCACGAGTAACGTAATTTGACAATGCGTGTCGTTGACCGACCTGTCTGTCTCTCACTTGCGAATATACGGATGTTGTGTTGCATTTGGTGTGTGGTCGTGCATTGGCGTTTAGTACTCGATATATCGCTGTCCACCGCGACTGTGTCCAAGTGAAATGAATAAGCGAAGGGATGTTGAAGTGTTTGTCGGGGTAATGCGGTTTGTGATGGTCTCTGTAGGCGGGGTGGCGCTTTGCGTAAGACGATGCTACAACGGTGTCCGTCCGTAGCGTCGCAGTCACATTGACGACCGCGTTTCGATCGTCATGGTTGTGTTATCGAGAGTATGTATGTATGTGTATTGTTATTAGCGGTTTGTTGTGTTTGTGAATCAATCAACTTTATACTATAGTCAACGGTTTGAAATCCTAGCTGCTCTTCTCCCTCTGTGGCATAACGCCACTGTGGCATGTCGTACATTTCCAGGGGGGGACGTGTCACTTTTCTGAGCCAGTCAAAGACTCAGCATTTGTGACAACAAACCCCCCAGGCCACAGAAGGCAGACTGATGCAGACCTTTTCTCTGGGCGTTTTTCAAATGCCTCTTCCAATTTGGGCATTAAAACTCACCTTCTTGGGATTCAACCCTCAAACCTTTAGGTTACAAGTCAGCCTCACTCCTCTCTTAACTATTAGGCCAGTCAAGAGAGATGGAGGTACTGTACTTCACTACAGTCAAGACATGCACAGCGAGCAGCTAGTTTTAAGGTTGGCAAGAATGAAACCAACTGCGTTACAACTTTGAGTCTGCCATAAACACAGAATTCAGGCAACAATATACTTTTTCAAGCGACTCTTCCAATCTGTGCATGAAAACTGCTAAAGAAAGTCTTGGGAATTAAACCATGAACCTCTTGCACACAAGGCAGCTTCTCTCCTCTCTGAACCATTAAGGTGAGCGAGGAACTGCTGCCACGCTTGGGTTCTTTACTTGTAGGACGACCCGCCGTCAAGTCTTAAGATCCAATCTCATTCTTCAAGACTCATATTTGATTGATGTTGATTGATCTGTCTCAGGGGAAGTCGTGGCCTAATGTTATGGAATCGCGTAACCTGCCAAGTGCTGTTGATTCTCGCACCCGGCAGGAATGAAAGTGGAGGTGAAGTCCCAACAGCACCTCTCTCCTCCCTCTGCCTTCCCAATACCATGACTACGCGTGCCCTTGAGCAAGGCACCAAACCCCCGATTGCTTCCTGGGCACTGGAGCAACAGCTGCCCACTGCTCCGGGTGTTTGTTCACTGTGTGTGCATGCAGTTGCCCACTACTCACTGCTTTGTGTGCACCTTGGATCGGTTAAATGCAGAGGGTTAATTTCGAGTATGGAACTTATTGAGTATGGCAACTTATCCAGCCATGGACTCATCACCAACCACTGACCATGTATGAGATATCAGGAGTGGTTATCAGATATATATGATATCAGTTCAGAGGGTTCTCCAGCTGCCCCTAAAAGGAATAAAACTGTTTGAACATATGAGATATACATCTTTACTCTCATGATCCAACATACCAAACTAAACTGTGAGTTGTTTTAATATTATAAATATATATATGACATCAGTTAAGAGGACTCTCTGGCTGCTTCTAAATCAGTAAAAATGTTTTGATCGATTGTGTCACATACTGATCTTTCATCTTTTGCTCTAACATACTAAGTTATTGTTGAGTTTTTACTGGTCACAATCGCTCTTTCATTTGTGAAACACCTGATCATCGTTTGCACTGATTGGCATTAAGATCACATGACCCATACCACCTGTCCAGATGAATGAGATCTAATGCAACAATCCCCAGGGTAGAAACAGTTAGCAGATCTAGCTGTAACATTGAGTCTATGGGGAACCAAGTCCTCAAAACGGGCTGCTTGTTGGAGACGTACAAGTGCTTTCCCGACCGGGTGGGCTATACCTTGCGATGCCTGGATCGCACTTTGTGTAGCAAATATAATAAATAAAGGCCCATAGAGAATAAAAGCCTTATTTTATTCCATATTTGAATCAATCAAAAGAAATCCGATTTGTGTGTCATGTCTCTAGTTACTCTTTAGGGTCGTTTCTGTTGAGGAACAAAATCGAATGCGCGTCAACCTTTGCAATGAGGTATATGAATACATGGAACTGTATTTCTATATCTATCTTAATGTAATTCATTGCACAATTATTGAATAATACAACTCTATAGCGGACAAATAAATACTGTTCACTTTCATCATTGCATTTGTCATGTGTTTTTTCTTACAAGTGCAGTTCTCACGGTACACCACCAGATGGCGGTGGTGATGCGCAGCTCTATGGAACGGGTTTTTAAGGACTAGCGTAATGTTGACGGTACAAATGCAGTGATGAAAGTGAACACTATTTATCTGCTAAAGAATGAATCAATTGTACGATTAAGATGAGATACGAATACACCGAGTTCCATGTATTCATATACTGCATTCAAATATTGACGTGCATTGGATTGTTTCCTAACAGAAACATGGAGGAACTGGAGAAATGACACACAAATGTGATTTATTTGAAGCAGCCCGTTTTGAGGACTTGGTTCCCCATAGACTCAATGTTACAGCTAGATCTGCTAACTGTTTCTACCCTGGGGATTGTTGCATTAGATCTCATTCATCTGGACAGGTGCCATGGGTCATGTGACCTAATGCCAATCAGTGCAAACCGCGATCAGGTGCGTTTCACAAACGAGCGGGCCATCGTGAGCAGCCACAACTCAGGTTACTGAGGTTTAGTTTGAGCACAAGATGAGAGATCAATGTGACAGGTTCACAGTGTTTTCGTAGTTTAAGGAGCAGCTGGAGAGTCTTGATATCCTATGTATTCCTATGTAGGAATTGGAAGCAGCCATTCAGTTCACTGCCAGCGGCAATGGCTGGCTCTGGGTTGCAATGTGAATAGTATGATCTCTGGCCACAGGGGACTGACTGAGTGAGGTTATGAGTCTTAAAGAATGAGACTGGATCTTGCTACCCAATGGCATGTGTTCCTTTTAGTTAAGAACCCAAGATTGGTGGCCATATTTCACCAGCCCTGATGGCGCCAGGATCGGCTCACTCCAATCTCACCATCTGTCATGGTGGTGATCCTAACTGTCCAATGTGTTGCACATGTAGGCTAATCATGCTTTTGAGTGGGACTGGCTCTAGGCAATCAATCGCGGCATCTTTCGAATTGTAAACATTGCAAATGCAAGTATTGGCAGGCTGGCTGGCCGGCTGCTCATTTGCAACCACCGGTTGGCAGGTGCACTTGAAAGTGCTCTTATAAAAGTCCTGTCACATTAGGACCTAGCCGTGTCGTGTTTGAAGCTGTTCCATACAGTGAGTTGTTGGTTTGTGATGGTAACGTAAGTCTGGCTCCCCCACACACGACATATCAAATGTAGCCGCTTGGCAGACATGTCTCGTGTGTTTTCGTCTCGTGTGTGTCGTGGTGTTCAACATGTACAGTATGTTGTCTCCTCTGCTGATGGTACCTACATGATCCAGGGGGACGTCCCTGTCTGGCTGCTGACCCTCGTCCTGGGCTTCTTCCTGTCTTCCATGGTGTTCTTCACCACCAGCAACGACACCCCTCCATCCTACCACTCAGCAAGATAGGCCACATGCCTGCACTGGATGCTCCAATCAGCTTCATGCATTCCTTTCCCTTTTGTTGTTGTTTTGACCTTTTTTAGGTGAAGTGTGTGTGTGTGTGCGTGTAGGTGTTCTCTCTGCTAGGGTTCGTGGTGAGCGCCATGGTGATCAGCGCAGCGGCGTCTGAGGTGGTCAGTCTGCTGCACATGCTTGGTGTGGTCCTCAGTCTCAGTAACACAGTGCTGGGGCTCACGCTGCTGGCCTGGGGGAACAGCATAGGATGTGAACCACTGCACATGCACACACATACACGCTCACATTTACAAACGCACACTATACAAATATATCTCTTGTGCAAACACGCACAAACTATAGAAAGATATGTCACACACACACCATACAAAAACATAGCACACAGAAACGCACCACACCGTACAAACACAAGAGAGCAGAGATGGCTTTATTGTCAAGTGAAAAGGTGCATTTGGGATGAGATGTGACGGTGACATGCAGTCCTCCTCAGAGAGCAGGTGGTGGGATGGAGCACAGCAGAGATGTCTGTAGATGTGTCTGGGGTCCAGTCTGACCTCTGGTCTGACCTCTGTAGATGTGTCTGGGGTCCGGTCTGACCTCTGTAGATGTGTCTGGGGTCCAGTCTGACCTTGGTAGATGTGTCTGGGATCCAGTCTGACCACTGTAGATGTGTCTGGGGTCCAGTCTGACGTCGGTAGATGTGTCTGGGGTCCAGTCTGACCTTGGTAGCCCGACCATTCCTGCCAGCCCAAACCATCGAGGGCGGGGGGCAGATTCGAAGGCGACGACCACCACAACACCTACAAGCTCACTATACTGTCAGGGTTATTCAACAAGGTGTCTTGTAGTTCTCCATTGATGCAGTTCCCCACATGCATGTCATCAAGGAGGCTCTGGGTCCCATACTGCTGTTCTGGAGGAGAAAAACACCATAACACAAACCTACAAGATTGAAGAAGATCAGGGCTACATGGGCCCATAGCCAGTAGCCGTTAACATGCATGTCCTTGCCTCATTTTCCATGTCTGTCTTCTATGATCTGTCCCAAATAAAGCAGAAACTACGGGGCGCCCTTAGTCCGATTGGCAAAGGCAAGTACCCTATAATATTATAAAATAACCGGCGACAATAGGAAACTGAACAAATGTCATATAGATAAGATTGATAAGAGTATGCTGACTCGCAAGTTCTAACTATATCATAAATCAGTTCTAAAAAAAACATATAATGAAGGTATTCACCAGAATGACAGTCTACAATGACATGATAATGGCATAACACACTTAATATCAACAAAAAAACAAATTCGATACTCCCCTGCAATATTGCAAGTTTGCCCAAAGAATGTCCAACATAACAACCAAAAAAACATGCCAGAACAAACCAGACAGAAAAGCAACATTTAAGCTATTTACCCAAAAACATCCTCAATAGGACCCTCCAATGAGAAAAAGGCACAAAAGTCTCCCCGGAAAGAGCAGAAGAAACAAAGTTACAGAGTACTGCTATACAAAGTCCTGAGACCTAATTGCAGTAAAATTCTACGCCTGGACCATTATTATGCCACAAAAAAAATAGCACAGACAAACCGACACACACGAAAACAATATCCAAGAATAGGATTATACCCAACAAGTCACCTCCATAACTCCACATGGAAGAGAACACAAAAGTACTGGAACGCAAGAGAGCGTATTTTGGTTCAAAGTCCCACTCCAGAGGAGAAGCCCTAAATATTTTGTAAGCAAACAACCCAATAAAAAAAATAGCCAGACACAGAAATCAGCAGACATATAAATATATAACAAAAAAAAAAAGTAACCCGTTTCCCAATAAACAAGTCTCAATGGTCTCACAAATGAGAGAGACAAACAGTCTTGAGAGAGCAGAGTCAGTGTACTTGAATTGGTTCAAAGTCCGGCTGTATTGCAGAATAAGGTGGATAAATATTAGACCATAAAATCAAAAGCAAAAGAAACAAAAAAGAAAAACAGCCAAGAAACAATGAATGAATAGTTCCCAACAAGTCTCAATACATCCAATAGGAAGAGAAAACAAGGTCAGGTGAAAAGCAGAAGAGGCTGTTTGTTTCAATCACACTGGCTATAGCAAATATATGGTAATGGCAACCAACAAAACAAACGACATAAAGGTAACAAACAACAAAACAAATTATGTAGTGTTCCCAACAGTACAATGGCAATCCAATTAGAGAAGAACAAATATCATGGAAGCAAAGAAGAGTGTATAAGTTTTTGTAATAACAAGTCCTGCTATTTGCAATTGTGAAGAGGCACTTCCCAAAAAATAAAGCAGAAACAAAGACAAAGCAAAATGTAAAGTAATGTAAGATTACAACACCAACTAAAGTCTCAAAATGGCTCACAAATGGAAGAGACAACAGTAACTGAGAGCAGAATTTTTATTCCAAATCACTAGCGCCTCATATTCAAAATATATAGTGTAAGAATTTGAACCTAACAAAAAATGCATGTCCCATCGACCACACAGGAGAATGTTCCTAATCAAAGGAGTAGAACATTCTGCAATCGATAGATCCATTATCTCAGTAAAGTAGAAAACGTGAACAATACGACACAGAAAAAAAGAAATACACGGTATATCAACAAATACCACATATACTGATAATCAACAATTACCAAACCAGAGTCGCAGAAACACCTAGGCAAGCCTTAGCGCCAACCCATACAAGACAAAGGGGGGCAATCTCCCCCCCAAGGTTCGGACAAACGACGACTAAAAAGTCGATTAACAGACACGCAGAGACGCTGACAATACCTGGCGTAAACTACTATCAAATGCAAAAACACATTTGCTGCATCTATATTATTTATATATAGGCC
Source organism: Plecoglossus altivelis (assembly GCA_036571765.1). Lineage (NCBI taxonomy): Eukaryota > Metazoa > Chordata > Actinopteri > Osmeriformes > Plecoglossidae > Plecoglossus > Plecoglossus altivelis. The sequence continues at coordinate 3,822,177 of BROE01000008.1, read as the reverse complement.
AGCCGGTCCTAAGTGCTACATGCCGCCCAAAAATTCTACAATTTTTGATGAAAACCAAGATGGAGGGCCAAAAAAAAATAGAAACAGGAGGGACAAAAAAAGAAAGGTAAGAGTGGCCATTAAAGATTACAATAAGAAGAGATCCAAACAGCTAAGCCGGTCAACAGAAGATTCAATTAGCGAGAACAGTATAAGGAGTTAACCACTGAGAACAATTGCATCCGAAAACACCCGTACACCACCCACTTTACCATCTCACTAATTTACGGAGAGAAACCATGACATAGAATCAGATACTACCAACAATCCACTTTTGACATCAAACATATGCAAGCAAAGAAGACCCAGGATCGTTAGAAAGCTCATGCATCCAAACTAAGATCCTTGAACTCCAATCCACTCAACTTCCCTAACAACCACACACCCAACTAACCACTGTCCACCCATATCATCAGGAGATAGTGCTATCATCTGCACATCAAACACCCAACTAAAATTGCACATCAAACGGTGGAGGAAACAAACAAAGGAAACGGCAAAAAGCAGGCCTTCTAACAGCAACAAATCAGTGTGCTAAAAAAGATAATAAGAGGACAAAAAGCACACCAACAATGTGAAGTAGCAGCTCCCCTTGACTCTATTTATTACTCCAAATTAGAGAATAACTAGACGCCCCCTGCTCTCTAAGTTTATAAAAACACCAACCAACAAACCCGCCAGTATCCCCTTGCACCCCCGCCTCACCACCAAGTTCAGAAAGAAAGAGCCTAAACACACCAGGAGAAACCTCATTACCTTGAAGAAAGACACCAAGCAAAAAAAAAGGTAGGTAGTCAGAGTAAGAAGGCGGCTTGACAAGATTTTTCAGGATACCACCCATTCCAGCATTCCGTATCAACACAGAAGTGCCATCCAAACAATGAATCTTATAAGAATGAAAAGAGTGATTCTAGCCTACAATACCCAGTAAACCAACCGACACACAGCAACACTAATCCACCCACTTCCTATAAAAAAACCTACACACCCACCCTACACCCTATATAATATATACATCTAACACGCCAAAACAAATTGACGCGTCTCAAAAAGTCCACATACCAAAGAGCGAATAACCATATCCGACCATAAGCTTCTCCAATAAAATATCGTACTTCAAGTCTGAAAGACAGGTTTCTATTATCTCCGACCAGAATACCAAGTAATATATAGCTGGGCTTAGACTGAAAACCTTACAGAACACACATGACAAACCACAAACAAGTCCTACAGGAAAAATTAAAACATTTAACTCATGGAAAAGAGTGCAATTAAGTACATCCAGTAACGTCAATATGATCACACTGCCCATCTACGCCCACTCACTCAAATCTTTAACCCATTCTCAAATGATAGTAACCTCTATCAGTACGGTAGAAAAAACGGACACCATGAGCCTTTTGCTGACAGACAAAAACGGTTATACATAGACAAGAACATTTACCCTCAAACCAATCCCTGTATATTCAATCCCCATTACTACAACCCTTGTACCACCACATGAAAGCACCCGTTCCGCTCCAGAGGCTTCTCACTACAAAAAAAGACGAGACGGCGCTTCAGAGAATAATTGGCACAGAAAATCAGCAACGAACACGAAATCAAAGAGCTAGAACCTAAACAATCAGCACCCACCAGCCGGCAATACGACTACAACCTACAGACAGACCTCTGCCCATTAGACGCTTTCCCAATCTAATCCCAAAGAGCACCCACAGAAACCAAAGTAAACCACAACAAGCACTGAACCACACTACAACCACAAAATCCAAATCCGCACACAAAGAATACCAAATCCTATCCCGAGAACAAGGGATGGATTCACTCAGACTACGGAGCAGCGCTTAAAAGAGTAGAAAAACCAAGTTATTGGAATAAAGACACACAAGAACATAAGAGCTGTATTAACAAATACCTAGGTCTCCACACTATAAAACATGATTCAATATAATATAGACAATATCATAGTTTACCAAAACGCAATACATGTTTATTAATCCTTACCTTAAAAATCCCTCGACCATATATAATCTACACCTCCTATCGACACTCTACTACTCATCCAAGTTAAACAATCCCAAGACCACATCATACTATTCCCTTTTCCAACAAAATTTTAAAACCAACAAACAACCATCTAGCATACAATTCCAATAGATAGAAAATTGAAGAAAAACTAACCAATATAATGAGCGGATTACAATAATCAAATAATACACAAATAAAATGACTTAATATACCATACTCTCTAAAGAATACTATAAGAAATTTCAATAAAGACAAGCCCTCTTTATCCAATATGATTAGAGATAATATTGCTAGCTAAAGCATTATTGACAAGAAACAATGAAAATAAACACAAATCTTGTGACCTATCATACTCTAGAACAACTGTGCGTTAAGATCCTGAGCAAAGACCATCAGTACGCAGATAATATAATCAGACCAACCTGATTAACCCCCTAATACAGATGGACGAAATATATAATAACTAAAGCAAACTAATATACAACACTAGACCATCTTTCCCATAATGCTGTATCACCCACCCACCATAACACAACAACTACACAATAACACAAACTAAATGAAACAGGCAACAACACCCTCATTCTCACATTATATCATATAGATATCATCTCCAGTCAAGTTGCATACTACTAACAATAGCCGCATATGAATCAGAGCCTATAAGTACCCATTCTACGGAAAGACAGGCAATAAACAACAGTATAGGAGCAGTCTGATTCTTTTAATTACAGCTATACATGTACCTTGCATCCCTGCGAATGTTTACCTATGCTCAGGGAATCAGGACGCTTATGTGTTCAGTGTGAAATATGAGATTTACGTGTCAGTGCTTCTCCAGCTGTCTCTCTCAGCTTTATGAATATTCCTACTTCACAATGCTATAACGACCCGTCACTCGGACAAATCCTTTTCGTTCGCTACTCTATGAGACAAATCTATCAACCGCATACAAAACCAACACGCAAACCCCACCACTAAGCCACACCGCCAACTCAAAAATACAACACAAACCCAATAACACCCACAACGATCCCAAAATGAAACAACCCAAGTACACCGATAATCATAAGCCACCACCCCTCACCCCTAACTGATATCCTCTCAAACTCATCCGAAACAATCTCCACACCCTATCCATATACGACCAGCCACCTCACAAAAAGAACACTCAATAGACCTGTGACCGCCGCCCCAAACGACACCATAAGACACGTACCTGTTTCTTACTATAACAACAACTCACGTTGCATATTCCAAGGCTCCCAAAGCACAGCAACAGACCATGGAGAGTAAATTGATAATAAGGGAGATATAAGTTGTTAGCACATATAAGAGAGTCCACAACTCATCTCGAACTCTCAAGTTACCCACACTTATCCACCAAGTTATCTCCCTAGATAAAAGAATAGAGTCAAAATGAAGGAACATCCAAGTGAATCCTTGGCTACAGGACCATCAATATCAGCTCAGAGCAAACTCGATAAAAGCCCCTTACGTCACTCCCAACCACACCTACCAACACCCCACGACACTATCGCATAAACTACATACACAAACTTATGTCACTCTAATACACATATCTAACACACAACTATAGGCAGTACCATCACAACCTCTGAGCACAACGCATCACCCTCCCTCATCCATACAACTCACTACATCATCAACACATACAGCGTACATCAACAATCACCTCTCATCCCCTCCTGCTCTCTCCTCACGCTCTCTTCAACCCCGTTCACCTTACGTACTCACTCAGTCTATAGTTACTATTTTACGAGAATCACCTAATGACAATCTCCAACTAAAACCTTAAATCGAACCAGCGCGAGCCATGAACCCACACAACTAAATCTTCCATCTCCCACTTCATCACCACAACCCACTCCCCATTTCCCATACGTTACTACTATCAGCCACGGCCCCGTATAACAACTAGATCTTATTACAACCACCCGGCACGCAACAAAACACAAACACACCCACAGTTACACACACACACAAAAACAACATATCTCTACAAACCCAAAGCACGCACCCGTCCCCTTTCTCTCATCACCCCTCTCACCATACAAAAAAATTAAAAATAATAAAAAGGTCATTAGAAAGCAAGAGAGCTCCATCCCCAACATCTAATTCACTCTCTACATATAGCTATATTGAAATCAGCGCCTTCCTTCATCACCCGACACGGATACCCTTAAAATAAAAGAACAAAACAAGCACAATCAAATAACAAACAACAGCACACCACTAGAATACAAAATAGGAAAAAACATAGAACACTCGGTCAACAACTTTCAACATGTAAATAGCCAAAAGACTCAATTAAAGATTGTATTCCAATCCACTACTTCATCCAATTATAACAAAAATGTAAGATCCAAAGGTATTATAACCACACAAAATCCCCAAACAACATAAAAACATCACACATCGTGACTATCCTAGACACGCAGAGAACGAAAATACCAAGCCATCAGAACTAACACTAGGAAGATCAGAATAAAGATTTCACTCATATGCCAGAAATCACGAAATAACTAATCGGTAAAGACGCAGCGTCACAGAAAATAATTTCATCTAAGCTCAAATAAGCCGACTAAAGATCTATAATGACAAATTATCTATCACAGTTGTTAGATCTAGCTAACTAAGAAGCTTATTCATTGTAACACACAATTAAGAACAATATCTCTAAGTTTAGGCATAGTATAATGGACAGCACTAGTAACAAACACACATAACCTAGCCTTTTAGGCATGGATCAGCATCAGAAAGATGTCGATACTATGTCGCAAATTCTAAACTCATATACGACTAAAAAAACCCAACACGCAATAACTAATAAACAAACACAACCCAACGCCGCACCCAAAGAACAAGCAACCACCTCCATCCAACACTTTACACACACCTAGAAACAAAGACCGTCACAAAGAACAACTTCAGAGGACTAGGTCAAGAGACAGCTATTCAAGCAAACACCTAACAAAACACCCTCTAGCATATGCACAGAGCTTCAACATGCTTAAGAACTCCTCACCAAAAAGAAATTGAGAAAAGATCGCAACACTCACTCTATGCCAGTATCCAAAAACCTCCCAAACCCTTGCACAATTGGACGACTAGAGAAGAAACATCCCTACTAAAGCGCTACTACACAATAAAGCCAGTCACTATTAGCGATAAAACCAGAAACCCCAACTCCTGGAAACAGCACAACCAGCACCCCTCACAGTCACCAAACAAGTCCACGAGACACGAAAAAAGCCCAACACCGTCAAGTCCCCAATATTACCAACGACTCAAATATATGCGGATGGAGGTTCTACAAAATAGCAACCAATTACTCATACATATGTGATGACACCTCCAACTAAAAAATATCAGCTAATGGACACCAAACAGAAGAAAAACAACAAGAAGTAAACATAAAACTAGAAACGGAAACATGAGTTCAAATCACATAGTCTTCACTACTACCATACAATATAACCCATACAGATAACACAAGAACCCAAACACGTCTATAACATCAAATGTGACCCAAAAAGCCCCTCGAAGTAAATATCTAGAGCAAAGTCCAGAGAAGTCACACACCAAGGACCAACAGAATAACACACAAAAGACGCGAGCCATGAATCTGAGCTCCTATAAACTATACCCAAAGATCACTAACAGCTTCCCAATGTTCCCACAATTTCTATACTAACCATATCTGAAGCAACACCCACCACACAACGTAATACCAAGTACAAAACAAAAAATGACAAACAGACAAACAATCACAGGCCACCGAAGGTACTCATTAAACAAGGTCGAACCGACCATCAAATCTTCCGAGATCTATAGGAAACCACTCGAACTGGACTAACTGAAGACACTAACACCCATACCCTAATCGCTAACCTAGCCACTCTCCACCAAACGCCCTAGACCTAAACCAGACAACACCAGCAACTCACAGACATATAGATATCTTGGAACAGCATTCCTCACAAACTAGCACAAAATTACCCAAACATAATTAGACCAAGCATAAAGCCCACCGTCCCTAGCAGAAGAGCAAAAAAATTAGAAACAAATGATAAACCAATTAAACTCAGAAAAAATAAAGAAAAGAAAACCTAATAAACAGACAATAAATGAAGTAACCAATAAGGACTAAATAAAGAAACAAACAGCGCAATACTCTAAAATTACTACCCAATTATATCATCTAACTCTAACTAACCCGCTAAAGCACAAACGAACTAACTAGCCCTGAATAAATGACACAAAATAATTAATTCATACTGACGCCTCAGTACAAATACCATGAGAAACACACACTAAAAAATAAGATAATAACAAAAATGAAAATTACAATTAGTCAACAAAGAATAATTAGAAAAACCAATAAAGCACCTGATCCAAGAGCAGAAAGAGGAGATCGGAAATCGAAATCAAACTCTCTCTAAAGGTTATATAACGAATACTCTGAAACAAACAAAAAAGAAAAAGGAAAAAGTACAAAAAATGAAAAAAACCACATCCTAACTAAAAATAAGACTGCTTATTTAAAGGAGACAGATAACGATGTGCTACTCCAACTGGCTGTAAACGTACTCAAATGCTGAAACTAAATATATTAAATTCAATATGGTTTAAAACCCATAACTCAAAATAATTAACAAACTCTGAATGAATAACCCTAGCCAAAAGTGCGTCAAGGCACCTCAGAACAATGTAACAAAAGTCAAGAAAGCATGTGCTGTTTGTAACACCAATCCTCCACCTATCAAAATTCCATGCAACATGAAGAGAATCAAACACAGCAACTCGAAGAAAACCAAAACACCACAACGACTAACAAGCACTAATCTCATTAAAGCCACGAAACTTCCTCTCTAAGAAAATATAAGAACAAGTCTAGAAATAAAAGACCAAAGTAAGAAAACAAGTATCGAGATATTAAATAACCATATATAAAATCCAAAGAAAATCCGATTTGTAGATGAAAAAATGCTTCATCTAGGTTACTCTGTGAGTCGTTTAACAATTATGGAGACAAAACAGAATCAAATGCACCGTCAAAGCATTATACACCAAATGAAGAATGAGATACTAATGATAAATACAGAGAACATAAGTATTTACATCAATATACAACTCAAATTTAGTAAATACGAACACAATGAACAAAAAACAAATTCTTTAAAGCAAGAACAAAACAATTACGTACATAAAAAATACAATGAAGACCAAATATAATTAACATGACATCCAAAAAAAAGCATTCAGAAGTGTTATTTAACTAACCAATGCAAATTAACTCACGAAATACACCACCGGATGGGAGAACCTGCTTCATTGCAAAAGGTACAGTGGCGCAGTAGTTTTCAAATTATGAGCCAAACATCCCAATCACAACAAACCCCACATGCACCACTGCACACTTTTGACAAATAAAAAGAGTATCGATTCAAACTAAATTGCCAATACAGAACAATAATCAATGAAGGTTACAAAAAACAAATTAATGTTAAAAAATACACGCACGAAGAACACTACAACACCTTTGTATAGAAAAGGTAGTATGGTCATAGTCAGTTGAGAACGTTGACAATAAAGCTATGGCAATAAAAACCTACCAAAAAACAAAAAATCCTTACAACACTGGAACAATAATATGCCAAATAAAGCAAGTATTCTAAGAACCACAAAAATGCAATAACGTGGTATCAAATCCGCCCTGAAGAAACACTATATCCTTGACACATGGCATTGTCGTAAGAATGACACGCTAATGATCGGTGAAAAAAATCAGAATAACCTCAAAAGTAATAAGAGTCCAACAAAGGAATCTCGTCGAAATATCGAACTAAAAATCAACAAAAAACGGTTCGAAAACCCCGATCCACCAGATAGCTCACAACAAGGAAAGAAGGGACCAATACAACCTATTTCCCCGTTACACCCAAACCACGAAGGTTTCCCCGTACGACGAAGACACTAACTACATATTAGCAGAAATGTAACAAAAGAATACTGATGGCAGCACGTAAAGAATACAAGTATAATAAATGTCAAAATAAACTAAAAAATGTAGTTATATACCCCTAAATCAAATCTCACAATATTAAAAAATGAAAGAAGCAAGTCCCTCAAAAACCGAAAATACTATGACAAACATTATCTATGAAAAAACACCTTTATACCATCAAATCAAACAGGAAGAACCAAGCATGAAAAGAGTTCTATCTATCACCAGAACATTGAGCACATAATTCACCTAGTCCTTTTGCCATACATTCCACATTAAAAAGAAAATCTCTAAAAAAAATAAAAAAAAAAAAACTATTCTA
>BROE01000008.1:3660916-3813687 GCA_036571765.1 Plecoglossus altivelis | reverse complement strand
TTCTCCGGGAGATCCCGACGTTCTACCCGCTCATCCCCCCGTTGCCGATGTCCTCCGCGGGCTCCAGGAGTATCTCCAGACCCCAGGGCTCAAACCAGACAAGACTGTCCCTCTCCTCAGCGCCATGGAGCAGGTTGTCAGACAAGCGGACCCCCACTGGCTGTTCCTAGACTGCTGCTGTAATCAAGGGACAGACCTGAGGAAAAGCTACGCAGATCTGATTCAGCCTGGCATCCCGCGCTTTCTGCCTCGTGTTGAGGGTGACAGCGATCGCTCCGAAGCTCCTACAGATTTCCCTCAAGCACCGCCGCTGTTCCCTTGATCTCCCTGCTGGACAGGCTGGGTAACCAAAGAGACCCCAGTGTGCTCTTTGCCCCATCCACACCTCACTCTGCTGACCCCTACCTCTTGGCTCCAGGTCTGCGTGCTGGCAGTGACCCACCTGCAGGAAGCTGCCTGGAGCAGTCCGGGCTCCAGGACTGAGGCCTCCTCCCTGATGAAGACTCTGCTCCGTGTTGGAGGCTGGAGAACCTGATTCATCTACTGGGGATGGAGCCAGCCACAGAGCACCGCTGGGGTCCTGGTGAGTCTTGGACTGCCAGCACACCTGACAAAGGAATTTATCACAACACGTTTCATTCAATAAATTAGCAATGCTGGAGAGGAAGCTAGATAAGCCTAAAACGACTAGGAGTTATCATCTCTAGATCCATGACGTATTCTCTCTGTGACTGTGTGTGTTGGCCGTCTCTCCAGGAGAGCTAAGAGGAACGAGGGCTCTAAGTATTTTGCCTGGCCTGCTCCAAACGGGCTCTGTGCGTTCGACCACCTGGCCAGGCTTTCCCTCCTCCTATGTCCGACGACTACTCTTCCGACAATAAGCTGCTGGGGGTCCGCTGCCTCCACCACCTCCTCCATCATGTGGTGAGGCCAGGGCCTGAGTGAGACAGGGCCTTAGTCTTCAGATTATGGACAGAAATGTCACAAGACAGTGAATTTGGACTTGAATAATAGCATTTAAAGTCTAAATTACATCATTTGATGCTTTATCAATTAATTTGTTTTACTAAAAAAAAAAACGGAATATTAATAGTATAATTCATCAAGTTCATTTGAGTTTGGAACTGAATTCTAATCCATTTGAAACGCTATTGAAGTAGTTTGTAAAAGTGATGTTTTTCTAACGCCACCATTGGGTTGCGCTTCAATATCGACATCTAGTGGTTGAACGTGAGCATTACAAGTGCAGTTCCTATCAGAACACCACTAGATGGCGGTGGTGAAGCGCAGCCCTATGGAAGGGGGTTTTAAAGGGCACTTTTTTTTCGACAGCACCATTTCGTTTTTCGTCGTTATCGCTACGTGGTTTAGTGAGCTGAACGCTAAACTATCCACTTTCACATTTAGTTCATCGCGGTACATTTATTTCTACCGATAATCAATAAAAGTCGACTGTTTAGAGGACGACGTTCACATTTGAACTAAGGCTGTGGTTCTTTATATACTGACTGTACCCTGAGTGCACACATGTTCCCCTCCTCTGCTACTAGCCTGCTGCAGAATTGCGCCAGTATAACAGAGCTGAAGTTCTCTACCACGCCCTCTTCAACCACCTGTACACAACTGAAGCCCCTCTCATACAGGTACAGCCATATCCACGACTGTAGCTCATATAGGCAGCCTGCTATTACCTTTTTTGAGCAGGGCCGCCCTTAGACGGTCTTTTGTCTTTCTCGTAGTTGATTCATGCTCTACGGAAATGTCCTACTGTTTCAGGTGGTGTTGCCATGTCTTCTGGATTTGCTGCTGGTGTTGGAGAAATCCCCTGCTCTTGCCGTCATCACTCGGAGGCCCAACCGGTACGACGCGGTGTTGCGTCTGGTTCTGACCCACATGGAGGTGGAACACAAGCTGCCCCTACGCAAGGTCTACGCTGGGATCCTGCCAGTCTTCGTAGACAGGTGAACCGCTTGTATCAGTCTACGTGCTGTTCTAGGTCCTTGGTTGATTGTAAACCGGGATGTACTTTGCTTGCTAGGTTTCTAGCAATATTAAGGTGCCAGTTTGTACCTGGGTCCTTACAGGATTGGCATCTTGGTAGTGCGCCACCTGAAACGTATAGAACGTGTTGTTACCGGGTACTTGGAGGTGTGCGACGGTCCTGAGGAACACACCCGGATTGCCATCCTGGACGCCCTGGAAAAGACCATCTCCGCAGCCTGGCCAAGGTTAGAGTTCACAGCCACACAGGGGCGTCTGTACAGACGCTTCATTTCCTGTTCCGGCCGCTTCTATCAGCCAATCGGTACCGTTGCGTGCGCAGGATGGCGTGCCGTGTGACTGCGTTGGTGAGGAGCCTGCTGAGGCTACTGGTCGACGTGTCGTCGGAGGACGTGTCTGCTGGCGTCAGACAGGAGCTGATGACCAGAGCCTCTCGCTGCCTGCTGCTGTTGGACCGCGCTACCGAGGGGAGAGTACAGGTGTGTCACAGAGCTGGGAAAGGTGGACGTGGAGGTATGGCTGACTTCATGGTTGTGTTCTGTTGTTCCAGATTCTTCTACAGAATGTGGATGGCAGCTGCGTTAGTGCGCCTGTGCTTGGCTGCCTACAGACGGTATCCCAGACACATTAACACTGCAGGAGGAGCTATCATCAGAACCTGTACTGGATCTGAAGCAGGACACATTGTAGACTCTGAATTATATTGTTCAACGTAAAGTCATTGTAAACCGTAAAGTTGATTAAATGAATCTGTTAATAGCATGTTTATTTCAGTTCCTTACATACAACATTCATCTCTCACCAGTCATGGTACAAAAACAACTTAACCAATAAGAAGGCCTTGGCTAAGTCCTTTTTTTTTGGGTGGTAAAAATGCAGAAGAGCGAGCGAGCACAAGGTGCTTATTCAGGCCTGCGTTGCTCTGGGAAGATCTAGAGTCTATCAGAAGGTTGTTCCAGCTACGTGTGCTTGCTCTTGGGGGCGGGGTCTGTCTCGTGTTCATATTCTATCTCCACGTAGGCCCTCTTCTTCCTCAAAGGGCCCTTCAGAGGCGCCTTGCCTTTCGACTTGGAGCCCGAAGCCTCGGTCTCCATCTCTTGCTCTGACGACTCTTCGCCGCTGGACTCGTCCTCGTCGTCCTCGTCGCTGCTGCCCTTCAAGTCGTTCATGTCCTAAACGAACGCGAAATGAACAATCAGAAAAACGACCAAGTAAAAAAACAACAACTAAATGGCGAGAGCAAATATCAACATTGATAGAGACCGTATTTACCTCAAAGTCACTGATGTCGCTTTCGTCTACTTCATCGTCAGCCACAAACTCTTTTTTCCCGACATCCTGGAAGCAAAACTACAATTAGAGACGCTAACTGTGATATACAGAGTAGCAGAGGCTGACACGGACATGGCCCGAGGCTCTGTGGCGTCTACAGGCCTTCTTCCTCACCGCATCATCCTCTTCCTCCTCCTGCTCTCCCTCCTCCTCCTCATCATCACTCTCGCTCTCTGCATCCTGCTGTTCCAGAGCCTTGTCAAACGTGTGGATGGGGAAGTTGTAGATGTCTCCGTACTGTCGCAAACACACAAAACAACACCATTAAACACTCAAAGAAACTCTTTGGAACATCCTAACATACACAAGTTGCACAGAGCACGCCAAGTACTTACTGTCCCCTGCTTCAGTCTCTCCAGCAGCTCTTTCTCGATGGCGTTGTCAAGCTGAGCAGCTATCAGAGCTTTTTCCTGGAGGACAAGGTACCAATGAGTTGTTGAAGCGCTAATAATCCCAACTAATAAGAAGCACTCAGTCAGACTGGACTCTTACCTCTTTTCTTTTCTCTCTCCGTTCCACTTTTCTACTGAGGGGAACCAGTTTTCTCCTACGGAAAACAAAACAAACATTTGTTAGCATTAACAACATAACTTAGATTAGCTTCCGGGTGTCAAGCTTGCGTTCAGAGTGCCAGGTGGTACAGCTGCTTACTGTCGTTTGAGAGTGAGCTTGCGGATGCGGATGAGGTACTGAGTGATCTTAGTGAAACGCTGTTTGCATTTGTGTCTGATGAAGCGAGCCCAATAGATGAGGTTTTCATCAATCTGCTCCAGGGCCTTCTCATAGTTCTTACTCAACTTCACCTGAGAGAAACACGACAAAATGATGAAGATGTCACGTCTCTGCTTGGTTTGTGAAACACAACTCTTTACTGTGTTGTTGTGAGGTTTTGTCTGGGATTACCTTTTCCCACATTCTGGCAGGAAAAGCTGCTCTCTCGATCACCTTCATGTACAGGAAACACTGTCCTGTGGAAACATTGGAGTATTTCAGTCAAGCTCTGTAAGACACCATCTCCAGCTCCTCTGAGGCAGCAGTAACTCCGTATTGTAGAAACGAAGACTAACACAAGCAGACGGTCAATATCGTTAGAAAACAACTTGCCCTTTTCCTCTCTGATCGTTGCATACTGGCTGTTTGCTAGCGGGCAGGATGACCGGTTGCACAAGCCTGTTATGTTGAACTCATTCCTGCAGAAGTTTTGTGTTTTTGTCCTGTTCGGAGAAAATGAACATCATTAGAGTAAAGCCTCTGTACCTCCAACAAAACGAGTGAACGTCATGGATGTATGGCTGTCTGAGAAACACTTACTTGACTTTGAAGGAGCAGAACGCTTTGTTACCTATAACGTCCCAGATAACCTGTTGGAACAGAGCATTTCAGGTCAGAACTTAACGTCAGGTTCATGTATATATTTCCCAAGCATTTGACTAGCTGGTTAGCACACAGACGAGCGGCGTAACTTTACTGATGTTTTATAGGTACGCATGTTTACTGGTTAAGATTTATGGACCCAACTTGGAAAGGACTGAAACTGAAGATCGAAATGAATACTCGGTGAGATGGTCATCTAAACACCAGACTTATAAATCCCTGTTGAACATGTCAGTAGGCTATCGCTAGCAAACGGATAAACCGACTGTCCCGCATGCGCTGCTTGGGGTTACTTACGTCGTCGTGCTGCATTTTCAAATCCTTTTAAAACGTATCGTTAGTGACTTCTAGGCCGTTTCAACTGTCGATTAAATATCAAAATATGAATTATATTTAAATAGCTTTTCTAAGTTAGAGTCAGTGAAGCCACATGGACATCAGGGAAGCCGACATTTTTCTTTTGCGTGACACAAGCTTTCTTCTGAGGATACAAAGTTTGCAACTGACGTCTGAAATTCCGATAATCGCCACCTACTGTTCGGCGGCCGCAGTGTTCCATAACCTAAAAAGTACTACCGTCTAAATTAGTATTTGACTATGGCGTGGAAATTCAACCATATGGTTCTTTCGAAAAATAACCCCTTGAAAACGATTTCAATTTTTTGTCAGCTTGTACAAGTAGCGCATGTATTACAGCATAAAAGATTCTAATCACAGTCAAATTTCATTGTATTCATTGATAGGGGAGACTTAAGACGTCCATTTTCATGTTTTTTTTCAAACATTTTCCTGAGCGTATTATGTATCAAGTCAAGCTCAGAAGGGCTGAGGCGCGGTGCGTAACAAGAGAGGTCACACCAGTCACAGATGAGCTGTGAGAACCCATTCATCATATGCATTGAACTCGAAAGGATCGAATTATCAATGGTGTGCGGAAAACATTTATACAAAATTGATAGCTAACTAGGTATTGGTTGTAATCACAACCAAACCGTATTCAGTACGGTAAACACATGCTAAAGTAATTTATATCATTATACGTGTTGTTCTGAAGGGGCTTTAAAAATATAATCTATTTGAAATTAGGCATAAAATCAAGAACAAACATTTGCTTTGTAAAATATTCACACAGATGCATTCTGGGACAATCATTGAAACGGACTTGCGCCTGAACATAGTAAAATATTCCCACATCGCCACCTATTGAGCTGGGGACTGCAGTGTGAGAAATTCTGTATTTCGTCATTCAAAAGGCATAAACTGAGATGACTGTGGTTAATTATGATGCAAAACTATGGTTTGTGCCTGGGTTAAGTCTTTCTCTCTCTCTCTTTCTCTGTCTCTCTCTCTCTCTCACAGACACACACACACACATATATAAACACACACACACACACCTAATCTAATGAGTGTCTTTGTGAAAACACAGATAAACAACTTTCTGAAAAAACAAAGAATTGTTTATTTGTAACTGTGTAACCCTTAAAATGCTGTACAACACTGGTAACTTGAGTTGGCACTCATTAAGCAATGACCCAGCACATCTGTTCCAGTAACTCACAGTACAAAACCAACTGAACCAAAGCCACAACTGACACTTATTAACCGCAAATAACTTTGAAAAGAAAAAACGACATGCAACTCACATCAATTTTACACTGAACTACCACGCATGCAAAAACAAGGCTGCTTTTCATAGGTTGGCCGACATTACACACAGTGCAGCACGACAGTATAGGTACGAATGTTTGACGCCTGGTTGGATCCGGCGCCGGCACACAAACCACAGATCTCCACAGCATGGGGATCGACGAAGGGCCACTGGGACTGTAGCGTTCAGTAAGAGGTCAAGCCCTGGTATGTGTAGATCAGGGATTCTGCGTCTGCTTCCTGACCTGTCCTCCCACCGGCCAGGCAGGAGCGGGTGTTTGTGCGTTCAGAGTGACGGTTGCGGAGGGTTGAACCTGGAGCGGTTCTAGAGTTTACTGCTGGTACGGACGACACAGACAAAGACGAGAGATCTCAATAATACCGGGTAACACAACATCACAACATCACCCATCTAACAAAATTCAAGATTAAAAGTCGACTGAATCTGAATATCCTTTTTAAAAGTCTTCTGGTAACACGATTAAGGAAACTGAACGGTAACTGGGACTAGGAGAAAACAGCCAAAGTCAGACAGGTCTGGGATCAGGCCAGAGTACGCGTCTGCTTCGATGAGAGACACGGCTGAAATCAACGACACTTAGTAAAGACGATGGGTTGAGGGGGGGGGGGTAACCTTTTTATCCCAAGCCTGTTCACCCTGGAGAGAGGCGGGGCTCCGCTCCCCCCTCTACCATCCACTAAGGCCCTCGTGATGTCAACACCTTCAACCTTCCCTGACAGGAAAAGGTTTGTTAAGGAAATGTCTACCAACACTTCAGGCACATGAAAGTTTGGACAGGTGAGGTGAGCATCTGAACAATGTCATCTGGTTCAGTGAGCTGCAAGTTACATGAATAAAAAACAACAACAACAAAACAAAAAAAAGCAACAGAATATATACGCACTAGATTTGCTGTTGCCCGTTTGACATCTATTCATTGTCAATTTCGATTAGCTTTTGGGCTAGATATTTGTGGTTCTAAATAAGGTTAGATTAGCATATGGTAGTACATATATATTAAAAATAGGATTATACAAAACATGAGTACAATCAAAGCAAAAGTATAAAAAATAGTAGCCTATATGTGCCAAAAGATATGCCATTCCAAAATGCATAATACGCCAACTCTACAAAAAAACAAAACACACACACAACGAGAAAAGGAACCATGATATCTGACGAATGAACACTGCAACACGAAGCGGCCAGGTCCGTTATCCCAAACACATCTTCTAACAGCTGGCCTATCGTATAACCCATAAAGTCCGAAGTGCTTAAATACTTTTAGTCTTAGAAACTAACCTTCAATGAGAGACAACGTCATCGGGGCCTTTCTTACAAACCAACGGAATAGGTGGGCCATTTATCAAGCAGCTTGAATGCTCTAACATGGTCTCTACTACAACTGTCCCACTTCCAAGAACAAGCTGACAGACACGGATGGATGCTGCAGTCGAATCCTTTCCTTCATTGACAAAGGGGAAAGTTGGAACCGTAATGTACAATAATATTTCGTCATAAAACACATGGTCACAAACAGTTGTCCATTTAGAATGGTATGAGAATGGGGGGGTGGGGGGGTCATTTTGTCTTGTCATAGAGATATCTTCACCGTCTTCGTCAAAGTCTATGGATCGACGACACTGCAGACGATGAGGCCTAGGACGTTTTCACCAAGTCGTAGACGTAAATGTGAAAGTCGTCGTCGAACTTGATGAAGTACACGGAGGGCTTGGCCTCCACCTGGTGAATGACCATGCCAGTCCTTTTGCCTCCATCCTCTTTGGCGTATTCCACTTGCTTCCCCACCAGACTGTCCACCACTTCGCCTGGCTCTCGCTCCGCTGGGGGCGAGTCGTCTAGGACACAAGACATCCTGGTTACAGAACGCACTTTAACACCATGTGAAATGTTAGCCAGAACCGTAGCAGAGGAGAGAACGGAATCAGAGACCACTATCTATTAATAGTACTATAATACTGTGCAACACTTGAAGACTACATTACAAATAACAAAAACGGAGCAAAATCATTGCAGAAATTGCACACAAAGAAATAAGACGAAAAAACAAGGCAATATTCGTGTACAAAAAAACACGGGCTGCCTTAAGATGTCACCACAGTACTGTGTCTGTGTGTGTGTGTGTGTGTATAACGCTCACTAGAGTCAGGCATGATCCGGAGGTCCCCTTCCTTGTAGTCGTCTAGCAGCTGGTACATGTAGAGGACGGGGTCCTTCTCGTAGGTGATGTAGAACCAGGTGGTCATGATGGGGGCTCGGGCCAGAACCATACCCCTCCACTCCTCCTTGGGTCCCTCCTCCGTCTCAAACATATGCTCAACGGCCTTGCCTATCATGGCGTCTGCTAGGATGGCATCGCCTACACGACTGGGAGCTGGAGGAGAGAAACGACCAATCAGGCAAGGCGTGGATGTAGCTACCAAAGACCTGCACCCATGTGTGCTTGTGACTGAAATGACACTTGGGTTTTGTTTTTTTTCTGGAGGGGGGACAAAAATGTGTTGTTTACTGGTCAAGAATCCAAGATGGAGTTCAGCCAGAGAATGAGACAGATGTTTATTTATGAAGTCCTCCGGTTCCTGCTAGACCTACCGACTCGGTCAGGCAGCACCTCCAGCCCCTGCACACGCTCGTCTGTGTGCAACTCCAGGCCGTAGATGCAGTCGAATCCGTCGTACTTGATCAGGTAGAGGGAGGGGTTGACAGGAACTTGGTCCAGGACGGTGCCCTTCCACTGGGATGACTTGCTGCCTTCCTTCCATATATGCTGGATCCTGCAGCCCACGATGTTGCGTCTGGGCTGGGCTAGCGGCTTGCTGGGCCCCACGCTGGTCTTCTGTTTTCTACGGAAGGGCAAGAGGAAGGCCGGAGAAATGACGTTATATCTTGATGTACTTCTGTCTGTGAGCCTAACTGATGTTAGAAAAGGTCATTGATGAGCATAGAGGCATACGATCTGAGAACATCTCGAAAAGTATCTAATGCGAAGATAAAGAAAACCAACTCACTTGTGCGAGTTCTTTTTCTTCATCATATTTGCAGAAACTCCTGAATGCCCTGAAGAAACAGACGGGGGGGGGGTCAAAGAAAGTTCCAGAAACACCAGCAGATTATAATGAATACGTCAATGTCAAACCCGTGTCTGGAAAAACAGTTTCTAGCTTTGTAGCTTAGCGACAAAGACATGTATAACCCACATACTGATCTGTATTAGAACATTCTTGCCTCGGTGTATGAGTGTGTCTCGGCCTACTTGTCTGAGGCTGCTTGACTGTCTGAAGTCTTTTACACAGCATGTTCAAGGCTGGAAAGCTACAACCTTTTGCGCCTTGCAGTTCTGTATAAAAGGTATGAACACGGACTGGATGGAGGAGGTATTCAGAGAGAGGGAGTTGACTTCTGTGCAAAAGGAAGAGCTGGCATGAGGAGACTAAACACACCAGGCACCAAGGTCACGCTTCTGATTCCAGCACGCCGTCATGCGTTCACACACAGGGCTACATTAAGCTGGCTTTGTGTGCTTCGGTGTAAACAAACAACCCCGGTATAAAGAGGCCAATCTGGCAGGATCTGTTTCAAAAAGGGTTTGTGTCTGTTTGTTTGGCTGCCTTGCTGTCTGTCTGCCAGTCTGCCTGTTTGTCTGTCTGCCAATCTGTCTGTCTATCTGCCAGTCTGTCTGTCTGCTTGTCTGCCTACTTACCAGTCTGCCTTGCTGTCTGTCTGCCAGTCTGCCTGTTTGTCTGTCTGTCTGTCTGCCAGCCAGACGTCAGCTTGGCTGACAGTCCGTCTGTCTGCTGGTCAGCTTGTCTGTCTCTTACCCCCATCAGCTCTGGGCCTCTGGCCTGGCGTCTTCCCAAATGGGGTCTTCATTCATGTGCATGTGGCTGGGCAGCTAGGCTGCCTGTGGAGGAGGACAATGTCTGTGACTCTGGAACACTGAGATGGGCAGCGTAGAAGGAGGACTGGCCCCCACATGCAGCTTGTGGCTCCTGGAGGGATAGGTGCTCTCTGCGGCTCCCTACTGTGGTTGCTAAGGCCTCTGGCACTCTGCGCTGGGGAGAGAGATAGACGGCGAATTAGCATCAGCACTGAAATCAGAGACAAGCCACTCTGCAGTAATATAATATGATTGACTATGCTATGAGGCACTGTGTCCTGCATAGCAAAACCCAAGGCCAAAGGCATTGCTCAGTCTGGGATGACGTTTTTTGGGATGATGATGTAGGCTATGTGGGTTTTAGGCTACAGAGGTTTGACATCAATGTTACCACTAAGCTTGTTTGAATTGGTTATCAATAACAAGGCAAATATATTTGATTTGCCCGTGTACGAGATGAACTAGCTAGTTTTGGACGGGTATAGCCTTAAGTACAATGTAGGCAAATTCAATGCTTCAATATTGCTTCTTCATTAATTCCAGGTAATGTCTTTCATTATTTACATTAATATCGTTTCATGTCATGACTGTTATGTAAAATACGTACTTACCTTTCATTTAGACGCTGGAAAACATACAACTGGTACTACAACTTGAGATGCCAATATTGTGACCTCAAAATAGACGTTTTGTTTACAATGAATAGCGTTAACGTAAAAAGGGGGAGGTTCTGATTGTTTACTTGCCAACACGTGTGAACCTCATCCCAATAATGTCAATGTGATCCAGAATTGTTACATAGGTGATATCTGCTCAGGTAACCTCAATGTCAGCCATGTTGCACCAAGTATTTACAAACCCCGCATCAGTGCGAAAAGGCGCAAGCGAACAAAGAAGGAGGGGAGGGTAGCTAGCCAGTGGGTCGCTCTCATATGAGCAAAATGCAAACATCTACCTCGTTTTACCACGTAATTGTCACTGCAAACGCATACCTCGGCGCAAATAAAAGCTAATAAGAGTCCATGCGTCTTACCAATCGAAGGTTCAGTGTCGCGATTGCTTACCAGGCGAATAGTATGTCTAAATTGATCCCCTCTGCGCCGTTTGCATACAACCCAAATTCTTCGACCGAGTCCCGCCTATCCCTATCCTTCTGCCTACCAAATAGAGATCCGGTATTTTGTGTGAGAAAGCGACACGCAAAAATCTTCCTGCCAAATAGTGGGATCTATTGCAGACTACGTTTTCTTTCATTTTCACGTTAGACAGGGGCATAGAAAAGCTCATGCACATTGAACAGAGAATATACAACAATAACGAACTCACATTATTTTCATTTTACCCAATCTTTTCGTGAGAAATGTTTAGATACATCAACTGCATTGTAGCTTGCCCTGTAAATCAATAGGTGGCGCAGTTGTCTTCTCGGAATCATTTACACAAGCCAACAAAGAAGAGAGCAACCACCCATTCACAAATATCTTGGCTGATCCGAGGTCGGTTTGTAGTCCATATTTTTACACGCACGGTTGGAGTAGCTGTGGGAAAACTGTACGGAGAACAGATGTTTGATGATATCCGGTGCGCGCGTGACGGAGGCGGTGCCGGGCGGAAGACGGATGTCATGATGGACATCAGAACGGAGGAATTTCAGAAAAAAACTCCCCGTTTTCTCAGTCTATGACAATCGTTGAAATAACGTATAGACGTTGCCATAGTATTAACATCAGACAAACTGGAAGTAACAGATACGTCTCGGACATATTCTCAGAATGGACTTCATGCAAATAGCGAGTCATCAAGATGTGAAATTAACCTAGAAAAAATCCCGACTGAGGCCAACGACATCATGTTGGTCAGGAAAAGAGATGGGACTTCAGTAAGTAGAGGGAGAAAATACAGTAGTTCTAGCTAGGAGTTGCTATCGATCTCGTTTATGATTGTTGCAATATTTGACAGTATGCTGTTACCTAATCAACGTATGGGTTAACTGTTTGATAACCGAATATTTCGTCGTGGCGAAATATGAGCGAAAAGCTTTGCCTGCCACAACGCTGACGTTTATGTCCTGTACATTGTGTTGCTACTGTAGCTAGCGAAACTACAGTAATGAGCAATGCCAAACAATCTGCTTACGCTCAGATAACAGATCAAGTAAACACGGCAAATGATCTGACTCAGTTAATCTAACCAATTAAAATAACATAAAATAACATTTCAGTTTAGTATTCTAGGCGAGAAACTTTAGCGGTTAAATGGGGATGCGGTTTCTGCATCCTCATTTAACACACACTACTGGTTCTTTCATCGACAACTTTTTTTTATTGACTTCTCTGTCTTTTCCAACCCATCCCAGCACAGCACAAGTCGTGCTAAAGTGACCCATGCTGTTGTGGTCATCTTTCTGGAGTTCTTCGCGTGGGGGCTGTTGACAACACCGATGCTGACCGTTAGTAATCACTGGGAACGGGGATGCGATCATGTTGTGACCAAGCACGTAGCAACGGGGCCTTTTTTTGTAGTCGAAGTAATTTGGAAACTGAAATGTTGTGTTTTTGGTGCGTGTCTGTTGAGCAGGTTCTCCATGAAACCTTTCCCCAACATACCTTCTTGATGAACGGTCTGGTTCAAGGCGTGAAGGTGAGACACTTGATTAAATCTGTTTAAATTAGACTGTTTAACTGTTAAATGAGGTTGTTGCGGAACCTTCCGGTCTTGTCGCAACAATTAGACGGGGAAATACCACAATACATGACCGCCATCTGCTTCCGCCTGTTGAGTAAACTTGAGGACTGACTCATATAGTGATTGTCAGTTGATTCGGTTTATCCCCCGATAGCGCTGAGTATTATGTACGAATTCTGAATCAAAAAGACAAATGACATTGTTACAAATGCCACTCATCATAAACCGTTGCAGGTGCTTTGTTCTTGTACTGAGTTAAATTCCCATGTTCACTGACACGGGTGTTGATGTTGTTGTCATATCCGCATCAGTGATAATCACGTGTGTAAACCCGCATGCACGCAGGGCCTGCTGTCGTTCCTGAGCGCTCCTCTGATTGGTGCTCTGTCTGACGTGTGGGGCAGGAAGTCCTTCCTGCTGATGACAGTGTTCTTCACCTGTGCTCCCATCCCCCTCATGAGGATCAGCCCATGGTAAGCCCCAAGCGCTGACCCTTAACCTCCAGCCTTTAACCTACTGACCCCACCCCCCCACCCCCACCCGACTACCGCTGCTGCATGCCAGCTTGGATCAGCCAGCCAGCCTGTTTCCTGGAGCCTTAGCTGAATCTAGCTGTGGTTGCTGATGGTTCATCTAAGGCAGTGGTTCTTCTGGTCCTTATAGATCCTACTGTCCTACATGTTTTAGGTGTTTCCCTGCTCTAACACACCTGATACAACAAGCCTCCCAGTCTTTGGTTGACTACATCTAGCTGCCAGGCTTCTATAGACAATAGCACACAGCCCTCGACAATAAAGCTTTCACCTTTACCATAACCCTGCATAGTAATATAATAATAAGATCCTAGTTCTCAACCCTGGTCCTCAGGGACCCCCTGTCCTGAATGTTTTAGGTGTTTCCCTGCCCCAACACACCTGATTCAAACTCTCACATAGTAAATAACGACCCACTCTTTAGTATCAGGTGTGTTAGAGCAGGGAAACACCTAAAACATGTAGGACAGTGGGGTCCTTAAGGACCAGGGTTGAAGAACCACTGCCTTAGATGAACCATGAGCAACCATAGCTACATTCAGCTCAGGCTCCAGGAAACAGGCCGGCAGGCTGGCTGGCTGATCCAAGCTGGCATGCAGCAACACTAGCAGACAGACATTGTGTTCGTTGTGAGCAGTCACATGCTTCTCATGTGAGGGGCTGCTGCAGTGCGGTCAGTGACTTCTCACTGCAAACACAGGGCTGGGAATCAGGGGCATGTGCTTCTCATGAACACACATACACACACACACACACATACACACACACACACACACACATACAGATTGGACTGGTGTGTCCATTCCTCCCGGTCAGAACCAAAGTGTTCGTTTAGAAGTTAGACAGAGGGGAGACAGAGCAGCAATACACAGGCGTATGTGTTCAGCTCAGCTGTAGTCGATAGATTGTGTTTGTTCTTAGTTATTCTATACAAATACGCAGTACTGACGTAGCACCTGTTGGATGAAGTGTCGTGGTTCAGCCTACGTTGACTTATGTCTACTCTTCCCCTGGTCGTGCAGGTGGTATTTCGCGCTGATCTCTGTTTCTGGAGTGTTCTCCGTCACGTTCTCGGTGATCTTCGCCTACGTGGCTGACATCACAGAAGAGCACGAACGCAGCACAGCTTATGGCCTGGTGAGTGACAGCTCCCTGGGTTCTTTCAGTGGAAGGATCCGTAGACAGACTTGATCAGTACTTCATTCTAAGACGCTTGGTGAATGCAAACCCTGCAGCTGAACCTCACCCAGTTTATATAGGCCTGATAACAGCCTCCACACTCACCAACACATACTGTGCTAAATAATTACACCGCAGGGAAGATGTTGCCCAGACACATTCATCTTTCTCCTCAACTAAACATAACTCAAATGGACTAAAAATAACTTCCTGATGTAATAAGGCATCAGCCAATCCTGTAACAGAAACAAACCTACACACAACAAGTCCAGATGTTTACGTACCCACCTTAATGTCTTCACTCATCTGTCTCTCTCTCCGTCTCTCTCTCTGTCTCTCTCTCCGTCTCTCTCTCTGTCTCTCTCTCCGTCTATGTCTCTCTCTCTCTCTCCGAAGGTGTCGGCGACGTTCGCGGCGAGCTTGGTGACGAGCCCGGCCATTGGGGCGTATCTGTCGGCCAGCTACGGCGACAGCTTGGTGGTGCTGCTGGCCACCATCATCGCCGTGGCCGACATCGCCTTCGTGTTCTTCATCGTGCCGGAGTCGCTCCCGGACAAGATGAGGCTGAGCTCCTGGGGCAAGGCCATCTCCTGGGAGCAGGCCGACCCCTTCGCTGTGAGATACGGTTACATCACCTAGAATAGCTCACAGGTGACCTTTGCAGCCGGCCGATAGTGTCCCTAACCGTGCTTAACCAGGTGTGTGTGTGTGTGTGTGCGTGTGTGTTCTCTCCTTAGTCTCTGCGGCGTGTGGGGAAGGACTCCACAGTCCTGCTGATCTGCGTTACTGTGTTCCTGTCTTACCTGCCCGAGGCAGGACAATACTCCAGCTTCTTTCTCTACCTGAGACAGGTGACACACACACCTACACACACACACCTACCTACACACACACACACACACACACACCAAGCATGTACATACTCTTATCTGTCTCATTTAAAAGAAGTGATGTCTTTTTGAGTGTATATAGTCAGTGTATTTGTGTTGTGGGGTGGGATTGCTGGACAGATGTTTACCTGCTGTCTGAACTCCCTCAGGTGATCGACTTCTCTCCAGCTGCCATCACTGCCTTTATCGCCATGGTGGGAATCCTGTCTATCGTGGCTCAGGTATCACTGTTTTCATGCCCTCCGACTTCAGTAATCTGCTGCTTGAACACAGTCGATTTTCCATGGATGTTTCTAGAAGAATGAGTCATCAGAGAAATGTGTGAATGACGGTCTGTTGTCTGTGTTGCTCATACTGAAAGTGAAAGTAGGATATTACTGTTCTTACTGTATAAGGATTGTTTTCATTCTGTGACTTCCTGTCAGACTCTGTTCCTGAGTATCCTGATGAGAACCATCGGGAATAAGAACACGGTTCTGCTGGGCCTGGGCTTCCAGCTGTTCCAGCTCGCCTGGTACGGGTTTGGATCGGAACCATGGTAAGACAAGGCTCTGGTTCAAACTGGCAGGGTGACTGAGAAGTTGCAGACTGTCATGCTGGGACAAGGAAGAGAAAGTGGGTCAAGGTCCAAATGTTAAGATGCGTTTGTGACTGTGTTGTCAGGATGATGTGGGCTGCAGGGACAGTAGCAGCCATGTCCAGCATCACCTTCCCAGCAGTCAGTGCTCTAGTCTCCCGCAGCGCATCCCCAGACCAGCAGGGTAACTCCTCCTCTCTTCACCTCCTACTCCTCTTCTCCCTCTGCTCTCCTCCTCCATCCTTTCCCCCTACACCTCTACATCAGGACCAGGTGGGTCCTTGTGCTGCAGTTCAGCTGTAACAGTGTGTGTGTGCTTGCAGGCGTGGTGCAGGGCATGGTGACTGGTATCAGGGGGCTGTGTAACGGCCTAGGCCCTGCTCTCTACGGCTTCATCTTCTTCCTCTTCAATGTGGAGCTGAACGAGCTGGACCCTGTGGGAGGAGACGCCCACCAGGGCTCCATCGTGGAGGTACTGGACACACACACATACACACACACACACACACACAGCATCAACTGAATATCTTGTGTAATTCTCTCTGATCATATGAGAGAACATGATGGCAGTCACATTAGGATATTTCATTTAGCCCCAAAGGAAGACAAGCACTGAATACTCTACTGTTCTGTCTTTCTCCATCTCATCTCATGCTGTTTCACACACTCTGAAGTGCCGTTACTCTTTCAAACATGACACGCGCACACGCACGCATCATCGAAGCTAAGCATTACCTACTTGTCATCTGCAGAAGTCTGTCATCCCTGGCCCTCCCTTCCTGTTTGGAGCGTGTGCCGTCTTGCTGGCTCTGCTGGTGGCCATATTCATCCCCGAGCATCACAACCTGGCCGTCAAGACCTGCTCGCTCAAGAGCAACTCCAGCACCCCTCATCCGCAGGGCTCCGCCCCCCTGGCCACGCCCACCAGCGACGAGGACATCGAGCCCCTCTTGCAAGACAGCAGTATGTGATGGACACTCAAGGCTTCCAATCAGACTACCCCTTGCCCACCTGCAGGTCCCGCCCCCTCCCCCCTCCTCCTCCTGCCACTCTGCTACCCTGGTCAGATCCAAGGCAGCAGGCAACGGAGGGTGACTTGTCTGGTCTGTGTTTTTACAGAGACAACTTAATTGTATCGTTTAGAGTCCTTTCCGATCGCAGACACTGAGAGAGAGAAAGAAAGGCGGGGAAGAGAAAGTAAAAGCGGTTGTTTTGAAGTTTGAATCTTTTTTTAATTCACTTGGCTGTTTGTCAGCGGTCCCATTCACAACTCTATCCATACCCCCCCCTCCCCCTCGGCCCCTCATCCCAGTGAGGTCTGGGAGGGTGGAGGGCCTGGGGACATCCTAAAGGTGGCTGTAGCGTGTCAAGCGTTTGCTAAGACAATGTTTGTAGATTTAAAGAGATTGATGCTTGCAGCTTGGCTGGTTACTGACTGGTTTACTGAGCAAGGATGGTTATCTTAAGGCCAATAGTATCCTTTTCATCATAGCTTTATTTGAACACCATGACCTGTATGTCAGTGAAGTTACTGTGCAATGAATCCTGTTACGTAAACGGATAGCTGTAGTTAGGATAAGTCTATGAGCTGAGTTGACTGTACAGTTCAACAGCTTTCAGAGGCGAGGCAGTTGATTTTGAGCAAATCTCTGTGCCATTCTTCATTTTTTAATAGTCGTCTCTGCCTTCCAGCTGTGTCAGAACCTGTAAAGGAACATTTCATCAATATAAAAGCCTGTTTTGGGCTTTGTATTGCCAAATAAGACGTGGGTGTTGGAATTGGCAGTGAACTTTGTGGTGCTGTATTGAAATTGGTGATTGGTTCCTTGGAATTGGCACAGTGACTTCTCCAGAACTCTGAACCGTAACATTCCAAACAAGCCACGACCCTAACCCTTCACAGACTCCCAATTGGCTGGGATCAACTCAGTCACTCTGAATCTCTTCCTCCTCCATGCTGGAGACTAAAGCCCAGGTTCAGGAAAACAAATTCACTGCATGGGTCCAACTTATCTCTGAGGAGGAACGAGAAGCAAAACTGAGGACCGAGTTTGGACCGAGTTGCTCCCAGCCGTACACCTGATGCGTATTTCTGCTACCTCAAATGTTTACCTCCGCATGCAACGCGTCAACAAGCAAACGTATGCCCCAAATTCAGCTTCAGCAACAGCTAGCACATACCAATCAGTTCAGACAAACCACTTATGCGATCGCTCCCCCTACAGTACTTCCAAGAGTTACCGGCTGTTTGTTCAAAAAGCTGGGGCGTGTGCGTGTTGAAATGACCGTGCTCATACACCCTCAGCGTTTCATGGTGTCGACATGACACATTAGGGTTCAATTGGATGAAGTAGTGGCCCGGTAGCTGGCTTTAATATTGGGGTGCTTCGTTTGTAGGATGCAGGTTCAAGTCACAGCTGGCCGACCACAGGAACGATAACAGGAACAGAACTGTGTCTGGTCTCACCATCTCTCATCGCTTTGACGTCCTGGTCTTTTCTTACAATTATGCTTTCTTATAGAGATCATTGATGTCAGGAACGGAATACAAGCTCTATTTTTGTATACAATCGTAGCCGACCTGTAAGAGTAAATGGATGTCCTGTGTTCACTGTATTAGAGAGATATTGACGTACTGTAACTGTTCTGTCAGCTGTTTCGACCCTAACCTACAACATATCACACCGCACCAGTTGTAGTATGAAACCATTCTATAGCTGTAGACTAGAATCTTTGGAAACTTTTATAAAAGCAGCCTTTGCTCTGTTTAAAGATCCAGCCTATTTTATTTAGCCGCTATAATCGTTCAATGGGAGTGAATAATTTTAAATAAAAAAAAAATCAGTTATGCCGTTAAGATACAGATATCTACTTGACTTTTTGCAGTGTACATGCATTCGTTGTTAAATACTGCACCTTAATTTGAATGAAACGTGTGCCTAAAATGATCATGTTAATACTTTTAAGCAGTTACTGATGTCTTTTTTTAAATGACGTTGAATGATGTCTATATGGGTTGTGCATTTATAATTCCTTTTATCTTTCAACTTTAATTTTGGATAATATCAATCGTATTAATAAATAATAAAGAGAAATGTACGTAATTTAATTCGGGTCTTTTATTCTCTTGTTCACACGAAGCCTTTCATTCTTTCAAAAAAAATCCATTCAATCTTCTGATATAATATTGTTTGCAGGCAAGATATGGATTGCGTAAGCAGGCATATCTAACGTCACAACAAGCTAAATCTGCTTAATCGGAGTGATCAAGATTGCAATGACAAAGCTGTAGATCAGGGGTCTCCAATCCTGGTCCTCGAGGGCCGCTGTCCTGAAGGTTTTAGATGTTTCCCTGCTCCAGCACACCTGACTCTAATAAAGGGTCATTATGAAGCTTCCACAGAGCTTGGTAATGGCTCATTCATTAGAATCAGGTGTGCTGGAGCAGGGAAACATCGAAAACCTTGAGGACAGCGGCCCTCGAGGACCAGGATTGGAGACCCCTGCTGTAGATCCTAGTATTGTCTCCTTATCACGAGAGCAGGAAGTGCTTCACTGTGCTTCTAATTCTCCACCAACAAAGACTGTGTGGAGATGATACCTTGGGAAAGTGAGGCTGCCTACATAACAGAGTTTGGTCACATCACATCACCGTAGGAGGAACAGACAGAGTTTCTCTCAGCGTACTTGAGAGGCGAAAGCCGTGTGAGAAACCAGACTAAACTGCTCTGAAGCTCCGAATACTTGGAGCAGGATTGAAGCAACAACAAGCAGAGTGGTAGTCACTGGTGGAGAGGAGTCCCACTGGCCTCTTTCAAACGCAAACTGGGCTTTTATGAAGCATTTCATGCCTCCAATTCAAAAATACATAGTTGACGCTGCAGTGAAGCAAAGTGTTTAAAAAAAAAAAAACAACACAAAAAAACGAATTTATTCTCAGGCGCAAGAAAAAGGAATCACGTGACCAGCTCATTCTTACGTTCCTCTTTCAGTCGCATCATTATTGTGACTGCAGGTCGCTGGCTTCCACTATCACCATGACAACCCCGGAACGGGCCGTCATTGAGGGTTTTCAGTTGTAGAATGTTCTACCTCTACTTAGCTCCTCCCAGTCTGGCCTCGTGGACATGGGGACTGAGATGTGCTGGGCTCCATACATCCTTCTCTCTCTTCATCCCTTAATCCACCGCTGCAACAACTTGTTCCTTGGCCTGTTGCTCCATCACAGAAGACAGGAGATGGACACTTTGGTGGTGGAGTAGGGAACTGTTTCTGCAGAGGAAAGGGGTTCAAACATGAAAAAAGTAGTCATTGAATCTTTATGCTGTTGGAGTGCTGGATCAGATATACATACAGTATGGTTTCATACATACAGTGTAGCGTGAAAGAATTAATATAGAGTCCTTTCAAACACTATAATATGAATCCCTGATTCATTTTCATGTAGCATCTGGATGTGCAATCTGAATTTGAATCCCTGATATCTGAATATGAATCCCTGATATCTGAATATGAATCCTTGATATCTGAATATTAATCCTTGATATCTAAATATGAATCCCTGATATCTGAATATGAATCCTTGATATCTGAATCCCTATCTGCCAGTACCTCTGTCCTGGAGGGAGTTAATGTACGTCTGCATGAATTCCTTCTCATCATCTTCCTTTCTGATGGCCTTTTCCTCCTCCTTCACCTTGTGGAAAGGGTTGTCATAGAGACGGATGAACCTGGGGCAGGACGCAGGAGAAAGAATGTTATTTCCTGTCAGGAACGTGCGAGTCTGTATGTGAACACTTCAGTTCAGATACGAGTCGGCACTTGTCCAGCGGCGAATCAACACAGTGTCTGACCACTTACTTGATGTCAGGTGATTCGGTTAGTTTGGAGGGGTAACTATTGAGCTCGTCTGCACTGACGACAACCATCTTGAGGTGAGGGAGTTTAGACAGAGACAGCGGCAGGTAGGACATCTTGTTCTTGTGGACAAACAGAGTATCCAATTCCTCTAACCTGCCGGACCACAAGTCATTTAGAACAGATCTCTCCAACCCTGTTTCTGAAGAGCTACCCTCCAGTACGTTATTGCTTTTACGGTTACTAACTAACTTGATTTGCCACACCATCTGGTTAATCATTAAAATCAGGGGGGATAGATTAGTGTTAGAGTAACAGGCTACGCGGGAAGGTTCCTCTCTCAGAACAGGATCGAAGCCCCCTGCTTTCCATCAGCCCTTCTAAAGCGTGGTCCTAAGCATCACTTTCCCTGCATGTTTTAGATCTTTCCCTTCGCCAACACACCTGATTCCAATAAAAGGGTTGTTAACAAGCAGAATCCTTGAACGACCAGTTCATTTGAACCAGGTGTGCTGGAGGAGGGAGAATCATCGAAAACACGCAGGACAAGAGGTTCCCTGAGGACCGGGGTTGAGACAGGCTGGATCAGGTAACAGGGCTGTGGTGAAAACCTCCTCTTTACTGCTGTGGTAGCTGCTGCTGGATGCGGGTCCTGGCCTGGACCTGTGTCCATCCCTGGACCTGTGTCCATCCCTGGACCCGTCTCCGGGCCTGGACCTGTCTCCGGGCCTGGATGTGTGTCCATACCTGGACGTGTCTCCGTACCTGTCCATATCCTCTGGTAGGTCTGTCAGCTGGTTGTTGCTCAGATCTAACAGCTGCAGGCTGGTCATGCGCAGGGCACAGATGGGGATGCTGGCAAACTTGTTCTCAGCTAGATCCAGGTGCTTCATCTTCTTAAGGCTGCTCAGCTGAGAGTCACATTAAAACGCACAGGGATCACCGTTTGAAGCAACAACAACAACAACAACAGAAAATGGTACGATATGATATGTACGATATGATATGTACCATATGATATGTACGATATGGGTACGATATGGATGTTCGTTGTGCTAAATGTCAGATTCCCGGTCACGCGTCATTTTCTGACGTGAGATCAGAAGGTCGTTTTTAGAAGTTGGTCAGTAGCTACATGGCCAAAACCGTCCTTTCCCTGTCCCCCGTCCTCCCCCTCACCTCGAAGGGCAGCTCTTGGAGGTTGTGGTTGCCAGTGAGCTCCAGCCGCTCCAGGTTCTCACAGTTCCCCAGCTCAGGAGGTATGCTGCTCAGCTTGTTGTAGTTCACATTCAGCTCCCTCAGCTGGGTCAACTTGCCTGATCACAAGCGAGGGAAGGAAGGAGAGAGAATGTTTAGAATGGAGGGGGGAGGAGAAATCACAAATCACTCTCACGTGTTTGTCATCACGCTATTCATTCAAGCAAATGACTTTGTTTTGTGGAGGAGAATGGCAGCATGAACGGCTTCCTTCCACACCCTCCAGTCGTGGTGTCACTGCGTCACGGAGGCCCTGAGGGACAGGTACCTATCTCCACTGGCAGCTTCGTGAGGCTGTTCTTGGGGATCTCCAGAACGGTGAGGTCCTGGAAGTCTGCCATGTATTCAGGCAGCTGCTGGATCCTGGTACTTCGGATGTGCCACTCCCTCAGGTACGTCATGTACTCCAGACTGTCAGGCAGCTTCTACCATGGACAACAACAACCCACAAACGAGTAAAACGCAAACGAGAACTGTGTCGCTAAGTTTCAAATACACACAGACGTACACAGAGAAAGCATTTTGTAACCCCGCCCCTAGTAGTTGTTTCCTTATTTACAGTCCATTTGTCTCCGTCCAGCTCAAAGATGAACCTGTTGTCTTCAATCTGGGCCTCGGAATCTGTCAGAAACAGGGAAACAGATACAGTGTTGGTATATGGTATCTCAGAACCTATCAAATACACTAGCTAACTGGAAGGCATACACACTCACCATAGAGACAAACATACACATAGAGACAGCAAGAGAAAAAGAGCGAGAGACAGGATCAGACATCATAGTATATACGAAGTGATGAGACGCGCACACACACACAGGAAGCAGTCCATGCCTGTTTCCTGGCAGGGCTGGATGTCCTGTAGAATGGTCCTGTCCAGGTAGTGATGCAGCACAGTCACCTCACTGGACTTAAGAGCCTTACAATGGATACTTTTGTACTTGCACTGTCCTTGTTGATCCTAACACACACCACATCACACACACACATCACAACACACACACACATCACACATCACATACACCTATGTTGTTTAGACCCAGTACTATACCAAGAGGGGTGTTTCCTACAGTCACCTAATTCCAGAAGCCCATTCTGTCAATCCAGGAAGCATGTGGTGGATACAACAGCCTCACACACTCATATGCGACAGTGATGTCAGCGGAGGGATGGACGTGACACACTCATATACGACAGTGATGTCAGCGCATTGATTCATCTCCCCTAAATAGGCCTTTACCTCTCACTCTTATCGCGGGTCTGGCAGAGAGCTGTGTCCAAACCACCTTTTAAACTGTGACTGAGTAACATCAGAATGCGATGGACTGGATACCCCAGTGTGGAACGAGGTGTACTCTGACCGGAGCTTTTCGTGTGAAATCATTCATGACAGCTGAGACACCAAAAGGCAGGACTACTGGCTACACACAGAGACGGTAGACATGTAGCGCTCCTTTCCGATCAGCAATCGGTAATGGAGCGTTTGACAGCATGCCAAGAGGCTGCGGATTGAACCCTTCCCTGGTTATGGATTCAAATAACATCACGCTAAAGGAAGGATGTTGAGATGGAAGTCCTAACGGCTGTGTTGAAGTCCTGTTAGTGGTGTACTGACTTCACGAGAGCACTCTTCTCTATCCTGTGACACACTCATATACGACAGTGATGTCAGCGCATTGATTCATCTCCCCTAAATAGGCCTTTACCTCTCACTCTTATCGCGGGTCTGGCAGAGAGCTGTGTCCAAACCACCTTTTAAACTGTGACTTAGTAACATCAGAATGCGATGGACTGGATACCCCAGTGTGGAACGAGGTGTACTCTGACCGGAGCTTTTCGTGTGAAATCATTCATGACAGCTGAGACACCAAAAGGCAGGACTACTGGCTACACACAGAGACGGTAGACATGTAGCGCTCCTTTCCGATCAGCAATCGGTAATGGAGCGTTTGACAGCATGCCAAGAGGCTGCGGATTGAACCCTTCCCTGGTTATGGATTCAAATAACATCACGCTAAAGGAAGGATGTTGAGATGGAAGTCCTAACGGCTGTGTTGAAGTCCTGTTAGTGGTGTACTGACTTCACGAGAGCACTCTTCTCTATCCTCTCCGTCTCCTTCCTCAGTTTATGCTTGTACTTCTTGACCCGGACCTCCCACAGACTCCGGATCAGCGAGAGGTCAGGGACGGGGACGTCCAGCCTCTTCTCCGCCCTCGTGGTCATCTCGCCTGGAGGAACTGCAAAGTCAGGGGGAAAATAATATCGTGTAAAACATATATATATATACTGTATATATATTTACAAATTGAAATGACAAATTAAAAGAAACTTATTTGGCAGACTGACAGTTTCCATGTTTGGATGTTGTACTCCTTGACAGACACATCAGGAGATAATGTCAACATCAGTTCTATCAAGTGCATCGACCCAAAGCTGTGGTCAAACACAGTCCTCCATGTTTGTTGTGTTGTTATGCTAGTACATTGCATCCGGTATCTTCTTCTGCTTTAGATTGCTTCACGTCTGCAATTAAGTGGGTCAAGCGTCTGTATTTAGCGCTTTGCTGGGGCCCTTGTAACCATCATATTTGACGCCAAAGGTGCCTGTGGCCTAAATGTAGAAGTCATCAATCATCAGAACGTTTCTTTTACAACAGTCTCATCTAAAGGCTGCTGTGCTTCTGCCTAACTGATCTCAAAGCAAACAAGATTTAACTTCTTATCCCTATGGGATGATTTGAAATGAACTGTTGAGATCATTTAGGAGAGCAATGAAGGTAGTGATTCCTGTGTTGGATAATAAACATAAAGGTTGATCTAGGTGTGGTCAGTGGATACGTCTTGTTTGAGTTATTGTCTGCGGACAAGCAACCTGCCTGAGAGCTAATGACTTCTGACGTTCTGTAACAGGTTTGAAATTGAATGACGTCCACCTGTTTCAGAAACATCCCCGTTCCAGAAAGCTACGATCATGCTTACCTCTATTTCCTTTACTTCAGATCAGGAAAAACCAACAACCTTTCTTTAATGTAACTACAGTTTGAAAGACGACAGTTTGTTTTCAAATCTGGTTGAACTGAACGCCCATGCCTCCCTCCTCCTACCTGTGGAACGAATGTAGGTCGGCCTGTCCGCTGGTTCCGGTGGTTTCTGTGGTTCTAGCGTGTTCCGTCAGCAGCTTGTTTACCTTGAGTGTGAACATGAAGCTACGTCTCAGTGACTCAGTGTCTGACAGGGCTCATGGACGCTGACCAGCTGGTTATTTTTACCTCTAGGAGGGAGATATGACCCCTATGTCATTCTCTGCTGGGTCACATGTAGACATGCTCATGAGCACAGATATAAATCACTCTATGGCTCAACATTACTACT
The DNA here is from genome assembly GCA_036571765.1 of Plecoglossus altivelis. Lineage (NCBI taxonomy): Eukaryota > Metazoa > Chordata > Actinopteri > Osmeriformes > Plecoglossidae > Plecoglossus > Plecoglossus altivelis. Next base: position 3,788,084 of record BROE01000008.1, on the reverse strand, counting down.
GAAGTCACGTGTTAGATGTTGAGGGACTCAGTATACAGGCTGGGAACAACTACATGAACCCATGAATCAAATATGTTTCTAATTCAATGTACACCCTCAAACATGTCAATGACTGTCAGATAATGAGAATAATGTCTTCTAGTTTTCTAGTTAAATCTATGACTGCTGTTAAGATATTACATTCTCCTGTACACAAAATAAAAACAAGTTGTTAAAACAAGTTGCATCCCCGTTTACATAATTATTACTAACAAACTGCCTCTGAGGCACAATTGTGGGGCCGCTGAACTTTGACCTCCGTCTTGGTTCCAGAAGTGTTTCCCAGAGCTCTTCAGGAACAACAGTCACCCTGACATTCTCCGTCTCCCAAAGGACCTCCCCTCTCTGCTGGCTTGTGACAGAGTGCCTGTCTGGGCTGGATCAAGTCGCTCCCAGCAGCTCCTCTAGGTGGCGCTGTGTTACCATCAGGATCAAACACATGGCGCCTACTCAGCTGTAGTTTTAGACAACTGGATAGATGACAGTTGGAAGAGATTACAGATCGGGGAGAGGAATGGGGAGAGGGTGATGGAAGAGAAGGAGAGAGCTAGACATAGACAGGAAGAAGGAAGGGAAGGAGAGAACAAGGGAAAGAGAGACAGGGAAAGACATAGGGAAAGAGAGAGGGAAAGAGAGGGGGAAAAGGAGGGAGGGAAAGAGAGAGGGAGAGAAAGAGAGAGAGGGAAAGAGAGAGAGGGAAAGAGGGAGGGAACGAGAGAGGGAAATAAAGAGAGGAAAAGAGAGAGGGAGCCAAAGAGGGAGGGAGGGAAAGAGGGAGGGGGAGATTGTCCTCTTGTCTGTCTCAGTCACAATTAATCCCCTCAGGGTTAGAACACAGACTAACCACAGCGCTGGACAAATCCAATATTGATTCAGATGCACATTGTTATTGCAAGTTGCCTGATAGGCAAATTCAAAGAGTCTATTCTGTAATACTATCAAAACAGGCCCAGTATTAGGGCTCGACAGTGCACATGATTACACTGCATGATGAAAAGTTATTGAGAACTTGATTCTGGTGTGTCATCACATGTCTGGGCTAAGAATAGCCTTTCTGTCCAACCCTGTTTCCCTTCCTGTAGGAGCCATGGTGTACACTGTGTCTCTCCCAGGGGGAGACGAAATATCATCCCTGTATTAACACATCTTCTTAGAGATGTCTCTACAGAATACTCGCACCTCCGTCATCAAGCTGGACCTCGCGCCACCATGCATGCTAACCCACCTCGCCCTTAACCTCCATGCCTATCGCTAACCCTCAAACACACACGAACACGCATGCAGACACGCATGCAGCGAAGCAGAGCACGCACCTCATACTACAGACAAACACACACGAAAAACACAAGCCCACCCTCCACCCCTGTTTGTGAGCGTTAACAAGTACCGTACTTGTGCAACGTCTATCATTCTCCTCGCAGCTCTGTGACAGGTGTGGAGGTTTGGAGCTGGTACAGGAACGTTTGTGGTTGTCTTCATTGTTGAGTTGTGATTGACTGTCTGTGTGTGATTTATACTGGGGGAAAACTCAACCATGTGACGATGGTGGCGTGAAGGTTAATCTGTGTTCAGCTCCATGTGAAAGTGCCCTAAATGACGCCGGGTCACAAACAAATTCAATTACCGTCGCATCGGTGTTATCTGCCAAAATCTGAGGCTGGAGAGACGAACTTGAGACACGCGTTAGTTGTTTTCCAGAAATATGATTCCTTCATTCCTCTGTCACTTTTCCCTCTCTCTTTCTCACTCCCATCCTCCTCCTATCTCATCCTCTTCTCTCTCACCCTTGTCCTCTCTCTCTTTCTCTTCTCTCCTGTCTTTAATCTCCCTCTGGTCTGTGTCACTCCAGCTTCCTCACAGTGGGCACCAGGGCTGCCATTCACGTCTCATTAGAGGGCCAGTTGTCAAGGGGCTGCTGGAAGTCCCTGTAGAAGAGATTTTCCAAACCTTGAATTTTTGGATCCTATTTATCTATCTATTTTTACATTGCAATAAATTCATGTTTGAATTTTAAGAAGGTGATTTAAAGACAAAATTTCAATATTAACAATTCATTGCGTTTAAAATACAAAACATGATGTCACTGATTTGCTTTCTTTATCAGAGGAACAAAGAGCAGTGCTGTGGTACAGAGGGTTAGAGAGAGAGAGAGAGAGAGAGAGAGAGAGAGAGAGAGAGAGAGAGAGAGAGGCTGTGGTACAGAGAGTTAGAGAGAGAGAGGCTGTGGTACAGAGAGTTAGAGAGAGAGAGGCTGTGGCACAGAGGGTTAGGGAGAGAGAGAGGCTGTGTTACAGAGTTAGAGAGAGAGAGGTTGTGGTACAGAGAGAGAGGCTGTGGTACAGAGGGTTAGAGAGAGAGAGGTTGTGGTACAGAGAGAGAGGCTGTGGTACAGAGGCTTAGAGAGAGAGAGGCTGTGGTACAGAGGGTTAGAGAGAGAGAGGCTGTGGTACAGAGAGTTAGAGAGAGAGAGGCTGTGGTAAAGAGAGTTAGAGAGAGAGAGGCCGTGGAACAGAGGGTTAGAGAGAGAGAGGCTGTGGTACAGAGGGTTAGAGAGAGAGAGGCTGTGGTACAGAGAGTTAGAGAGAGAGAGGCCGTGGAACAGAGGGTTAGAGAGAGAGAGAGAGGCTGTGGTACAGAGGGTTAGAGAGAGAGAGGCTGTGGTACAGAGGGTAAGAGAGAGAGAGAGGCTGTGGTACAGAGGGTTAGAGAGAGAGAGGCTGTGGTACAGAGGGTTAGAGAAAGAGGCTGTGGCACAGAGAGTTAGCGAGAGAGAGGCTGTGGTAAAGAGGGTTAGAGAGAGAGAGGCCGTGGTACAGAGGGTTAGAGAGAGAGAGGCTGTGGTACAGAGAGAGAGAGAGGCTGTGGTACAGAGGGTTAGAGAGAGAGAGGCTGTGGTACAGAGGGTTAGCGAGAGAGAGAGGCTGTGGTACAGAGGGTTAGAGAGAGAGAGGCTGTGGTACAGAGGGTTAGAGAGGGAGAGAGGCTGTGGTACAGAGAGTTAGAGAGAGGCTGTGGTACAGAGAGTTAGAGAGAGAGAGGCTGTGGTACAGAGAGAGAGAGAGAGAGAGAGAGAGTTATAGAGAGGCTGTGGCACAGAGGGTTAGAGAGGGAGGGAGAGAGAGAATGAGAGAGAGGCTGTGGTACAGAGAGAGAGAGAGAGGGAGGGAGAGAGATAGCAAGAGAGGGAGAGAGTGGGAGGGAGAGCAAGAGAGAGAGGGAGAGAGTGGCACATGGTTAAAGAGAGTGTGTGTGGTACAGAGGTGATCATCAGACTAAGATAAAGTTCTGGGATCTTCTCTGAGCCACAGCAGAACACAAACTGGTTCTTAAGATCATCGCTGAGGAACACAAGCACGTCTCAACAGAGGGTTTGTCGGTGAGCTATTTTTTCATTCTCTCCTGCAGTTTACTCTGGCATCTAGAACTTTATTAATAACCTTTGATTATACGCTGATCACAGTTGACTTCCTTTTCCATTTCACTGCTCCAACGATGGGCAGAGGAACGTACCAATGTGATTCGCTTTCGATACAGGAAATGAACGCGGCGAAGATCCATGACAAGTTTTTAATAAAGAACTTCTGGGAACAAAAGATAGTGAATCAATGCGAGCAGCTGGAGAGCGAGCACATGAGGAGGGAAAGGAGTGCCCTGACAAAGTAAGCAGCATCGTTTGAAAACAAAACACCCTGTGTAAAAGACAGCAAGACTGTCAGTAAACATGGACAGATAGAAAAGAAAAGCTTTACTTTTGACACTAAAAGACCTTTGATTTAGTTGAAACAGTGTCCGTCTTGTCCTGCCGATACAACAAAAAAACCCTTGTCCTTGAATAGACTGTAACATGTGCAATGCAGTGTCTGAGCAGAGCTTGTATCAGACGGCCTGACAATGAGCTAGCCTCCATGGCTCCTGAGGGCAGATAGGGACATCTCACCCAGACAAATACCTCAGACCCTTAAACCATAATGATCAGTAATGGGTGCTGCATCTTCCTAACACCTGTGACCAGTCCCTTCGGCTATGCTGCCTGACGCTCCTCCCCCCCGCTCGCCCCCTCCTCCTCCAGCTAGGCTTCAGCATAATCAAGTGTGGATCCTTGATCTATGCAGGACTGGAAAGAACACGGCAGGAACCTGATCTGATAATCGGGTTGTGCTGAGTGATGATGGAGGTCCTGCTATGATTTTAGCTACGCTCCGTGTCTGGGCGTCATACAACAGGCTTCACCGCAGCAAGGTCAGGGGGATTACCAGAGGCAGCGCGGCCCCAAGAACAAATGCAATAAGCCCAGGAAATGCCAGGAAGGTGACAGAAGGGGAGTTGTCCAAACTGTCCTGGACACACACACACATGCCCAGGATAGCTGAAGATAACACTCAGGTTTCCTTCCATCGAATCCCCCCTGGACAGACTGAAATATCCACTAAAACACACACGCATGCCCTCAGACTCCACGGAAGGGTGGGTCGGGATGGTGTGGAACAGCGAGGAGGGAGATGTTAGATGTTAGATGCTAGTCTATGTTGTGTTGGGTTCTGTTGATGAGTGGTTGAAGTGTGTCGTTGTGGTTTTCTGTGGTTGTTAATAGAGATGATTAAAGCCGAGATCTTCGTGGTTGTGTTGCTGCAGGCTGAGAGAGGAGTGGCTTCAAAGGCTGGAAAGTCGAACCAAACATCTGAAGAACCTGAATGAGGACTTTCTGAGAAAGGCAAAACTAGCCAAAATGTCTGAACAAACGTGATTTAATCATGTAGTATTTGGGGGGGGTCATTTGTGACTGCGTGAGTGTTTTCAGAAAACAATACTGTATTTCATGTTAATTGATTCTTGTTCATATTTCAAACACTCGTCAAACTTGCTGACATGTTTAAAGGAATAAAACTCATGAAGACATCTAATAGTGTTGCCACGTCTTTATAGAGCTGTAGATGTAACGCCACAAACACGTCGAGGTGAAGACAGAATTATTAGGACATAAACACCAGAGGGAGCCAGTCTGGACACCAGCTCCTGACAAGTCTGGGTGACAAGTGGTCTGAAGGACATTGTCAAGTACAGTACAATTTGTCTCTATCTAACGCACACACACGCACACACTCTCTCTCTCTCTCTCTCTCTCTGTCTGTCTAACACACACACACACATACATACATACAGTTTTTCTTTCTCTCTCTCTCCCCCTCTCTCTATCTCTCACACACACACTCACATACTCTCTTTCTCTCTCTCCCTCTCTATCTCTCGCTCTCATACACACACACACACACACACACACACACACACACACACACATACTCTCTTTCTTTCTCTCTCTTTTTCTCTCTCTCTCTCTCTCTCTCTCTCTCTCTCACACACACACACACACACACACACACACACACTCTCTCCCTCTCTGTCCTGGCTGTCACCACAGCAGCCGGCGTGACTGACAGCTGGACTGAAGCGTCCCAAAGTGTTTACGGGCCTCGGGGACACAGGGGAGGCAGAGTGGGACTCTCAGGATGCTGATCCTGACACTCACGCTGACAGATGAGATCATGAGTGGAAAAGAAATAACACCATGACACAGTCGGGACTGAGACACACACACACACACACAAGCATGCACACAGACACACACACACACAAGCATGCACGCAGACACACACATGCAGACACATGCACGTGATCACGTGCTTGGCGCGCACACATACACACACACAAGCAAGCACGCAGACACACACACACACACGTGTTCATGCGCTTGGCGCGCACACACACCCACACACACACACACTGACAAGCATACACACACACACACGTGAACACGCGCTTGGCACATACACACACACACAAGCGCACAAGAGCACACACACAAACACACTGACAAACAGACACAGCATGGCTGTGCTGCTCATTGACAAAGACAAAGTGGAGCCTCTGAGTGATGAAACGCTACATCTTAGTTTACAGTTTAGCTATTCCATAGGGGAGACTTGTGAGAGGGGTGAGGGGGGTGAGAGGGGTGAGAGTATTGTTGGCAAAGTTGCTGGATTTATTGTTGAACAGTTTCGACCTATATTGCCATGTTTATTATAAACAAAAATCACAAGACCAGATACTGTCAGTGCCAGGTCATAACTCATAGGAACACCATTCATGGTCAGTAATAAAATGGTTTTACATCATTTGGTAAAATGATAAACATGTCCACAGCAAAAAAAAACTGTTGGCATGCATTTACCCCCCCCCAACCCCTAAATGTTTATTGTTTATTCCACCTCAGAGGAAGAACATATTGCTATGGTGGAATTCCTGTTGTCATTCTAAATATGAAGAAAAGCATTTGGTTCAGTCTTTAAGATGTGAGGTGAACTGGCTTTTTTCAAACTGCCTTTTTCTGTGTGATAACAATATTGGCAGCAGCATTAGAAGTTTACTGCCATTTTTATAGATTTTTTTTATTATTGCAAGGAAATAAAAACTAAGTGATTACATCTTAAAACCCCCAAAACGTCCTGCTGTTACAGTATCACCCCCTGTGGCAGCCTCTCAACACAGATTTCAACAAAGTGTCAGGGAAAATAATATCTCAAACAAAGATATATAACTATAACTCCCTCACGAATCAGATGCCCTCAAACCGACCCAACTTCACCCCCCGTTTGTGTCGAACGTCAACATGTTTGCATGGGAAACACGCACCGGCTGTTGGTTGCCTGGAAACCAAATGTCCAGAAAAGAACATCGGGGATCACTTCTTCTTCTTCTTCTTGCTCTTTTTGGCGCCGTCGCCCTGCTGCGAGGCGTTCTCTCCACCTCCTCCTTTCTGGGTCCTGCTCTTAAGTTTAGGAATCATCTCGGCCACGTAGAACATCACCTCTTTACCTGTCAACAGGACAACTATTTTAGTTCCCCAGCTGCCACAGACAGCCATGCTTTTCAGAGGCCTGTCATCCGCCTGCCTAGAAACATCACAGGACTGGGAGCACTTGTGGGGAATGAGAAGATGGCAGCGGATGCCTGGAAAAGAAGATCACCCTCAGCGAAAACTTACGGGAGGAGAATTTCTCCTGACAGAGACGACCATCTTCCTGTTTGAGCTGCACGCGGACTCTACCTCGGAACTGCACATCTCTGTTCCACTCTCGGGGATGCATCTTGTTCTGTGTCACACGCACACACACACACACACACACACACACACACACACACACACACGATGACAGCTGGTTAGGAGACAAAACAGGACAGAATTGTCTGTTGGCTGGTGGTATAACTACCTCAACAAGGATGTTCATTCCAGCAGCTGTTAGAACGTCCCTGATCTCTGCACAAGAAGGGTTTTCAACTGCCTGGGAAAAGGGAGATATATAAAATATTCATATTCGCATGGGTGGTTTCCATAGGATAATACACTTTACCAATAACAGCCTAATCAATTGAAATTTGTATAATAAAAGGCTGTTAGTATATTGTTGTTAATTTACGGTTGAGTACGATTTCTAGGTTTGATCAATGAGGATTTGATGTTAAATATATAGCTACCTTTTCTGCTGGTATCCTACGACCTTCTGCAAGCGTTTTTTTGCTGTTTATATATACGGGGTAAATACATATAAACCTGGAATAAAAAAGTGTCTTACTTCATGAAAATAATATTAAGACCATATTCAGTAACTTAAACTTCATTTCAATTCCAGTCATTGCTGTTTTATGGGTTTTTATCATGTATCTGAATGTATTTTAAATTAAGATAGACAGCTAAATATGATGCACATTTCAAGACATGCTACAGATTGGGTTAGCTAAACTATGCAAGTGTTCACAAGTCAAACCACTGCCAGGGTGCTCAACAAGCTAGCACTAGCCAGGGTAGCATAGCTGTCAAAAGACAACAATAACAAAACAAAAAACTAAATACCTTTCTTTATCTGCAGGATTTGTAGTTAGGTGCGCCATGATGAACAAGACAGTTTCTTCAAGGAGGTCGAGATTTAGCGGTAGCTACGGTTCGCTATATTACGCGTTAATTTGAAGACGTCTAGTTAGCTAATTAGCCATAAGGTGCGTTTAGCTACATTGGGACTCCTGTCGCGTGGCCTTGGATTGATGTATCTCTCGCGCTTTAGATTTTTGCTAATAGTTCATGACTGCAGTGTGGCATCTGTCTACAGAACTGCAATGTGCCTTTCGAGAAAACAATCACCAAATGCCTGTTGTGGTTTATTCTGTTGATTAAATAAATACCCAACGTGGATCTTAATTAATGATCCAAACAGAACAAATAAAAAGCAGCGTCACTCAGTGGAATTATAGTATTTTGGTGCCTTTATTGTCTCAGATGACAGCATGAATTAGTGAAAAACATGTAAGTCAACATACGTCTCAGGGCAATGTGATAACGATTCTGGGCTGTTAGGGGATTTCTGATACAGAAAATACAGCATCTGGAATGACAGCGGTCAGGATCCCATTTGATTCATTTGTGCATTCTCTCACAACCAACCTTTCCTCCCTCGCCAGGGAAAAATCGACTGAAATGTTGAACGTGAAATGATTCTCACATCTATGCGTATCAGACGAACATATTCCCATTAAACATAATTATCATCTCTCACACAACTGGTTTCTGGTTCATACAGGTATAATAGAAATCAAACAAAATAAAATATCTTTGCTAAACTAAAAATTGTATCTAATAGATCGATATTAAGAACTTCACACATTGCTTCACTAACAAAATGTAGACAGACTCTTTCACAACAAACTTAGAAGTAAACAGTCAGAAAGGTAAGTTAGTTAAGAGAAAGTTAACGCTTCGAAAAGTGTGTGGTTAACTAGATTAAGGAGACACTGGCATGGTCATGTGACAGGAAATAAGCCAGATAGAAAAGATAGAACGCTGGACATAACAAATAATGTATATGAATCAAACGTAGAAATGATGGAATGAGTATTTTGGTTTCTGCAGGGCAAAGAAATTTAGCCCAAATTCAACCCAAGCCACCCGTCCAAGACGTTACTAGTCTTCCGTTTGATATGCGCTCTGTGGTTTGCGTGTTCACGTTCTAACGGGAACATTTTCGTTTTCTTAAGACTTTTAGGTCTGTCTAGCGATAGAATGTCGTCATCCAAATGTGTAGTACCAGGAGATCTAACATCCCACCATTGCAGGAAAATTGTATAGATATGACGTCTATATCAAGCTGTATTGACCATTTCAGAGCACAGCTACAGTCTTCGTGGCTTCTGTCACTCCCTGTACTCCAGTCACTCACACGGCCACCACTTAACACAACCCTGAACACTGACGTTTTGAAAAGAGTTGGGACAGAGCACCGTTCAAATCAGGAGTGTTTTAGACTTCGGTTATGTTCTGTCACTTTCTTCAGACTGCCCCCCCCCTCCCCTCCCAACACACACACAAACACACACACACACACCTCTCTCCACGATGTCATCCACAGTGTTAAGAGTGTCCAGAGCCAGAGGTTAGGTTTGTAAACCTTCTTCTGTATCTGTGAGCTATAGCCTATCTAGCTATCTCTATCCCCTCCTGGTCTGACTCAAACAGGACAAACACTATTTAAAAAGGAGCTTTTTTTTCTTTCTGTCTTTTTTTTGTTGCTGTTGTACTTTTTGGATCGTTCCATTTGGGTTTCCTTGTACCTGGGTTAACTAAATCAAGCGCACCCTTTGGGTTTATGCGTGGGCCTTCTGTGCGGGCCCGCGGCGTTTCCAGCCGGGCGGGGCAGCAGGGATCACCTCCTCTGCTGGGCGTAGACGGGGTGGGCCAGGGTGACGTTGAGGGAGTCGTTGTGCTGGACCAGGGAGGTGTGCTGGTAGTGCAGAACCAGCTCTTTGAGAGAGCCGTACAGGTTGTAGGGCTCGGCGAACCCGTAGCCTGTGTGGGTCTTGTTGATCACACAGTGCTTCACTTCTCCATCCACTCTGCAGCCACAGGAGAGAGACAGACAGGATCACTACACATGACAAATCAAACACCTGTGTTTACCAGCAGTCTTAATTATCCTTCACTTAAAGCTTTGCGCTAAACGCATCTTAAACATCATTAACAACATAGCAAACACTGGCTCAACACACACAGGCTACACCAAAGCTTCGTATTGATGAACTAAAATACGTTCGTTTCAACAACTAAACTCCCTAGCGGTCTGCTGTCTGCTTTTCCCTGCCCCAGCGTCAGCGGTCATGTTCCCAGGTACGTACACCACGCTGCAGGCGTAACAGCCAGGCTTGCTGCTGTCCCGGACCAGGAAGGTGCCGTCTCTCTTCCCCCGCAGGAGGGCCTCGGCCTGCAGCCGGTTGATGTTACCCAGGCGCCAGGAGCGCTCGTCGTGGTGGGGCAGGTCCTCCTCGTCCTCCACCATGGAGTACTCGCTGTAAGGGGAGAAACGGGGAGGGTGAGAACGTGGTGCCAATGGAAGTGCTCGAGACGCAGGTGAAAACACGGTTGTTTTGGAAATGGAAAAGAACAGAAAGAGGAGAAAGAAAAGAGGAGAGAACTTGTTCGCTCGCTATCAAGACATGTCCTAGAAAGAGAAAAGGATTAGACAGGAGAGGGAGAAGCAAACAGACACGTACTCCTCAGTGTTCTCGTTCCTGATGCCAAGCCACTCGTTCAGCTTCCTCTGTCTCACGCCTTTCTGTGTCAGCCACCTGGAGGAAGAAGACAGCAGAGTCAGTCACTGCCCACTCGGAGCCCACTTCTCCCCCCACCTCTGACCCCCTGAGTGTGGGCGCTGCAGTACAGGAAGTGGGCCTCACATGAGGTACTGGTCCCTGGTCTTGCGGAGCTGGATCAGGTCTGGTTTGATGCTGTTCATCTTCTTGTCGATCTCCCTGTAGTCGGCCGCCTGCTTCTTCAGGTCGTCCTCCAGGTGGCGTTTGCTGTCGACAATCTCGCTGATCCGCGACTTCAGCTTGTCGTAGTTACCCATGATTCTGTGGGAGAGCGGAAACATAAACGGTCCATCAGCGCCTCTCAAATGTCTTTCCCAAGCGGAATGTGATCCTGTAATTCGTTAGACGCTTGTTGGCACCAATAAGCCCTCCCTCTACAAATGAAATTCAAGCCTTTCAGAGGGCCCTCATCCCGGCCCCCGGCCCCCCGGCCCACCTCTGGATCTCCTTGTCGTTTCCCTCCCTCCTGAACTTCTCGATGTACTCCTTGCTGTAGCGCTCCTGAGTCTGGCACTGCTCTTCGAAGATCTTGATGGTCTCGTTGAACGCTTCGATGGCAGTTCTCTTCATCTGGATCTCCTGGAGACGAGAGATCAAGGGGTCAGCGAGAGAAAAACGCAGCTTCATCGCGAGTCGAGCTCGTATTTCAGCTCTGGGATACCCAATCACAGCACGCGCAGTCAGAGACTTGAAGCTGTACTTGACTGACTGAATGTGGGGGAGGCGATAAAATGTGTTGCTGTAATTCTGTCAAGCCTGTCCGTTGTTAGACCACGCAGACGCACGCACAGACACACAGACACACGCACGCACAGACACACGCACGCTCACAGACAGGCAGGGTAGAGTGAGCAGGACTGACCTGTGAGGTTCTGGTGTATTCCTCGTACAGGCGGTCGTATTCCCTGTTCTTCTCCTGGTACTGCAGGTGGTACTCGTGCAGTTTCTTCCCCACCGCCTCGATGCTGTCCTCCTTCACCACCTGGTCCTGCACACACACACACACACACGCAAACACAGAAGAGGTTTGCACTCCAGAAACCCCATCGTTTGAGAGAGCAGGATTTACAGTCCTCGTGAGACACTGCGCGGCCCAGGCAGAGACATCTGATAGGTGCGCGTTAACAGTTACGTGACACTGGGCGTGTCTGCGGTGTCTGCAGACGGACCTGCTGTAGCCTGGAGACAGGGTAGAGCAGTCGGACGTCCAGCTTGGGGTTGTACTGAGCCAGTGATTCGTGCCGGTAGTGGTTGATGAGCTCCACCACGGAGCTGAAAGTCAGCGGGTCGGAAAAGCCGTACTTCCCCTCTCGGTGGAAGATCTTAATCAGCTTGTTGTTGCCCCCTTTCCTAAAAAAGAGGAAACAAGGAAACTCTATGAACGAAAGCTGGAAGTGTTGCAGCTTGATTCCACATATTTTTTTTAAAGATCACATACTGAAGCTGATCACGGAAGCACCAAAGTACTTTCAAACAAAGGCTTGAATCACAAATACTAAGTAGTGAAGTTCCATTTGAAGTAACAGGGGGGGAAAAAAAACCCTAACTGTAAAAGAACCTTAACCGAAAACTATCCTGTTGTGGTCTGGTTCAAACGACCAGAGAGACAGAACCACCAAAGCACAGCCTGACCAGGTGTGCGGCCAGCCACCCTACCTGAGCGTCAGGGTGTAGTCTCCGTGCATCTTGGTGGAGGCGTCCCGGACCAGGAAGGTCCCGTCGGCCGTGTCTCTCAGCTTCTCGTTCACTTCCTCCCGGGAGATGTCCCCCCAGTACCACTCCGAGTCCTGCAGGCTCAGGCTGTTGTTGAAGCTGTGTCCGGCAGGGGGAGGGACTGGGGTGGCTGGTTTGGCCGGCTTGGGAGGCAGCGCTGAGGGGGAGAGGAGATGGAGGTGAGGACTGGCTGGGAGACGGCTCTATTTGCAGTCTGACACACTCCGTTAATTACCCAGAGTGCCTCGCTGCTGAAGCGAGGCTAGAAAACGAGGTCAGCGCGTGTAGTCAATCAACGAGAGAACAATTGATCAAATACCTAGAAAATATGTTTGGAAATAAAACTATGCTAAGAGGTATTTAAAGCCCACAGACTCTTCTTAGTGTTCCTGATCTGCAGTCATACAGGAACAGGATATATTAGTATAACAATATTAATAAAACAAATACAACTATATAACATGTTGTAGCTCTGACATTACAAAGAGCTAAACCAAAACTCAGTTCAGCACTTTCCTAACACCACCAAAGGCAAGTATGCACATGACACGCGAGCAACAGGGAGGCCTGGCAACAACAACAACATCTCCGAACACACAGCTGCTGGATAACAGAATAACTACAGGTGTTTCAATCTCTCGTCGGTCCTGAGAAGAAGCCTCGACGTCGTCCCGAGCAACCGGCGGGGGTTACCTGCCGGCTCCACGTCTGCAGAAAACACCTGCTCTGTCCCTGTTCCCCTCTCCTGCTCAGCCAGGGGCCAGTCCTCCAGGCTCCCTGCCTCCATGTTAGCTAGCCTCTCACACACCCAGGAACAGCCTAGGGGTGCTTCTGGCCTCACAGGCAGCCTCCGCAGCCCATTGATGCCTTAAGAGAACATTGCAGAGCTCGAGGGAGAAGCATGACATCACTTCCTTCAGCCAATCGTTGCCATGGAGCTGTCACCGGAGTCACGCCCCCCCACCCCCCCTCTCTGCGGCATCTTTCATGTGCTCCTGGGAGATGATGTCATCCTGAGAGCCGGATTGGCTGTGATGTGTGTGTGTGTGTGTGTGTGTGTGTGTGTGCGTTCGCACATGCGCATGGCTGCTCCCACCCCCACCCTCCTGAACACTGAAAACTGATGACTAACCCAGCAGAAAGAACAATGAACACACACCTGATACGATGAATTAATACGACCAACATCAATATTAGATTAAATTATCTTCATACGGCGTATGTTTCAAAAAGTTACATCCAACATGTAGAAAAACTCCGTTCAAAACAACCTCCATATCTCCTACTAGTATAATTGATATGTGTAAGAACTACTAAACTAAAAGCGTTCAAATGAAAAGAAATGAACAAAATAAAAAGTGTCCCTCATTCAATCCACTGGTTATTTAAGAACCAGATTCCGGTAAGCGTGCGTGCCTGTCAGTAGCATGTCTACCCCGGTAACAGCAGGATGGCGGAGGTGATTACTGTAAGCTGGTAGTCCTCTGACCGACCAGAGTAGGAGACGAGCGAGCCAGGTGACTCGACCGATTTAAAAACTTTATTTAAAAAACGGCAAAGTGTTTTTACCTGGTGCCGCTTGATTTTCGTTCAGTTCGCTGGTGATGAGGACCTCTAAAATCTGGACCAGACAATCTGGACTGGACTCACTGATGAGAAAGAAAGACAAAAACATTCAAAACTAACACAGATGAATACACTAAACTACATCTCATACAACCAAACCCACGTTACCGCCTGAAGATGCTGAATCTAAAGCGTGGAGTTACGTAGCAATGGCCACACTAATCCAACCCCCTGTTGACACGTTCCCCAGGCCAGGACAGTGATGTGGGTCCAGCCCTGATCCAGCACTCCCACTAACCTGACAGTCTGCGTCCTGAACAGGAGGGGGCTGAAGGCGTCGGCCAGGGCCCGTACACTCAGCTGGTTCCTGCTCCCGCTCAGACAGATCCTGGAGAAGTGCCGCAGCAGGCAGACCAAGGTGAGCCAGTACTGGGGAGGGGAGGATGGAGAGCTAGCCAGCCTCCGTAGCGTCTGGCCACACTCCTCCGGGTCCCTCACCTCTGCGGGAGACGAGGAGGGGGAGGAAGGAGGGAGGAAAGGGGGGAGGAGGAAAGACAAGACCCGGTTAGGATGTAAATCCTTTTGTTTATGTCAGAGAACCAGTTTGGTGAGGCGGTCGATCCTCCGACAGGCTTGAGGACGGCGGAGCGACAAGCTCACCTTGCACAGCGTGCACCATCTCTGGGTGGAGGCAGGCAGGGATGACTGGGTGAGGTAGATCCAGCAGGTAGCGCACCAGGCCATCACAAACACCCTGCAGGTCACTCTGGTCCACATCTGCACATAGAAACAGCCATGGATCAGGACCAACAACAGAGAGAAAATGGATCTCAAACCTTCCCATCTAAAATGGCGCGTAACAGCTCGCGCACACAGAGGCCCTAGCAACTACGAGAGGTTATTAGATCAACCTTGTTATCGATTATCTATCTAATGCTTTCAGGAAGCGTTGCGTTTTCGGAAGAACCATGCTTGTTCCTCACCGCTGTCTGAAAGCTGTCTCAGGTCCAGGCTGCAGCTGCCTGTTAAAGAGCGATACAGAGCCACGCTCTCCAGACCTAGAGAGTGGGACAGAAAGAAGCAGTACAGCATGAACACAATGCAGCCAGGAAAAGATTTATAACATAACTGATGTGACATGAGGGAAGGGGACAGGGGACAGGAATATGATAGCAAATTCCAAGTTGTCCAACTTCAGGGTCAGTTGGAGCATTGATCACACGACTAGACCAGTGTCTGTCAGCTCTCCTCACAAGTGAAGAGCAGCACATCAGACAGAGAACAAGCGCAGGTGTGGTGGTCCTGATTCAGTCTCTCACCTTTACTCTCTATAGCCCCCAGCAGCTTGACCAGGGTTGGGGGAGCGATCTCTGGAGGAGCAAACTGTTCAGGCAGATCTGGCAACCCAAAGCCTGGGGGGGTGGGGTGGGGAGGTTAGGGGAGAGAGAGAAACGGTTGATTTTGGCCTGAAAACTTGTGTAAACATCCCCACTGTTTGCTTAATACAATTCACAATGTCGGTTTCCCTTCTCAATGAGTGAATGCACCGGATGAGAATACTACACCGTGCAATACTCTCCTGTTTTTTACCCTTTTCACCTTCCAAAGAACATGGCGTCAAAAGAGAGACACACGCATTTCCTGCCCCTGTCTTTTCGGCTTCCTTTAAAAGTGCTTGTGGTCTTGCAACAAAATTGCAACATTCACAGTTACTTCACCAGCTGCAGCATGCGAGTGTTAAACATTGAGACCTCACAAGAAATGCAGCACAGCTAATGGTATGGTAAACACTGGGAGAAAACAGATTATTTTTAATGTGTTCTCAAAACACATCTGTAGACGGGCGAATGCACCGGACAACAAATGACTCCTAAACACTCCCAACGATAAACCCATCCACACAACATCACATGAGCGAAACGAAAATAACAGAACTGCAAGCAATACACACACGCATGCGTGCGGGATGTGGTCCAAAAACGAACGACCCAACCGCCGGTAGAGTCGACCCTTCACACACGAAGAGCGATCGTGCTGACTCATGATCCAGTCCTGCGATCCGACGCGGAGGAAAGAGACGCGGGGGGCGGGGCTTGGGGCGTAGAGCACATCCCTTTCACAAAAAACTCCACAATAACCCGAATCGGCCTCTCCAATATTCGTTTTTGAAACCCGACCACCGAATCTCGGCAGCTCCCTCGGTCCCGGCGGGCGCCCAGCCAGAGGGTCCCCTACCGTCAGGAGTCCCAACAATCTTATTCTCCCCCTCCTCTAAGCGACAGACCCACAGAACCAGTACCACTAAATATATATTTTGCTCACGCCACTATTCTAACAACACTGTCTTTCTTTGTAAAAGCTGATCACAAATCACAACCCCACGATCACGCAAGAAAGCCTCGTGGTTTAGTTTCTCCCATCTCCATCTTAGGCATCTACCTCATCTCTTTAAACCGAACCATAGAGGTAGATTCAACTGGGCAGTGGTGGTGGAGAATGGAAACTCGTCCAAGTGAACACTTGGCAGGTCTGTTGTTTCCAGTGTCTTGAAGAAACTTCATGTAAAATCCTATTGATAGTAGAAATGTGGACATCTGCAGTCCAGTAAAAGTGTCGGTCTGACCTAACGAAAAAAGAAAACAATGGAGAAAGAGATGAGATATCAATCGGGAGGTGTGTACAGTACATCGCAACTGTCTTTGTTCATGGCTAAACTAATCAACTACGCGTCAGCGTAGCTATATTTTACTTTTTTCCATCTACCTTCTTTGCGAACTTGTGATAAATATGCGTGCAAAACACGCACAATTGTTACATTAACCGTGTTGATACTATGCAGTTTCCAACTAATATGATTACGGATAAGTACGTGACGGAGTCAGAGACAAGCTAATTTAGCTAGCTAGCACCAGCCAATGTAGAGTTGTAAAATCGCATGCATGTCTATACTGGTAGACTACAGTAGCTAAAACGCAAAACCAGGCCGCTGAAATGTGGATCAACTATGCTACTTTTACGATAGCTTATCTTACCTGATTTTCGCAAAAAAAATCGATCGTTGATTTTCCAAAACAAGTAAAATCGGTAGCGTCTCTAATAACCACGGAAGGAAGTGTCAAAATAAGAATTACAACGTCAAACTCGATTGGTAGATAATTCCACTCCGTGGAACAAAAAAGTCTAGGTTGGCTATCTAGGTTAGCCGGCTTAGCATTCGCTGACTGAACCAGACAGTAGTCTACCGTGACGTCAAATCCGGTAACCTAAATTTTTCTCCTACCGTCAGGGTGCATTTAGGCCTGACTAAGACATTTACTGTGAAAGTGGTTAACTGTTTTTGAAGCTTTGGTAACAATTCGTAGGACTGCAAATCAGCATAAAATCATGACATAAGCGTACTTGACAAGCGTCCACTGGATGTCCACTGGATCATCCTCTTTACTCAAAATATATTTTAAAAAAAATGCGCATTTCATACAGGAATTGATTTTAAAATGTTTATTCATTCCTACAATCATCTGTGAGTCACGTGCATAATGCACACGTTGCAGTCTGAGTTAATGGTGACTCTAATGGTGATGATCTACTGACATAAATAATTAAAAGCTGAGAATGTCCCCCTGTCTATGAACAGATAGAGTGATGTTTCCCGTCAGCTGCAGTTGGTCTTTGAGACATTTCCCAACATGTTCACAATGCAAGACATCGCAATACACCCATATCTGGCCCAGGGTTCGCTGGATATTTGCATTGCTGGTTGGCAGTTTGGAGCTCCGCATGGCACGGTTCACTTCTCTCCACGCCTGTTCTAAATCACCTGCCACACAGTTGTGTCCACTTATAACCCACTTCGCCCTCTGTAGCAAGCTGAGCCTGTGGCTGCAAATAATCTTTTGGAACTGTCTGGAGAAAGTAGTAGACTTAGGGACAGAGAGAAGACCTGTTTGCGCCTGTGGGACGATACTCCACGATCGTCTTTTGACATTATTGTCGAGGACGACGTCTTTGTACTGTGCGCGTGGCGGCGATGTCTCTGGGCAAGACTGTGCAGGAACTACTGCTCTTCCCAAACTTGTCTGGCCACAATCCTGGGGACTTCCATTGCTGCGAAAGCATTCATGGACCGATTCTGGCAGCTCTCGTGCTGAAGTCAAATGACGTCTCTGTATTTGTATCACTTCTTCTGGATAGATGATTGGGGGCCACTTTAGAGGCCTTGCAGGCAAGGTTTTGTCCACTTTAGACGGATACCAGGGTGTAAACACAGGCAGAACTCTGCAGGGAAAATCCTCCAAGGCTTTTTGTGTTTGGCTCACTAAGGTGCCAACGTCTGCAGAGTTTTCTCTGAAGTGTAACACCAGATCCATATAATAGACAGGGCAACTCCCCCCCCCTCCCCACGTCACTGTTCCATTCGATGAGCCCTAGAGCAAAACAGATAGATTTAATTTAAGCAGCCTAGTGAACGAATATATTACACTCACAAAACACTCCTCCAAACAAAAGGATGATTTGCATTTAAACTATGACGGTTTATTTATGTTGCGTGAAGTTAGATTATGTAAGCAGTTCAACTGCTTCCTCTTTGGTGTCACTGTAAGGATGCTTCAAACCGGTATGGTTAGTGTGCTAAAGGTAAACCACTTATTTACAGTAGCTAGCTAACTAGCTTCATTAAATTGACATCAAACGACAATTCAACGATCAAGCATGTGTTCCGCTGATGCCAATGTCTCGCGAATAGAATCGACACCCACCTGTATGACGGTAAATGCATAATAGTACATCAAAAGCCAGTCAACAAGGAGTTAAGTGGACGTTAGCGAGCTATCTAGCACGGCCATGCTAGCGCCAAGACGGGGGATGGGCAAGAGGGAACAGCTACGGAAGCGTACATTTTGAGTAATCTCGCGTGTCACGCGCATTGGGGGAAGGGCGCAAGAAGCAAACATCGATTCTCGAAAGCAGCGAATGTATCACATCTACGAAGTATATTTAGAGATTAGAAGTCAATTAAAACCACATCCTCTACTCGACGTATTTTTAAACCCATGGAAACAACTCGAAAAGGCCAACTGCACCCTTTATAGCGTAGGCAAAGAGGAAGACATTCCCAAGGAGCCTCCCAAGTATCTAGGGCAAAGGAGATAGAGGCCCTCTCACACAATGCCAAGCTTTGAAGAATTCCTGGCTGTGACCTTATTACATCAGTAACTCTTATTATAACCGAGTAAATCTGCGAGCCATTAATAGGTTCCTTACATTAGCTCTTTCGACTGAACCGTTAAGGTATAAAAGTAGTGCACTGGTGTGTCCTGGGGCAGACTGCGTATTGATTGTAAGAGGAAGAAAGAAAAACGAGACAGTGTCAATAGAACTGTTTAATCATACGTCCATTGTCTTTATTCAAATTATGGTATAGGCTGGCTGAGATGTCCAGCAGCACAAGTCATTTTTCTGCATGCCATTTGGCCTGAGTTGCTAAAAATGACCGTTTTACTACTT
This sequence comes from Plecoglossus altivelis, assembly GCA_036571765.1. Taxonomy (NCBI): domain Eukaryota; kingdom Metazoa; phylum Chordata; class Actinopteri; order Osmeriformes; family Plecoglossidae; genus Plecoglossus; species Plecoglossus altivelis. The sequence goes on along the minus strand of BROE01000008.1, from coordinate 3,768,572 downwards.
TAAGCACTCTTACCAATAGTTTTGCAACAAAAAAAGCACAATTTACTGTATTTGCCATGAGATGTGTCATTGTGAGATCAAATAGGGCTATATTGCTGTTTTAAAAAAACTAGCGAGTTTTACATGTCTTAAAAGATCATATGGCACATTTTGGTCCACGTTGGTACGTTCATATTTCAATCATTTTAAACATGTATTAAACAAACAGAATATCATCTTAAACATGTATTGTAAATGTTTCATCAGCACAGCGTTATGACAGCATATCCTAAACACAACTGTAGAGGGGCTCTTGCTCCCTGTTTTAACGGTTTCTTCCCAGGTTTTTTTTCCTCCTTTTTTTAAAATTTATTTTGAACCTTATCCTCCAATTATTAAACCTCCCTTGTACAGTATATTCAAATTTTTAAGTGGAGATTCGGGGACAACGAGGATGGCTTCGGCGACATCTCAACAGGAAAGTAGTTCCAGGGGTACGTCTGGTCTACATGGGTCTCCCACCGGTCGTAGGAGGCAGGAATCAAACCCTGTAAGGCTGCACTGGGGAGGAACCAGAAAAACAAAGCCTTTAGGCAGGGAGAACTTAAGAGAATCAAAATAGACTACATACGCCCTTCTTTCTGCTCCTTTTCGAAAGGGCACAAAGACTTTTCCACAGAACACAACCCCAACCCCCTTCTCTCTCTCTCCCACACAAACACACATTCCAACACCAATTTTGTGCTGAAGAACAGTAGCGTGTTTTCAGGGATTTAAGTTGAGAGGGTATTGATACAGGAATAAGTGATCCAACCATTAAGGATTATTCTGTTTTTATACTTACAAAGAATATTTAAGAGTGTCATCCAGTTCCATAATAGCCGCTTGGTTGCCACAACGATAGCAGTAGTTTGGCGCGCTGAAGATGGTGACAACATTCTTGTCATGGCCCCAATTGTATCCCTGCAGAAGAGACATAGAAACCATCAGATAACGTGCCTCGCGCCAGCTTAGTTAGCGAGGCTCTTTGGCTGGCAGTCATCGTTTCGTACCTCCATGACCAGTTGGTGGGCACGTGAGACCAGGGTTAGGCCGTTGGCATGGTTGAAGGTCTCAGAGATGTCCTGTCCGAAGGTGTAGCCTGCACCACGGGGGGAGATGCCCCAGCCGCCACGATCATCAGGGTCAGACCACAACAGGTCACACATGGGGCCCTGGTGAACAGCAGACATGAGTCTCAACAACTGAAATCAATCCACGCATGGGGAAACTATTCTATACTAAATAATATACATGTACTATTCCCCTCCCCCCCACACAGTGCCAGAAATACTGCTAATTACAATCTAGAAACCGAAGCTGGAGAGAGGAGTACTGTATAAAATGGGAAGATACAAACAATGACATGACATGATGAAAGTTTCTATCCGTTTGATTTGCCAAGTCATGCATGTTCCATGTTCTAGGCGACACATGGGCCAAAATAAAGATGGCTACCTCATGTGGAACCTCCTGCAGACGGTCCAGAGCTCGTATGTGATCCAGAGTGTCTATGGATGGAGATAGGCCTCCGTGAAGGCAGAAGATCTGACCACGGCAAGGAAAGAAAGAAGGAAAAGTCCGTCAATTTGCTTTACGTGAGTGGGATGAATCCGGTGTAGACTGTTAAGTTGTGTCGAGACGCATCACGCTCACCTGTGTATCTACAAGAGCAGTAAGTGGGAGATAGTCAAAGAGGTCTGTGAAGTACTTCCACACGTTAGCATTGCCATACTTCCTCAAACACTCGTCATAAAACCCATACACTTGAGTGATTTGCCTGCTCTCATGGTTTCCCCGGAGAATAGTGATTCTCTCTTGGTACCGAACCTAGCGAAAAGACGCGATAGTATCGTTAGTCACATCACGGATACATTTTCAACCAATAAAATGCAAGTGCAACCAAACAGACCTTAGAAGAAGTAACACAAGTTGATTTGGTATCGACTGAAGCCATACCTTTAATGTGACAAGAAGAGTAACGGTTTCCACAGAGTAGTACCCTCTATCCACGTAGTCACCCATAAAAAGGTAGTTGGTATCAGGGGATTTTCCACCAATTTTGAAGAGCTCCATAAGATCATGAAACTGCCCGTGGACATCCCCGCAAACGGTCACAGGACATCGCACTTCTTGCACATTTGATTCCTTTGTGAGGATCTCCTTGGCCTAGATATATGAAACGTAAAATGGTTTAGACAAATTTGGTTCAATCAGTCATGCTAAATTCAATATCCATAAAACGCTTTTGCAGCATATATTGGCCAAAGATGAAGGGGATACAACCGATAGCTAGCCTGCTAATAAGCAGCACGTATCGACTGGCCGTTTCATAAGGACAAGTATAATTACTGGAAATTATTTTACGTGGTAAAACCATTGTAAAGAGCCAACAAATATCTTACATCTTTATGTAACTTGGACCAAAATGATTATATCCATACTATTTTAGTATTATTTGATGTCGAAATCAAAGAAATGAACTAAGTTGTTGGTCTACATTTCTCAATTGGGCAAGTCAGTGAACGTTTTAGTTCAAGGCTGGCTCGCACCCATTTTTTACAGTCGGGGTTAGCTCATGTTTGCTAGCCTTGTTGGCTAGGTAGGCTAGGCGCTTAGAGCTAGGCCACGATCTGAAATGGCTGGTACTGTAAAAGAATTGTGTTAGCCTGACATAGTTATAATAGTTGAGTAAGTTGGTTTATTTCCAAATACATCACTCACCTTTTCGCAGAGTGTCCTGACTTGATTTTCCGATAACTGCTTACACTCGTTCAATTGTTCGATCCATTGATCTAATTCTTTAGTAAAAGATTTGTCGTCCATGACAGCCGCGGAAGCCAGCCACTGATACCGATGTGATGCAGATGCTAATTTCTTGTTAGCTCGCTTTTGCTAGCGTAGCTTAGCCGAATGTATTGTTAGCCGCTCTATTAGTCCCGCTAAAATTGGTACCTATGCTAACTATAAGAACCTAAACAACTTATCTGACGAATCACTTTGACGTTTTAATTTAGTTATCGACGTTATTTCAGATCGGGGAGCCACAAATTTGAAGGGGTAAGAATGGATCGAAATTCCCCGATGCGGCAGAATCCAGCGACCGAGGATTGCAGCACCAAGGCACCACCACCAGCTAAAAGAGCTACAACAATAACATACGGGGTATTTTGAGGTTGCCAGGTTTAAGACCTATCCCTTTATTAACGTGTCTAAACCCGCCCTTGAAGATTTATGAGAATTAACTTGCGCTTGTGATCATATACATCCAAAACGAAACATTGCATTAGCTAGATTTTGCCCCACCCTAACCTCACCTTAATTGGCCACTTCAATGTCATCAAACGACTTCTTTCACCTGGTGCAACGTGCACTTCAAAACACTAATGACTAATGGCTTCGGTGGTTGAAGGTTTTACTAAACTAATTGTATTCGTTTTTAGTTTTTCTAAACATCACCGGATCATCTTAGTCGAAATAAAATGAGTGAGAACTGGGAGAAAGATGAAGTCCAGGTAGAAATACTAAAAGATTCACTCAGAATTCACGATTAAAGATCTGTTGACAATTGATTTGAGTTCCTGTAAAAAGTAAACCCCTCTTGCTGTTTATTTCTAGGTGTTCAGTGGGACTTTAACCTGTAATGGTAGGTGTCATCGAACTCTTGATAAAAATAGAAAAATCGTTTTTTGTGTCTGTGAAAGACTCTCGTCGTTCACAGATGGTGGAAACAGTTTGTTGAACAATGGAGGGCAGTTTGAGGGACAGGTAAATGGCAGAGGTGAGGGGTTTTCAAGAGATAACCAGAAATGACTTCTTTGATGCCTATAGTCATAGAATGGCTGATGCTGCTTTTGCTTTGTGATTGGCTTGTGTGCTGGGAGACGGTGTCATCAGTAATACCTAGTTGTCACAAATTCCAAAAGGTCAGATTCTCTTGATTTTGTTTTTGTGTCATTCTCAGATCATCATACAAGTGCAATCTTTGGAGAGACTGCGTCCTGGGGAGGTATAAGAGGAAAGTTATCTCTTTTCTCCAACTGTCTCTCCTCCACCTGTCCTGTCCTCTCTCCTCCACCTGTCCTTTCCTCTCTCCTCCAACTGTCCTGTCCTCTCTCCTCCAACTGTCCTGTCCTCTCTCCTCCACCTGTCCTGTCCTCTCTCCTCCACCTGTCCTGTCCTCTCTCCTCCACCTGTCCTCTCTCCTCCACCTGTCCTCTCTCCTCCAACTGTCCTGTCCTCTCTCTTCCACCTGTCCTGTCCTCTCTCCTCCAACTGTCCTCTCTCCTCCAACTGTCCTGTCCTCTTCTCCAACTGTCCTCTGATCCTCTAGGTAGAAGGTCCATCCATATTAAAGATGTCTGTCTGCTATGTTTTGCGTTGCAACGTCCACAGGAGGTCGAGGCAGGAGAGCAGGAAGAGGTGTTGGACGAGGCTTAAGCAGTGACACTTCTGACACAGGACCAGAAATAAGCCTGAACACAGCAAATTGCAGTATGTTCATTTGTACCACGGTTTATACACAGTTATGCCATATTATGATAAATCAGTAAATCCACTCTAGCAAGGTGAACAAGACAGATCTACTCATGACTCCTGCATGTTCCTGACCGTGTCTCATCCCCTCTATCCAGGAAATGATCCCAATGGAAACCATAACGGTAATCTGTGATTTGTTAAGGCCACGCAACCACACGTTGAATACACACAAGCACATCACAGCAGGAGAAGGGGTTTGTTGACATGACGACTGCACCTCTTTGCCCCTTGTAACCCAGACAGTGGAATTTCATGGATTAGTGAAAATGTCATTGGAGGAAAGGGTGCGACCAGAGGTTCGTTTTTACCAGTTCTGAATCCTACCAACTACCACTGTTAGACGTGAAAGGTTGTTGTCAAAGGGTTCTATCCCATAGGTGATGGAAACACAATGGATGGAGTAAGAGATGGATTCAGAAATTCATTCTCTGGTATGTTTCACATCTCCCTGTGTGTGTCATAACATCAACATTCCCCTTCCGCTGTTTTCATATCCTATTTTCAGTTCAAAAATGGTTTGACACGGAGATGTAAAAGGAAAGGGTTGCTAGGAGATGATATGATCCATGTGGATTAAAAATCTGTAGCCACTGTTGTTGCCATCAGACTGGAACATCTAGTCTGTCTGGTTTCATGTGCTTCTCTGTTACTCGTAGATCCATTCAACGGCCAAAACTTGGATGAAAACCACAATGCAGGTCGGAGGATTGTTTGTTTGTTTCACGTTCAACGACGAGCATCCTAGTATTAACAATTAAATGAAAATGCACATTTCGGTGATTCCTTTCTGTTAATCAGGCGTTTTTAACGCCAAACTCTACTGTGTGAGAGAAGGCTTTTAACTAAACGGTTATGAATCACCGGCGTTGCGATGCCTCTGCAGGTCCGAAGGTGACGTATGTTCCACCTCCCCCTCCTGAAGACGAGACCGCCATCTTCTGTCCGTTCCAGAAGGGGGTCAACTTTGACAAGTTCGATCACATCCTGGTGGACGTGCGCGGGAGAGACCCTCCATCTCCCATCACGGTGAGTGAGAATGTGGAAGAGTTAAGCTCTCACGGCAGCGCTCCAGGGTTGGATTTTAGCCTTGGCTATTCTCTGCATGTCATCCTCTCTCTGTTCTGCCTTCACCTGTCTCTCTCGCTAAGTCGCTGCCATTCATTTCAAAAGCAAGTCCACAACATGACAAAACCTCTTCAGCTTTTTGCTCTGTTCCCCCCCCCCCTCCTGGGCCCAGTCATTCGAGGATGCTGGTCTGTGTCCGACCCTGAGCAGGAACATCATTAAGTCTGGCTACAAGAAGCCCACCCCGGTCCAGAAACACAGCATCCCTATCATATCCACCAGACGAGACTTGATGGCCTGTGCACAGACTGGATCTGGGAAGACGGTGAGCTTTCCACACACACTATTTTGGATGCTGCTGTACCGTAGGATCTAGATCAGGGGTCTCTAACCCTGGTCCTGGAGAGATACCATCCACAGTTTTCCCTCCAACCTCAGTTTAGCACACCTGATTCTACTAATGACCTGGTTGATAAACTGGATGAGGCTACGTTATGTGCAGTTGACGTGAAAACCTACTGGATGGTAGCTCTCCAGGACCGGCGTTGGAGATCCCTGATCTAGATGTAGTCTATTCATAGTCTATCAAACTCTCTTTTACTCTCCCTCCCTCCCCCGCTGCCATAGGCTGCCTTCCTGCTTCCGATCCTCCAGACGCTGATGTCAGAGGGGGTCGTGGCTAACGGTTTCCGGCAAATCCAGGAACCTGAGGTCATCGTCGTGGCGCCCACCAGGGAGCTCATCAACCAGATCTATCTCGAAGCCCGGAAGTTCTCCTACGGGTGACTGATTGTCATTCATTGTAGTTGTAGTTCTTTCTTTTTTTTAGTTGTAGTTTTTTTAAACCATTTTACCACACAACTTCATACACACGTCACAGACGATGTGGGAATGAAAGCTGTATGTTGAGTGATTCCTTCCTTCCCTAAGTGGGTGTTTGCGCCCAGTGGTGGTGTACGGAGGGATCAGTTCGGCCTATGCTATTCGGGAGGTGATGCGCGGTTGCAACGTGCTGTGTGGAACTCCAGGAAGGCTGCTGGATATCATCGGCAAAGGGACGGTGCGGAAAGATTTTGAATGGCGGGAGGGGGGGAAGGTGGAGGTGACCATCTGCACAATGACAACGCCCTTAGTCGTGTCCTTTCAGGAGTTCAGCACGGTGGCGTGTGGGTGAAGGTGATCGTTGATGCACTAGGTGTTGATGTTGTGCTTGTAGGTGGGATTGAAGAAGTTGCGCTACCTGGTTCTAGACGAGGCAGACCGGATGTTGGACATGGGCTTTGAACCCATCATACGAGCCCTGCTGAGGTCATGTGGAATGCCTCCAAAGGAGGAACGACAAACGCTAATGTTCAGCGCCACATACCCTGAGGACATTCAAAGGTGTGTGTGTGTTCATGTAAGAGGTAAGGAGAAGTGACACGATCGTTTAGCACGAAAGTACGAAAGCCTTTTCTGTGTCACGCCCCAGGTTGGCGTCTGACTTCCTGCGTCAGGATTACATCTTCCTGGCGGTGGGTCAGGTGGGAGGAGCCTGCAGCGATGTGGAGCAGAGCGTGATCCAGGTCACCCAGTTCTCTAAGAGAGACCAACTGGTGGAACTGCTGCAGACGACAGGTCAAACTCTGCTGGCTTTGTTAGCCTGTTAAACTAAAGCCTTGACACTGGGCTCAGTGGCGTACTGCTTTATGGAGACATCTGTGGATTAATTCAGGTCTCCAGTTACCTTTTTCACATGAAACTGCCCCAGAAAAAAACAATTCCAGAATTCAAGCAACACAGTGTGTTTTTAACAGGCTGGCGTGAGATGAAGTGGTTTGTTTTGATCCTGGTCTTAGGCTCTGAGCGAACGTTGGTGTTTGTAGCGTCCAAGAAGAAGGCGGATTTCATCGCCACCCTTCTCTCCCAGGTCAAAATTCCCACCACCAGCATCCACGGGTAGGTTGCTAATCAGGATGTGAACATCTTAACTGGACGCCTACAAGAACACTGACGGCCCAGATGAGACTTCCTGGTCCGGGGGTTGCCAAGACGACGACGAGGTCACATTTGAAAGTGTGACTGTTCTGGCAGGGACAGGGAGCAGCGGGAACGGGAAGAAGCGCTCCACGATTTCCGTTCCGGTAAGTGTCCTGTCCTGGTGGCCACCTCAGTGGCAGCACGAGGCCTGGATATTGAGCATGTGCAGCTCGTGGTGAACTTCGACCTGCCCTCCGGCATCGACGAGTACGTGCACCGCATCGGAAGGACCGGTCGCTGTGGCAACACTGGGCGGGCGGTGTCGTTCTTTGAGCCTGATGCTGACGAGCCCTTGGCTCGCTCCCTGGTGAAAGTTCTAGAAGGGGTATTTAAATGTTCTTTTATTCACAGATTCACTCCCTTACTTGCACGCACATTCTCTCAACTACTCTCATTGACAGTCCGAACAGGAAGTTCCCCCCTGGCTGCAGGAAGTCTCATCCAGCGGTCATGGTACTGCGGAGTTCTGTCCACAAAACAGTGGCTTTGAATCCCATAAGGTAGACTGCTCGGCTGCAGGTCAGCACATCACCTGCCGTCTTTTATCAGACGTTACATTTTTCTCTGTGTTTATCTGTGTCTGTAGTCTCTGCCAGGAGCCCAAAGCTTGCCTAATGAGGAGGAACTATGGGAGTGACTCCTCTCTCATCCTAACCTCCCTGTCCTGGTCCGACCACTTGATGCCGAGTTTAATAATAACAGCTGAAGCAAATGATCATGATAAATTTAAAAAAAGATCACTGTGGTCGCTCCAATGTTCGTAAAAGGAATACGAATAGTCGGGATGAACAGCGTATGTCATGAGTACTGTAATGGAAATAAAATGAACTGCATTGAACTTTTGTGTATTTTCGTTAGATTCCAGGGAAATTCATTGGCAGCGTAATCATTGCGTGACATCGGACATTGACGTTCATACTCGTATCAAAACCTCATAGCTTGCCTGCAAACAGATTAGGCTTGCAATACTAGCAGGACATTCTAATTATTCCATTCACTACCTGTTCTAAAAATGTAATGGCTCGTGGGTTAAAGTAGAGCAAACTGTCTACGTTCTGTAGATGAAGATGCAATACTCGGAATACTTTTTTAAAACAAACTGACGCTGACACGTGTACACACAGAACATGTTAAGGAGGCATGGGGACATATCCTGTGACGAACCGAAAGGAGCTCTGTAGATTGGACATCAGCCAAGTCATCCTCCTTCACTAGACACTCATGTTGATGGGTTGGCTAGTTTCAGACTTAAAGCTGTATTCTGAGGAGATACTCCAACTATCTAACGTCCTGCGTGCCGGTCCTTACATTTTTGTCAGAGATGTGTCCCAAAATGAATGTTTTTTTTTGTTTTTTTTGTGGCACATGCTTACTGAGAACGGGTGAGAGGCCGTATCCTCTGACTCAAAGCATCTTGTTAGGACGACTTGAAGACAAGTTTGTACGTGGGATCGTTTGAAACGCATTTGGTCACTTTTAACCGGTTAACGTTCCTTCTGTTTCCAGGGACGACCTCCTGTCAGAGCGATGGATCGTCTGAAACGCATCACCGTCAAGGTATTTCGTTTATCACGATTCTACAATCATGACAGTTCGCGTGTAAAGTTATTCTTTATTTCTTTAGCCTCAAGAGTTCCATTCGGTTTCCATGTTTTGTTCCATTGACCGTTTGCCAATCAGATTAATATGGGTGTCAGTGGGCCTATATTTGTGGAGGATGTGTACATGTGCTTGTACGTATAGAGCAGTACCTTTTTATCGTGATCATCTGTGTGATATGTGCTCTTTCCGCCCAGAATTGACCGTGCATCAACGACATCTGAAGTCGTGTAAAAATAAGTTTATCTGTGTGAGCGACCACAAAGACTGCGAGGCTCAGTCTTCTAAGTATAGCCCTGGTAAAACGTTTCTGTCTAATATCATGCAATCTCAGATAGGAAATGGGCTGGGTCTAAGTTGCATCATGTTGCACGCAACAAGTTGTTCCGTTTTTGCCAAATTACCAACTCTTTACCAACTTTTTATGGTTCACGTCATTCAAATGACTGCAGGCAAGACGTTTAAAGACATTTGATATCAGACAAACACAAGTTCAGAAGATCTACTTCTTTTCTGCGTCTTACGTTGTTGATATCTTTCTGCAGTTTCCCTGAACATCTCTTGCTACTTGTTAACTGTCCTGGACTCTCCTCTCCTCTCCTGCTCTTGGCATCATGAGATGAATAACTGTGAGGACGTCAACTACTCTGTCATCCTCAATCAGTGAGTGGAGACGCACTCTTCAATCTGAACGAATGGCAAGCGCTGCGATACAGTCATGCGATCCTACGCAGATTTTCCAACCCTTCTGATGTTTCAGCACAAAGCACGTTCGTTGCTCTGCGGCTTTGAATGGGTTTGGATGCTTCAACCTCACGCTCCGACGAAGGGGCAGCCGGCAGGAGGACGAAGGCTGGTTCGGCCCGCATCTCGTGGACATGTTACACGCTGGTTAGTTCCTCCGATAGTCATGCGAAGCTGCAGCGATTTCACTAGAATGTACCTGGTATCTAATCTTGTTCTGAGAACGATAACTGATATAGTTCCTGTCTTATCGCCTTGATCGCATTGCAGTCAAGGCTCCTGTTCCGTGGCTCACATCTGTAAAAAGTTCTGAGAATTCTGTGTCTATGGCTTGGACTGGAGCCATAGGACACAACAGATGTCAGGTCCGCTACCGGATCAGCACCGACTACTCATGGACCCAGGTACTGATTGGATAGGACGAGTCAGGCCGTTCAAGGTCACCATAAGCATGTGGTATGGATATATTGTTGCCTCTACCACCTTGATATGATTTTCCTGCTAGGTACCAGAATATGTTCCTGTGGATTATGATAAAAGCGTTGTCTACGTGATAGAAGGACTTCAGTCCTACACTAACTACTCTGTCAGTTTGGCGTGTGTTGGGGACACGGGCTACTGGAGCGAATGGAGCGATGAGGTTTCAATCGTGACGTTGGAAAGCGGTGAGTTGGGAGGTGTAGGCGAGCGGAGAAAATGGAGGGGAACTGAATCATCCCGTGGGCTCTCATGTCTGTGTTTTCTCCCTCAGCTCCCTCCAAAGGGCTAGATGTTTGTTACCGCTTGGAGAAAACGTCCTCGTCAAGTGGACGTCATCATTTGATCTTGATGTGGAAGGCAAGACGTCCATCACTGTATACTTTCATCTTAGATGTCTATAACCCAGGGGTGAGCAATCCTGGTCCGAAATACTCTCTCTGTCACGTGACTGATTACCATGGATACCGGCGATGGCATCCTCTGTTTCTTTCAGGCGCTTAACGTGCATGAGGCTAAAGGTCGTATCCTGGGATACCAGGTGTCCTACACATGGATGACAGACAGTGATGGGCGGTCCCAGAAGGTGACCTTTAACACCACAGAGCAGATGACAGAGCTGTATGTGTGGGAGCAGCAGGGGGAGGTCATGGTAACAGCTTGCAACAGCGCTGGTTCCTCCCCTACCTCCACCGTCAGTTTCCAGCCCGTACCCCCACATGGTGAGCTTGAGTCCCACTGTTGTTGCTTAGCGGACAGGACTGTCCTTTGAGACAAGACCACATACTCGCGGGTTTGAATGTTTAGCAAAATGACAACTTTGATCTCTCAAACCTTTTTCTCGTCTGTAAAACAAATCGTTTTCTCTATTCATTCTAGTTATTGTTGCGCCTCTCAGCTATTTCAACAGTGAGGAGTCTGTGGGCGAGGTCTGGAGGAGACACCCTGGTGATTCAGTGGGACGTGGATGATTCCACCCTGCCCGTCAGTGAGTTTGCCATAGAGTGGGCCTCCCACGCAAACCCTGAATCTAAGCACTGGAGGTGGGTGGATGGACGCAGCAGGTCGGCCAACCTCACAGGTACACACCTGGGAATGGCCCTGCAGTTCGTTGCTCCAGTTACAATACGCAGCACTTTGATCACGCTGCTGTGGCAGGATATGACATGCTGTCCAATGACACGATGCCTTCCCTCCTTTTGTGAAACCGTCTGCTCCAGAGCACGTCCATCCAACTCAGACCTACACGGTTAGCGTCTACCCCATCTACCACAGGCTCTGCGGCCTTCCACAGTCACTTCCTGTCAGCCTGGAGCATGGAGGTGAACCACGCCAAACTACTGACTTACTCTAAGCTAGCCTCAGTCTGTTCAAATGCATTTCAACCAACCACCCTCTTGTAAAAATGACAAACCTGATACAGTACAAAAAAACTCAACTGTATTTCCTCTACCTGGTTTTGTTCAAATTTACCGATCTGTTTCACAAACATTTTTCAGTTCTCTCAAAGCCGGTCAAAGTACACGTGAGCATGGCAGGCGACGCAGCGACCGTTAGGTGGGAGTGGGAGATGGACACGTCCCACATCAGAGTGGACGGGTACAGCCTGGCCCTGAGACAGGGGGGGCAGGAACAAGGTAACAGGACTACAGTAAAGAGGCTGCACATGCATCTTAAAAGACTGCAATCACATATCTCAAGGCTGCTATTGCTGATCTTAATGACTTTGGATTGTTGATGTAGTTTTTGTTGTGACATTCTATACCCCTGTTCTACATTCCAAATGATCACTCGGAAGACATTGACGTTTTCAAAATCTTAAGTGTAACCCAGGTCTCTTAAAGTTTGCCTGCAGTCCTGTGGGACTACTCACTCTGATGTGAAACTCTCACCGCTATGTGGCTGTGTGGATCACATGATGATTGTCTCTCTGTCTCAGTGTTCCCAGTGTGGCCTGATGTAAGGCAACACGTATTCTCCAAGCTTCAGCGCCAAACCACCTACACAGTTCACCTGCTGGCAGACAACCACATGCGAGAAATCATCAGGTTTACTGTTACTGCAGGTTGGTACGCCTGAACTAGTCAGAAATAGCTGGGGGAGTTATTAGTGTAAGGAGAAATCTTTGCCAGAGTTCATGGTCTAATTTGAAGGTCTGTTGTCTTGCTTTTCCAGGTAATCGCGAGGCCGTTGCTATAGCAACCCCGCTAATCTTCTTGAGCGTGGTTCTGGGACTGTTAGCCATTTTGTACAAAACTCTGTGAGTAACATGCTGTTCATGCCCGCAAGGATGAAGGCAGACGTTGACAGAATATCTCATCTTGAATCTTGTTCTCTTGTTATCATCAGTCAACATTTTAGACATCAGTGACTCGAGTGCTTTCTCTGCAGATACAAGGACTATGTCCTGTCACAAGTAACTAACCCTCAGGCCAGTCAAATAGGACAGTGGTTGTTGAAGCCGCCTACAGAGGTGAATATCCCTTCCGTTATTTCCACACCGTAAGTACGGCGGGTCTTGCATCAGTGAGTTATGAAAGCGATGCTTGTTGTTGTCAATGTATCATCGTTCTTCATTTAAAGATGTATTCCGTTTTTTTCCCCCATCCTCTGACAGGAAGTTGTAAAGATGAACATCCTGAACCTAGAAGACTTCCTGGTCACGGGCCTCCAAGTAGAAAGTTTTACCAAACCTGAACCCAAATCCCCTTCCCCCAGCGAGGAGGACGACGACAACGCCTGCTTCGTCCTGTCCGTACCTTGCAACCAAAGGGCAGGGTCGGCCATGCTGCTGTGCTACTCTGGCTGCGAGCAGAACCTTCAAACGGAGCTCAGAGTTCCATCGGAAGACTGTCAGATCGAACGCACCCTGGGAGGGTGTTCAGACTGCATCCAGACCTGGGCTCCCCCAAAGCTGGCCTTCACAGAGGGCAACACTATCGAATGTGAAGGTGAATATATAGTGAACACCTTCTCAGTGCAACAGTCACAGCTTGCTGGGATATCCAATGGATGATGCAAAACTACCATGTGAATACGTGGATTCTGTTTATGTACTTTCAACACAATTCATCTGAAGATGATTGACAGTATACACTGGATAGAACTGGTGCTGAAACAAGAGTACTTGTACAGTAAATATGATTTTTGTGGTTTATTCATGAACCACAAAACTCTCAGCCAACCTCAACCTTTCTTCAAAAGGTCTTTTCATCGATTTAAAAAGCTCTGGACGTTGTTCAGTTAAATACTCCGCTTAAACATTCTTGAAGAGTCCGACGCTGTTTAATCTAACCACATGTCGTGCTTTCCTTTCCAAAAGATAATCCACACAGAAGCCTTGCTTGTTAGAGTCTTTATGTCAATCTTTTAAATACTCTCCACAGTGTTTGGTACTGCGACACATCCATGACATCAGATGCCTAATTGTGTCAACATTCATTTTTCATACAATAGATTTTAGTTGCTTGATTTGCATGTGGGCCTGCTAGAGTAATCTCATCACAAACATGTAACCTCATATAGTCTGCTTTGTCAGCTATGGTTATCTGTTGATTACATGGAGAGGTAAATCTCAATGACACTTCAATAGCTACATTAAAAAGTTCCGTCAGCAAGAATATTAAATTAAATTGGCACGGCTCTGCCTCAGATTAGATTGCCTTTACCGGAGATTTACACGATAAAACATGTCAAGGATCTGCCAATTGTGAATAGAAATAAGTTAATTATGAATCATTTTAACAAAAAAGCAGCACGTTTACAATGAGTCTGTGTCTAGAATCGGTAGAGTTCTGTCGGTCATCCGAAGGCAAGAAATCATCTGAACAGCATGAGAGTACGAGGGCTCATGCTCCTTCAGAAGGCCATCCTGGTGTTGAGGTGCCTGATACCTGTAAGATGACAGCACTGAGGAAAGCTCTGCCACCTGACATAACCCCACACGTTTGTTTCCGTACAGCAGATGTGTTCAAGTGACATGTAGGATTGAAAGGTGAAGTTGAAGCAGCTGCCAATCTGAGCAGCCTGAGGTCTGATGCCAACTGGAAAGGCCCGCCTTCCTGCACGTTCTAGATGTTTCCCTGCTCTAGTACATCTGACTTCAAGGGATGTTCGTTATCAGGTTTCTGAGATTCATAGCGACCCGTCTGTTAGAATCAGGAGCAGGGAAACACCTAGAACATTCAGGACAGGGGGTCCCAAAGGCCAGGGTTAGTCCTAAAGGTTAGAGGTCATCCCAACCCAGTGTTTGACCAGCTGGTGGGCGATGGCTTGTCGGGGGGGCATGGTGAACACAGGCTTTGTTCCCTTGACAACTGCATCTGTAACCTGAGACACACAAACAACAAACGTCACAAAACCATTGCTACATTGCACAACCTCGTATTACATTGAAGGCAAAGTTTTGCTTCCGCGTAGTATTGATGACGAACGCAGAGCAGGATCACTGCCACATCCCCCACATGTGCTCACCTGTTGCCGCGTGAACCAACGAGCCTCTTCGATTTCGTTCTCGTCGACTTTGATGTCTGTCGACACGGCAACAGCGAGGCATCCAATCATAAGCGAGGAGGGCATGGGCCAGGGTTGGCAGGAGACATACTGGACTGGTCCCACCTTGACTCCGCTTTCCTCCTCCACCTCTCTCCTCACCGCATCCTCTATCGCTTCTCCTGGAAGGAGACAGGAAACAGGAAGTGAGATTGCAATAGGAAGGAAGGACAGAGAGAAGAGGGTAATAAAAATAACTCACCCGGTTCTATGAAGCCTGCCAAACAAGAGAACATTCCAGAAGGAAAAGTCTTCTTCCTTCCAAGTAGAACCTGGTTACCGTCCGGGTGGATGACCAGCATAATCACCACAGGATCTGCAGGGAGGTCAAAGGTGATAACCTCGCTTACCCTGAACCCCTTTACAAGACTTGATCAGGATAGGAATAAATTGGCGAAAATGTGAATGAATTCACGGTTAAAATGGAGAACAGGATTGAAGTATCCAAAGTGAGACGAGGTTAGGTCAACCCTCGAACACGGACTATAAATTCTCTAAAAGAACTATTCGTCCAAGTGTCCTCTTCATGAAACCATCAAATGTTTTAAATGCTGTCTAATAAACTATTTGTTTTCTCTGGTCTCCCGGCTGTTTTTATATGTGCTTTTGTCTCTTTGCTTTCACTCTGTAAAAGCCTTTTGTGTCATCTGTCAGTTGTTTGAAACTGTGCCACACAATCATATAGTCTTGGCTTCTTACCGACACGTGGGTAGCAGGTGTTGTGAATGCCCTGCTGGCTCCTGCAGTCCGAGTTCAGGCAGGTCCTCTTGTAGCCGCCCTCCTCCACCCGGGTCTTGCTTCCACAGGTGGGGCAGAAGCTGTACCGACTGTGCCAGGCCAACACAGCCCGGGCTTGTGCTATAATGCCTAGAAGAGGCACAGTGGGAATGCATTGGTTTGGTTACTTTCACCAAACTTGTATACGTGTAATTGTCGTACGGTCACAAGAGTTGCAGTACATGATAAAAACTGCTAAACTGCTATTGAGTGCTTTTCTGCTCTGCTGTACTGTGCTAACTAATACTCTACTTACCAGCATCGTTCTCATTCAGCCTGAGAAGCCCAGGAAAGGGAGGTTTGAGGAAGAAGCTGTTCTTGTCTGGGAGGGTGATGTTCCCCAGGGGGTCGGTGTCCGTGTCGACGGCGAACCAAGCTGGCGGCTCTCCTCCCTCGCTCAGACCACCAGGGGGGGCGTTGCCTCTCTCCACCCCCAAGAAGATGACGGTGCTCCCAGGGTTCTGCAGAAGCCCCTTGACCGAGCCCGGCCCCAGCCGGCACAGCTTCATCTCCGCCTGGCTCGTCCTCTGGGTCTCCTCGGTCGCGGAGCTCACCAGAGGGTTGAGGCAGGAGAAAAGGAGGAAGACGGAGTCAGGGGAGTTCTGTCTGGCCTCCAGCCAGGCAGTGTCAGATCGCTTCTCACTCAGTCTGTCCAGGACCTCCCTGCTGAAGTAGTTCTCGTATTCGTCCGCCCCAGGGTCCAGTAGGACGCGGTTGCACCCGCCCGCGTTCCTGGCGAGCAGGTTAGCGATGTGGCGGTGACCCCAGAACTTGGCGATGTCGTAGGCCGTCTGGGAAGAGTTGTTGACCGCCAATTTGTCGCACCTTGATGAGGAAATAGAGAGCACTGATCCAGCTGTGTGCCATAGCATTCATCGTTAGCCTACATCTTTATAATCATTTTGGTATCCATCATGAAATATATAACACTACAAGTGGTATAAATGCAGTAAAAAGTATATAAAGAATGTTCCAGTAGAGATGGGTACCCTGAAGACAGTAGAGTTTGTACAACATCAAAATGTCCATTCCTGGCTGCCATCATCAGGGCGGTCCAATCTTTGTCTCCCTTCTGATTAGCCAGCGAGTTCGAGTGGGACAACATGGATGTCACCTTGACTTGGTCCCCCCTCGCTGCTGCGTCAAGGAACTTCTCCACCATCTCCTCAATGGGACTCATCTGGACATCGGCCATACTCGAGGTTGTCCTGGGAACTGGTAAACACAGAAGATAGCAGTTATGGATGTAGACGTACTCATCTGGTAGGCGAGTGTGAATATAAAGCTGAAAGCATCTCAAGAAAATCGCTAATGTATATTACAGTTCGATAATCGATCATTATCTGTTTAACGAGCAACAATGAGTTCCAAACGGTTTCAAAGTCAAACGTGGACTCGACAGAAACGAGACGCTAGAAAGTTAATTATTTCTAGAGACTACCAACTCATGAATGGCCTAATCACATATTGCTGATCACATACCTCGCTCGATCTCTACTTTCAAAACTGTTTATGAACAGTAGAAAGCCCCAGTCGGATTGTGTCAAATCTCAAGGCTGCATAATCGTGTGTTATGTGAGCCGAGCAAGAGCTACCCTTGCTAGTAGTGGAATATACCAGGTAGAGTACTTGCACTTTAGTGTAATAGCACTATACTAGTACTAGTATTTCAGTGGAACGCTAAAGATAGGCTAGGTGCTGCCGCTGCTACCTGTCAACGTCTACATAGGCAACGTATGTAAACAAATACAGATTTTATACAATTATTTCTAAATCGGTTACATAAACGTTCAGCCACATACCTTGTTATGTCAGCTGTCTGTAAAGAGCAGTTCCTTTCAATGAGACTAGCCGACTTCAGAAACGTTGCATAAAATGAGTTACATTCGAGAGCAACATGGTCAACGATGTCAAAATACGACAACGCAATTATGTCATAAGGGAATCAGGCAACCCATAAATCACTTGTCATCCAATAGATGTATTAAAATTATTTTATTAATTATTTTATTACCTTGTTATTAATGTACATACATTCAAACTTACCCCACAGCATGCAATTACAGATGTTTACGCCCCCATCATTTCTTAGGCCAAAAAGAGATGACACGGTTTTAATCTGCGGACACATTTATACAACTTTGTTGTATAATTGCACAACTTTGTTGTATAATTGCACAACTTTTGTTTATATATCATGTTGGTGGTGCTACTTCATCTGTAATTTTATGTTTGGGCACTGGGTGGAGCAATGCCTTTGGGAAGGCAATTAGATCATTCCCTATCAGGGAGACACAGGTGTAGCCTTGCTCTGCCATCTTACATACTTCCGCTCAATTTTCAATTTGCTTTTGTACGAGAGTCTGGTAACACTACGCCAACACTTGTGTGTGGTTAAGGTGTAAAAGCGTACAGCTATTCACCGTTTGCGGGTAGTTGTTTTTTCCACTCAAATGCAAAAGAAAATGAATGGAACTCAACCAATGATATGTGGGAGTCCACAGAGAGAAGGAGGGATAAAGAGATAAAAGAAGACATCAGAACTGGAACAGATATTTGCCTTGCACCATCATATAAAAATGATCTTGACAGTATTAACGTTACAGTTTAAGAGTGTATCTGTGAGTGCTAGGGAAGATGTTTGCGTTAAATAAATGTCGTGGCTGAAGTGTTGAATGTTCTGATCATCAGTCTTCTGTCTGACGCAGCAGTCTACAGTAAATACTTAGCACTTAGGGAAGTCGTAGCCAAATGGTAAGGGAGTCAGGCTTGTAACCTGAAAGTTGCTGGTTCGATTCTCGCACCGGCAGGAATTGAAGGTGGAGATTGTGAACATACAGCACTCTCTCTGCCTTCGATACCATGACTGAGGTGCCCTTGAGCAAGGCACCGGACCGAACCCCCAATTGCTTCCCAGGCGCTGAAACAATAGCTGCTCCAGGCGTATGTTCACTGTGTGTGTGGTTGCCCACTACTCACTCAGAGGGTGAATTTCACAATAGACAATACGTCACTTCACTTTCACTTTGGTGGTCGGACGGGGGGTGTGTGTGGGACAAGTTATATACACTGGAGTGAGCATGTGCTGAGATAGATTCTAAATAGATAACACAGAGCTGCCAATCACTGCAAACCACCATCAGGTGTGTTTCACAAGTGACTGAGCGTCAGTATTGAATATGCAACCTTGTCCTTTCGCAACCAAGCGGGGCATGCAGTGTTTGTTTGATTTACCACTTATAATTGAAAACGGTAACGATGAAGACAACTTTAGCTACGCAACAACATTTCTTTGCACGAGGAACGCCAGAATCATGGGATCGTTGTCAGGCTTCAGCGCAGCTAGCGAACCAGGCTAGTAGTAGCAGCAGCACTGGCAGACGTGGTAGCGCTGTTTAGCCTCTAATTGTTGTTCGCTCTCTACCTCGTGTGGCTGGCTTCGATGTGGAACCAACGTATACCTTGTTAGTTAGTATCAACGTATACCTGCAGTGTCTGCATTATATGGGGCATTTCACTTGCTTCAAGTTTTCCTCGGTAGCCGTCACAGACGAGGGCAGACAAGGATTTGAACTCGTGTTTCATTCATTTGATTAACTCGTGTTTTATTCCAGGTTGTGCATACTATTCAATGTTTGTACATAAATTGGATGCACGCATTTTCCTTGTTGAACTTGTTCTAAGTGCTGTACAAGTACATTTCCTCTTTGTGGATCAATAAAGTTCTTTCTTCTCTAAATGGGTCCTAATGTGAAATGTTGCAACAGGACAGGGAATTAGTGCAATTGACTGGTGATACAGATAGACTTCATGACTTGGTTCCAGCTGCAGATGGAAAAGGTGCTTTCCAGCATACAGTGTCACAGCATCGGGAAATCTGCTTTGGAATTTGCTGGCCACTACTTGTCAAAAGCCGGGCCACACCCTCTTTCCCTGTGGCTCCTCCTTTCTTGCTGTCTCTGCCTCCTTCCATTGTGGCCCCTCCCACCTCATTAACAAGCTTCATCCAGCCAATTTGCTAGCCTGCGTTAGCAGGGACTTGCCAATTAAAGTGAGATGATAGGTTAATAAAATTAAGTTATTTTGCTAAACTTGACACGGCTGCCATCACGACTTTGTCCATTTCTGCATAACCGCTTAAGTCGTCGTCCGAAACCTTCGGGGGGGGGACGGTCCCGGGGGAACGGTCCCCCCTGCCTGGAGCACCTGTGGACGGGGATCGAACCGTTGTGATGCGAATTCCGAGTTCCCGGCGACTCTTAACCGTTCGCTTCACCGATCCACCGCACCACCAATGCCAGCTGCAAGGAACAGGTTCTCCGGGCGGATTTGTCAAACACGTTATGCAACTGTGGACTTAGAAACTTGCCATTTGGCAAAAGCCAGGAATCGAACCGGAGTGGTAGGTATGACAAGCACATTGTCAACCAACTGCACCACCACCACCCTCCTTTACAAGGAGGCAGGTTCTCCACGCGCATTTCACAAACATGTTATGCTACTTTGAAATGCGATATCTGGCAAAAGCAGGGAATCGAACCGCTGTGATGGGGATGTTGGGCACATCACCAACCCACTGCGCCACTGCACCTTTTGCAATGAAGCAGGTTCTCCTATCCGGTGGTGTACCGTGAGAACTGCACTTGGAAGAAAAAACACCTGACAATTGCAGTGATGAAAGTAAACAGTATTTGTCCGCTAAAGAATTGTATGATTCAATTGTGCGATTACAATGAGATAGAAATACAGTTCCATGTATTCATATACGTCATTGCAAACGTTGACGTGCATTTGATTCTGTTGTCCAACAGAAACGACCTCACAGAGTAACTAGAGACAGCATTACACACAAATCGGATTTCGTTGGATTCAAATATGGAATAAAATACGACTTGTATTCTCTTTGGCTCTTTATTCATGATATTTGCTATACTAGGGGAAGTCGTGGCCTAATGGTTAGGGAGTCGGGCTTGCAACCCTCGAGTTGCTGGTTCGATTCTCTCACCGGCAGGAATTGAAGGTGGGGATTGTGAACAAACAGCACAGCTCTGCCTTCGATACCATGACTGAGGTGCCCTTGAGCACTTGGATGGGTTAAATGCAGAGGTAAATTTCGAGTATGGGTAACCATACTTGACAATACTTCACCAGCGCAACGTACAGCCCAGTTGGGAAAGCACTCGTACGTCTCCAACAAGCAGTCCGTTTTGAGGACTTGGTTCCCCATTGACTCCGTGTTCGAACTAGATCTGCTAACTGTTTCTACCCCGGGGAATAAATGTTGCATTAGATCTCCTTCGCCTGGACAGGTGCTATGGGTCATGTGACCTAATGCCAATCACTGCAAACCACCGTCAGGTGTGTTTCACAATTGACTGAGCGTCAGTATGAAATATGTCGTCATCATCGGCAGCCGTCTTTTTGCAACCAAGCGGAGCCAGAGACGAGACCACGGGAGATGGCTTGCAGCGTTTGTTTGATTTACCGACATTTACCGGTTTTTTATCGACAACGGTAACGTTAACTTTTGCATCGCAACGCTTTAGCTACGCAACATTTCTTTGCACGAGGAACGCCAGAATCATGGGATCGTTGTCAGGCTTCAGCGCAGCTAGCGAACCAGGCTAGTAGTAGCAGCAGCACTGGCAGACGTGGTAGCGCTGTTTAGCCTCTAATTGTTGTTCGCTCTGTACCTTGTGTGGCCAGTTTGCTCAATGTGGAACCAACGTATAGCTTGTTAGTTAGTATCAACGTATACCTGCAGTGTCTGCATCATATGGGGCATTTCACATGCTTCAAGTTTTCCTCGGTAGCCATCACAGACAAGGGAAGACTAGGATTTGAACTCATGTTTCGTTCATTTTATGAACTCGTGTTTTATTCCAGGTTGTGCATACTATTTCATGATGTCCAGGTAAACCCTGACCTCTAACCAAGACCCCTTAAGTCACCTGGGACCCAGTCCTGTATTTGACTGTGCGTGTGTGTGTTTCCAGTCTGGGTCACTCCCTCATTATCTCACACTCCTGTTGCCATCGTGTGGGATGGTAGGTTTCTTCTGCGCTGATTGTCGTCTTCCCAAACTGCTGCAAGTGAGTCCAGGGTTAGGCACCCTCTGACCCCCCTGACCCTGCTGCCGCCTGATCAGTTAACTCTTAGTTCAATCCCCCCTCTGCAGCACCAGTACAGTAGCAGACTCCTACAGACATATCAATGTCACTGTTCCTGGAAGAAGCTATCTGACTTATCATCAAGCTAATCTTCAATCGATTATGCCTCGAGCAGCTTTGGTCAAAACCAACATCAACACACACACTCCAAATTTGAAACTTTCACTTCTGTTCTTTTCTTTCATTCTGATAATACGTCTCTCGCCTAGCCCGTCAGTAGGTCACTTCTTTGAGCTGACTGTTTCAGATACCTTGGTACAGGATTAACAGGGTATAGAGAGGTGACTAAACACCCATTCCCTAAGCATCTGATCTGGTGTCTCGAGTTTGATTGACCTCCTGACCCCGCCTCCGCCCACAGGAACACAGCGCTGACGTCTCATGCCGACTCACTCAATGATGCTCGCCGCTCCTAGCTTCTGAGAGCTGTCTTACAGGTGATGATTCTCCCAATGTGAGGTGTGTGTTGTGTGTGTTATGTAGTGTGTGTGTTTTGTGCGCGGGTGGCTAAATGTCAAGTCTCCCGCTGTCCAGGGCGATGAACTCATCCTCGTCGGCGTTTCATCTGGATCATTTCGTATCTTTCCTAGAGAGCTAGCGTCGCGCAAGATAACCCAGGTAGGCCCTCGTAGACTCCACGAGTGAGTCTGTCTCTTCGACCGTATGCACGGAGCTCCGTGCCTTGTGACGAATGTGTGTTGTTGTCAGATGAGTAACGTCGGCTAGCTGTGAGTCTTTGGCAGCTGCGAGGGAGTCGGCGCACGAGCGCTGCTACCCGCACCCTGGAACTGTTGAGCAACGACAGACCTCAGCCCTGGCACGGGTCCTCTCTCAACCTCTCGAGGCGAGGGCAGCCCTCACTACGCCTCCGCGGTCCTACTCGAAGCTCCCCGCCACGGCGTGGGTGATGACACACACACACACACTACACACACACACTATACAACACACTCCCCAGGCTGTGCTCGCTGCTAGCACCTAACGGCACCTGTGTTCTCAGCACTCGTCTCTGGTGTACCTGGGGCGGCGGTCCAGGACCAAGAGTGACCTCAGCATGAAGATGTACGAGGAGGAGATCCAGGTGAGGGTGGGCGGGGCCATGCCACCTGTTACCTGTCATTATCATCGTGTACAGTGCAGTATTTTGTACGTGTGCGTGCGTAGGAGTGGTACGCTGAGTACTCCAGAGCGAACCTGCCCCAGACGGACTGTATCCTGGAGAATCAGCTGGAGAGACAGCTGGAGAGCCCTGGCACGTCACCATCACCTGAACCCCAGCGCCCTGAACCCCAGCGAAATAACCTCGCAGGGATGCAAGGTATCATCCAACAGAACAGACCTGCCCTCTCCTCTTTCCCTACAGACTCTTACCCCTCCATCATCTCCAGGTGGGATGTCACCTGACAAATGGCCAAGGCCCCCCTCCTTAGTGTGTACGATGTGGGAGTGTGAACCATTAAGGCGAGTGGCTGCTTTTCATAACATGCCCACAGTGTTAAAACCAGGTAGGATGACCACCTGCAACACTCCATCACGCACAGTTCTCAGGTCTGTTCCAGATCTGTTCCTGTTCTTGTAATAACCTACAGCTACAATATATCTCCTAACCAAATGGCAGACTTGACTTTTAGATCTCCTTATTCTAGAAGTGTATTAGAATGTATCTGGTGTATTGAATAATGAATCATTTTATTCAACTCTTTGCTTTCTCAAGTGAATTTGTGCAAAAATAGTCGTCTTTTTCAAATGGAACACATCAAATATTCCGGAAGAAAAACATGAGGTTTTGGTCAAAGAGCCCTTTAACAACAAACACATGCATCGAACTGATTTCAAACAGTCAAGTTCTTGTGGTCAATTCCTCATAACCTGGTTCCTCTCCCAGGGCTCCAGTGTAGGCTCCTCCCCTGTTCTAGGCTCAGTACCTGGTCCAATCAGTGCAAGAGTAATGTCACATGGTGTGGTTTCATCTCCATGAGAAGCCCTCAGGGCAGCAGGTCTTCTTTCGTTTGCTCGGGTCTGTCTTGAGCTCCTGACTCGGCTCGTGCTGATCTTGCCAAACTCTGCGAGCAGCGCCACCGTGAGAAAGACCCCTGGCGGAACCGGCACAGGGGGACAATGACAAAGGAGAGAACCAGGGATAGGCCTAGAGAACCTGCTAGAACCCACGTCAGCAAACCCGCCGGTTCCGGCTGACAAGTACACATGAACAATGATTGGTGGTGGCGTATAGCGTCTGACATCACACATCCTGAGACGTTTACCTGTAGGACTTGCTTGTGGGTGTCAATGTGCTGTAACAGGCAGCCTAGCCCCACAGCAAAAACAGCATGTCTGAGAGAAACCTGCTCAAGGAAAGTCCAACTCCATTCCTCCGAAGCAGGCGGATATGGCCATCCTGGGGTAGCCTTGACACGCAATGGCGATGGCAGAGAAACTGGAGAAAATCAGAAAATGGGAGAGGTTATTTATAGAAGGGTGGAAGGAGCTGGTGGATTGGAGTACTAGAGAGCAGAGCACCTTTCATTCAAAGCATCATGTTGGGTGAGCACCTCTGTGACAGACGGAAAAAGCGGAAGGGGTTCCCTGAAAACTGTCAGCCGGCCCCCTTACTCCTCCCCTTGCCTGTGTCTCTCGATGGTGTCCCTCAAGACTGGCGAATTCTCCGAGGTAGCTATCTAACTCAAGAGATCGAGGGGCCAATGGACCTGGGCGTTGTTGAGGATGGCTTCAACAAGAGTTAGCAGGGGGCAGCTCTCTTCTCCAACCTATCAAGGAGACAAAAGCCAGGGCAGCTGCCTCGCTCTCGGCCGTGGAGCTCTGTCCTCTAATCTCTTGCACACAGATAAGATGCCGAGCGCCGATGCATGCCGTTTCCTCCTCCAACCCTACGCGCAATGCAGTGATGTCAAGCCTGCATCGCCTGAAGAAGGGACAGAGGTTATACGTGGGGAAGTGACTGAATGCGATGGAGTCAAGGACTAAGAAAGCAGAGCTCTACACCTGTCTACTAATCTGCAGCATGCATTGGGTGTCCACCCCACAGCGAACACTTGTTGAGTCACCGTCCATTCCCGCCTCTTCACCCTCTCCCAAAAGTGCATAGGTAAAAGGGGCGCGGGTTTCCCTGCAATTGTCGCCACCCCAGCTTATTTCCTCCCCCTGATGACCCGTAAAGCTTCCTCTCCTCATTGACCTCTCAGCCCCTCCTCCCTTTTAGCCCCTCCCCCCTGACCTTTTGGCCCCTCCCACCTCACAAAAATTGAAAAATTTTCGGCATGCCTCTAGGCCGGCCGGCCCCACAAAAGCTAGATTGCAGCAAAGTGTTGCAAGAAGTAGCTTAACAGCCACCTTTCAGCGTCCGCCGCTCGATAACACCTTAGGTCATCGTTCCGAACCTCCTGGGGGGGAGATTGCCCCCCCCCTGCCTCGCGTTGGCCAAGGCTGCCTAGGGACACCTGCGACTGGGAATCGAACCGTGTATGTGAACTCCGAGTACCCGGCGACTCTTCACCGTTCACATCACTGATCCCCCACACCACGGGCTCCCTTATGATTAGACACTTTCTCCGGGCGGATTTCACATGCATTTTGCGCAAATTCGCCACAAATTTGCAATAGCAGGGGCTGGGACTTGAACCAACAACCTCTCTGCTCCCAGACTTTGTCTCTCCCATTGGAGCCATTGAGACTGTTGGGAAACTACAACATTTTCCTGTCCTTTGTCCTGGCACTTTGGGCAAATTCTTGACAAATCTGCAATAGCAGGAGCCAGGACTTGAACCAACAACCTCTTTACTCCCAGACTTTGTCTCTCCCATTGGAGCCATTGAGACTGTTGGGAAACTACTACATTTTCCTGTCCTTTGTCCTGGCACTTTGGGCAAATTCTTTGCAAACTTGCAATAGCAGGAGACAGAACTTGATGACACTGTGTCTCTCCCATTTCAGCCATTGAGACTGCTCTTGAAAACCTCCATATTTATGAACTCATTTTGATATATCCAACTCTGAGTCAGCAACTCATCAACTCATCAACATCTGCAGTCCTATTGTCCCCTATTATAGGGTACTTGCCTTTGCCAATCGGACTAAGGGCGCCCCGTAGTTTCTGCTTTATTTGGGACAGATCATAGAAGACAGACATGGAAAATGAGGCAAGGACATGCATGTTAACGGCTACTAGGCTATTGGCCCCATGTAGCCCTGATCGCTCGTCAAACTCCTCCGTATGTTTGTGTTAAGTGTGTCTTCTCCTCCAGAAAGCAGTATTGGGCAACCCACGAGCCTCCTTGATGAACCATGCGTCCACCTGGGGAAAACCTGCATCATGAGCATCTACACAGACACCTTGTGAGATCAACCCTGACAGTATAGTCGAGCTTGCTAAGGTGTGTGTGTACGTCGCCTTTCGCAACTACTGCCCCTCCCCCCCCCCCCCCTCGATGGTGTGGGCTGCAGCATGTCAGGCTACAGAGTCAGAACTGGACTCCAGAACACATCTACCTGACGTCAAGACTGGACCCGCGCCAACTGACCTAGTCTGTAACATCGCTGCCCAGCAACTAGCGATTCTCCCCCAGAACCACACTCTACAAAAGGGTCACTAGATGACCCATAGACACATTCTACACGAGGTCAGACCGCGACCCCCGACAACAATCACATTCACCATCTACCTGCTGTGACAATCGCCGCGACTACAGCCCGCTGTGCTCCGCGGCGCGCATCTTAGCGTCTAGAGTCCGGCTCCATCCCACCACCTGCTCTCTGAGGAGGACTGCATGTCACCGTCACATCTCATCCCAAATGCACCTTTTCACTTGACAATAAAGCCATCTCTGGTCTCTTGTAGGTGTTTGTACGTGTGGTGTGTGTTCTTGTATGGCGTGTGTGTTTTTGTATGGTGTGTGTGTGACATATCTTTCTATAGTTTGTGCGTGTTTGCACAAGAGATATATTTGTATAGTGTCTTGTAATTGAGCGTGTCATGTGTGCGCATGTGAGTGCGTATCACCTCCTATGCTGTTCCCCCAGGCAGACACATCTACCGACGTCAGACTGGACCCCAGACACATCTACAGTGGTCAGACTGGATCCCAGACACATCTACCAAGGTCAGACTGGACCCCAGACACATCTACAGAGGTCAGACTGGACCCCAGACACATCTACAGACATCTCTGCTGTGCTCCATCCCACCACCTGCTCTCTGAGGAGGACTGCATGTCACCGTCACATCTCATCCCCAAATGCACCTTTTCACTTGACAATAAAGCCATCTCTGGTCTCTTGTAGGTGTTTGTACGGTGTGGTGCGTTTGTGTGTGCTATGTTTTTGTATGGTGCGTCTGTGTGTGACATATCTGTGTATAGTGTGTGTGTGTGTGTTTGCACAAGAGATATATTTGTACAGTGTGTGTTTGTAAATGTGAGCGGGTATGTGTGTGCATGTGAGTGCGTATCACCTCCTATGCTGTTCCCCCAGGCCAGCAGCGTGAGCCCCAGCACTGTGTTACTGAGACTGAGGACCACACCAAGCATGTGCAGCAGACTGACCACCTCAGACGCCGCTGCGCTGATCACCATGGCGCTCACCACGAACCCTAGCAGAGAGAACAGCCTAGCACGCACACACACACACACACTTCACCTAAAAAAGGTCAAAACAATAAAAGGGAAAGGAATGCGTGAAGCTGATTGGAGCATCCAGTGCAGGCATGTGGCCTGTCTTACTGAGTGGTAGGATGGAGGGGTGTCGTTGCTGGTGGTGAAGAACACCATGGAAGACAGGAAGAAGCCCAGGACCAGGGTCAGCAGCCAGACAGGGAAGTCCCCCTGGATCTGCAGAGGAGACAACATACTGTACATGTTGAACACCACAACACACACGAGACGGAAACACACTCCGTCAAGGTCGCTGACTTATATGCCCCCGACCTGAAGGTAAGAATGCACACGAGAGGGGCAGTGAGCAAATGGAGGCAGTTCAGAGGTCGCCTCCAGTTCCTGTCCTCCTTGTCTGGGTCCACCACTGGGATGATCAGCAGCACCACCTCTAGCGGCATCTGGTGGACGAAGAGGGGAACTGCATCTTAGGTCACAGTGACAGTGTGACTTATGCAGTGCAGGAAACAAAGTTATCAAAAACACCAACGCACCGCCACAAACCCTACAAACACATACATATTACACACACATTACACACAACCACAAAGCTCTAGCAGAGAGGAAAACCACACACAGATTACACACCTTGAGTACTTTCAGTGTCCTCCAGCCCCAGGACTTCCTCCTCCACTTCCTGTAGTCCAGAGGGTTGATGGAGCTCAGGAGAATCTGAGCCGTCGACTCCGAGTAGGGCAGGAGTGGCCTGTACTCGTCTTCTGACACACACACACACACAGATCGCCTCTGGTCAGCACACACCTGGGAGTAAGGTTTTAGTATCCATACATCGGCACGGTGATGTATTCTTACCATAGTCATGCTGGATGCTGCGGTTACTTAGTGAGGAAACTTCTGATCCAGACGACTGGAACTCCTTCAAGAGAGAAGAACATTAGTGTTCATGTGAACATATGAACATGTGTCTTTGTGTGTGCACGTGAGTGTGTGTGTCTGTGTATGCACGTGTGTGTGTTTGTGTGTGTGCACGTGTGTGTGTGTTCGTGCACCTGGCACAGGCGTTGAGGTTTGGACGGAGGCGGTGGCAGAGTGTGTCTGTCTGTTGTAAATGTAGGCGCTCACGATGACGCTGATCACATACACCACGTACAGGACTAGGTAGCACACGCACGCACACGCACACACACACACGGAAAGAGGACAACATTGATTTGATGCAGCTGTGCTGTGCGTTTTCAGTAGAACTGAATGAAAGGAACCACGTCTCAGCTATCTGGCGTAGAGCTAAATTAGCCCAGTGCAACAACACCACAACACATTGACATCACAGTGAGTTTACCCAACGTTTCTCCAAGGGTTATATTTCCTCTGTAAAGAATGATGAAGGTCCAGAACACAGCGCCCAGGTAGAAGATGACATCCCGCAAAAAGGGGCGGGAGGCCACCGTGAAAGGTTTGACCAATGACACGCTCCCGGCAACCAGCGTGGTTACGAAGATCCCCGCCCCTGCGGAGGGAGAAGACACAGGAGAGAACAAGGTCACGGGATCCAATGCCTCAAATAAAACGGCCGGTCTTTTTGTCGTGTGCAGCGAGTGCGAGCGCATACCAAACAGGGCTCCTATGGCCAGTCCAGCGGTGTGCGGGTGAGAGAAGGCCACCATAGCACTGAACACATCTGGAGCGCCATTCCCCAACGCCAGGAAGGTCACGCCCTCCACACAGACTAGTCAAGGTTAACACACACACACAAACATACACATACAACCTACTGTTCTTACCCCCCCTCCCTCCTCCTCCTCCTCTCCCCCAGAGAGAGACAGAACAGAGAACTGCTGACTGTCAGGTTCTAAGATACACTCTGAAGTGGATGTTCCTGTTTGGACACTGATGAGAGCGTCAGTGGTGATATGGATGAGCAGAGAGGGCCGCTAGGACCACACGCTACTTAGAGGGTTCTGGGGAGCGGGGGAGAGGAGGAGACGGGGGGGAGGAGGCGCGCATGCACAAGCGGAGGAGGAGGCAAGCGTGTTTGCGGTCGGGCGTTGGAGGATACAGCCACGTTGTGAGTGAGATGCGACAGGAACTCCAAGCACATTGCCAACCCACCGCTGCGGTGGGTTGGCAATGTAGGAGCATCCAGCTGCTCCTAAAACGAAGGAAACACTTTGAACCTGACACATTTTCATCTGTCATCTTTGGCTCCAACTAAACCTAACTGACTTGTTGCTGCTCAGATGGCCTGCTCGTTTGTGAAACACACCTGATCGTCATTTGCACTGATTGGCATTAGGTCACATGGCCCATGACCCATACCACCTATCCAGATGAAGATCTAATGCAACAATCCCCAGGGCAGAAACAGTTAGCAGATCTAGCTGTTCCATGGAGTCTATGGGGAACCAAGTCCTCAAAACGGACTGCTTGTTTGAGACATGAGTGCTTTCACAATTGGATGGGCTTAATGTTGTGATGCCTGGTACAGCCCATCCTTTTGGGAAAGCACTCGTCTGTCTCTTTTCTGTTCTGCATTGGCCGCACATAGTTAAAGCTTTCCTCAGTAGTCATCACAGATAAGGATTTTAACTTGTGTTTTATTTGCACTTTTAATAACTCATGTTTCACTCTGCGTTGTGCATACTATGTCATCCTTGTACATGCTTTGGATGCATGCTTTTTTCTTGTCGAGCTTGACCTGTTCATTGAAATGCTGTACAATTTAACTGCTCCTTGAAATAAAAGGCCTTTCATCTCTAAATGGGTCCTAATATGAAATGTTGCAACAGGACAAGGAATGATTGCAATTCACTGATTTGGGTACACGAAAGGGTGCTTTTCAGGTCATTGCAGTGTGTAGTCTGTAGTCATTGTTATGCATGGGAAGTGGCTCTGGCAATCTGCCTTGGATGCTTTTAGAGCAGGGGTCTCCAATCCTGGTCCTCGAGGGCCGCTGTCCTGAAGGTTTTAGATGTTTCCCTCCTCCAGCACACCTGATTCTAATGAATGAGCCATTACCAAGCTCTGTGGAAGCTTCATAATGACCCTTTATTAGACTCAGGTGTGCTGGAGCAGGGAAACACTGAAAACCTTCAGGACAGCGGCCCTCGAGGACCAGGATTGGAGACCCCTGTTTTAGAGGGAACCTTCACCTGCCTCATGGTTGGCAAAGCCTCATCCCTTTGCCTGTCAAAAGCTGGGCCATTCACCCTTTCGCTGTGGCCACTCCCAACCTGAAGCTCCTCCCCTGTTGTCTCCACCCCTTCCCCTGTGGCCCCTCCTACCTAATTAACAAGCTTCTTCCCTCTGCCTGAGTTAGCTGGGCTGTGACCCCTTTCCTGCTGTCTCCGCCCCCTTTCCATGTGGCCCCTCCCCCTTTTAAGCACCTCCTCCTTCATTTGAATAAATTAGACTGCCAATCAAAGTGAGATGGGTTAAAAAAAACTCCGTCCCCCCCCGCCTGGAGCTCCTGTGGACGGGGATCGAACCGCTGTGGTGTGGGAGGGAGAAAAGCCATTGGAATTTTAAACAATTGAGAAAGAACGTTCGTTAATTAAGGAATTAACTTATGAATAGTAGTAGTTGTTAGAGTGGTTTGGAAAACATACTTGATCCCATATTGGTTGGTGGCACAGACATAAACATCACAACAACAGCTTGATACTCAGGTGATTGGAGTCATACTGATCTTACTACTACTTTGATGGATGACATACAGATGACATATAGACATACAGGGGTGGTGGGTCTCTGTTATGGATGATCTTAGTCATACATTAAAAGTTACATGGATGGATGCTATGCAGTCTTCATATTACAACTGGGTGGTTTGATCAACAGCAAACATATTGAAAGCTGCACCTTTTTCACATTTACATTATACATTGACATAGGAATACACATATTTCAAATATATATATATATATTGAATACTCCCACCCTCCGTCGAAACAGTGCCATTTAAAAGCCCCTTCCATGAGGCTGCGCTACACCATTGCCATCTGGTGGTGTAATGTAGGAACCGCACCTGTAATGCTCACATTACACCACTAGATGGCAATATTGAAGTGCAACCCAATTGGGGTGTTTGAAAAGCACCCCTTTTTTAAAAACGGATTCTATAACGTTTCCAATTGATCGGAATACAGTTGCAAACTAAAATTAACTTGATGAAATATGCTATGCATATTCCGTTCCTTTAAATTATTTTGTTAAATTTTAATGTTTGTCAGTAATTTTGAGTTTACATTTTGTTGCGAAGCACTGATTGTTTAGCTGTGAGAGGTGCTGCACAAATACATTTGACTTAGTTACAGTTGCTCTACGTCACCAGTTCTGTGTTGACCAGATGTCATCTCTATTAGACTAATCTGCACAGTTAAAGGTCAAACAGACAGCACTGGTGACTCACAGTGATCTGATTCTGAAGCCCAGTCCCTTCAAAAAGGGGTCGTCACTATCCTGGCTGTGACGCAGGTCATTTTTCTAGTCGTCTATGGAAACCAAAACAGCCCTAGTTCCTTGCTGGATACACATCTTCCAGGAAGCCCCCCTGCAATGTCAACAGGTAAACGATCAGACCCCAGACATGCACACGCTCAACTGGGCCGCATGACTAGGACGAACCCGTGGATAGACACAATATATATGTAAACTATATGTCAACACTGATATTGTGTGACAAGGTAGATTAGATATTGTGTAACGCAGAATCCTACAATGAAAATCAGTCTGACCCGGTCTGTATGGATAACGATCACTCTGATTGGCCGAATGGAGCAGGTGAGTTTAAACGTCGTTGGTCATCGTAGGAGCACACGGGGGATGCGGACCATTCACTGCGGCGACATGTTGATTTAGTGGCACCGGTGTGACAGCAGCGAAGAGGAAATTAAAGATGAAGGGAGATAGCTTGCTGCTTGAAGCCCATTCAGACTGCTGCTCCATTCTCACTCCACATCTGACCTCCGCAACCCCAAACCTCTAAGAGACACTGAGTCACGTCAGAGGAGGAGGTATGGATGTAGTCAGTATAAGGACCAGAATAAGACAAGCCTGGTGATGGTTTTGACAGAGCACATCATTAGTACACATTGCATCGCGTGAAATATACTGAGTCGCCCAAGTTCCAGTCGAATGAGATATTTAATTATGTGCCAACTACACGCGTGTCACATTGACAATAGGACGTTGGAACAATGACAAACACAATCTGACAGGACACATAACAGTTTGACAGACTGGAACAAGGTGTACATCACTTCAGCATGGAGGGCAGTGTATGTATGTGTTCCATTAGTTGTTATATGAGGGAAAAAATACTAGTATAGTTTGAACGGGATATGAGGGTGACTATTTCTACTGTACAAAAAAAAACAGTGTTTCCAAAGACTGGCTGAAGGACAGGTTGATAAAGCTTTGATTGCACACACATGCACGCACACACACACACACACGCTCACAAATAAACAAACAAATAACAAACAAACACTAAGTCTTTGCTTCACAAGAGCCTGAAGCTTCTCATCTGTGTTGAGGGTTACAGTTTGTCAGCATCATCATTGTAGCCGACCGACTGCCTGACTGACTAAAACAATATTTTTCTGAAACGCCAACATCCAAAAACCCTTTGGTGTGCGAGTGTGTGTGTGTTTTGCACGCGTTCAGTGAGTTAGTCACATTCCAGGTTATTCGTCTGTCTCCTCTTCACTCGCGTCGCTCAGAGGAAACTCACGACTCTCTCTCTCCGCCGTGTTGTAGTTTTTTCTGTACATTGGACACTCCTGGTCGATTATAGCCTACAACACACACACATACACACACACATACACACACACACACACACACAAACACACACAAATACATACACACACAACACACACAACACACACACACACACACACACACACAAATGCTCTAATTATTGTAAAGATATTAAATTGTGTGAGCTCTCAGTCTATCTTGGTCTATAATGATTTTAATCATTTCATCTTTGTCTAATGGGTGACTGTGTAATTAATTCCTGCCGTCTGTTTCAGTTACACCTGTCACTTTAAAGTAACTGACCAACAAGCTTTCATCATCATCCTAATGATTCCGCCAAAACCCACATCAAACAGAAGCTCCACTAAAGTATACTTTACTAAATTATAGTTCCGGATGACACGGCTTCTAAACGTTTCTGTCTGAACGCTGAGACCAAAACTGAGAGCGCTTTCTTTGAAAGTCTTCTGATTGGCACAGACACAGAAATACTGAGAAACCAGTAACACGCACAGACACACACGCACACACACGCACGCACAGACACACACACACGCACGCACAGACACACACACGCAGACACACACGCACAGACACACACACACACGCCCGCACAGACACACACGCACGCACAGACACACACACGACAGACACAAACACGCACAGACACCAGCACAACCACACGCACAGACACACACGCACAGACACACACACGCACAGACACACACACGCACAGACACATGCAGGCAGGCAGGCACACCACACATTGCACGACCACACACACGCGGCAGGCAACACCGCACGCACACCCGACGCACAGACACACAAAACAACAGGCAGGCCACACACACAACGCAGGCAGGCAGGCACACACACACACGCACAGACACACACACGCACACACACACGCAGGCAGGCACACACACGCAGGCACACACATACGCACGCACACACACACACTCCGCACAGACACACTCCACACACAAACACACAAACAAAAACACAAACACAAATGTACTCCACCGACAATTACACACACACACACGCAGGCAGGCAGGCAGGCACACACTCACACACACAGACATGTAGACACACACACTCACAGAGCCACACACACACAACCACACACAGGCAGGCAGGCACACACACACCCAGGCAGGCGGCACCACACACACAACCCACACAACACACACACACACACCACACACACCGCAGGCAGCACACACACACGCAGGCAGGCAGGCACAACACATCACACACACAACCCGCAGGCAGGCAGGCACACACACGCCACACACACACACACACAACACACAGCAGGCAGGCAGGCAGGAGCACCACACAACACACACACACACAGCTCTGCTCCTTGTGTCTGTCAGGACATGTTGTCCCAGACACTGCGGTGTGGGGCGGCATTAATACCGGAGCCAGGTGAAGAGGAACAGGAAATGCCCAAATATGGTCAGGCGGTTTAAACAGGTTCTGGTCTTTGGTCTGAGCCAGCTGGTTTAAGTGCCTAGTCTGGTCTTCCAATAAGAATGACTTTTTTTTTGGTTTGTTGACTGATTAAATTGAAAATGAGCCACACCAGCAGAGATGGAGGAACCACAGACAGGCGCAGAGATACAGGACTCACCATGTTCTCCTCGCGCACTGTTGGGTTCCTGAGGAAGATGCACAGAGGAGCGTACAGGATGTTGATGATCCCGATGAACACCATGAGGTAGGGGAACCCAATGGCTCTCACGAGAGCGCCCCCTGTGGACGGACCTGGGAGACCACAGACGCAGGAACACGCTCGGGTCACAGAGAGACGGAGACGTTTCTCCGGGGAGTGCGGTGACTCTGCGGTGACTCTGCCGTGACTCTGTGAGGAGCCGGAACGTTGTCACTCACCAACAGCGAAGCCCATACACAGAGCTACATCAGCGATGGCGTACACGCTCCCGTAGACAGAGGAGTGACGTATGTCTACCAGGTATCCCATGATGGCCATCATAGAGGAGTCCACCATACCTGGAAAACACACCAACACACGTCCTTCATCAACAGCTCATTGGCCTACAATCCTCTCTCCATACCTGGTCATTTCCCTGAGACCGACCAATAGCGAAACCCAGGCCTGCGTTTGGACCAATCAGACCGTAGATGCTGGTGGCAAACGGCACCTGTGGGTCGACATGATGTGAAAATGCTTCCAGTTAAAGAACTGAATCTGGTACATTTGGAGAGGCAGTGTCATGATCTTAACTAATGTAATTATCTAGACCTGCTCTGTTAGAATTACAACTAGAACTAGAATAACAACTAGAATTAGAACTAGAATAACAACTAGAATTAGAACTAGAATAACAACTGGAATTAGAACTAGAATTAGAACTAGAATTAGAACTAGAATAACAACTGGAATTAAACTTGAATTACAACTAGAATAACAACTAGAATTACTACTAGAATAACAACTAGAAGTAGAACTAGAATCATCACATTACCTCCAAGTACACAGACATCACAGGCCTGCACTGTATACAATACACAAGAAACTAGCATAAACTAGCTGCTCGCTAACCCCCCGGATGTAGCCTGTTGACAGCGCGAGCGAGCGGAGGGTTAGCGGAGGGTTAGGGGAGGGTTAGGGGAGGGTTAGCCAGGGCTGGGTACTCACACAGAGGAGGCTGATCCCCACGATGAGCATGCCTATCATGGAACACAGCCACCTAAGGGACAGAACACCCCTCAGTCTCCTTACTGGGAACCAGGAAAAACTCTGTACTTTGTGTACACAACCACCGCCAAAGGACACGGTGTATGTTTATTGAAAAAGATTGCCCCGTTTTGTGCGGTTAATTGAATCATTACAGCAGTGGGTAAATGGATGACGTGTACGGTACGCATGGAAAAGGCACAGGGAAGATCGAGGTGAGCTTACCTTCCCATTTTATTGGCTAAGAGCCCAAACAGGTTGGTGCCGATGAGGTACGCTATGCTGGCAGGTAAGAAAGCCATTCCTATTGAGACAATAACAGACTGGCAGATGAGAGGGAGAAGGGTTTCTGGAAGAGAGAGTTTATTTGCTTTCTAATAAATAATTAGAGGGCAACTTTCGACACGACATCAATGGGCCAAACACATACACAAACACACACTTGACAAGCTTGGGAACGAGAGATGCAAGGCATCAGCGTTACAGGCTGTCTGATAAACTGGAGAAGACTAGGAGGGTGTGGCTAGGGGAAGAGATCTGACAGAAAGTTAAGGAAATTACCCAGCAGCCACTTTGGGGAGCACATGGTCTGCAGCATCCAGATAGGAAGAGTTGGCTCGAGGATGGCCACGCCCATGTTGGCAAAGCACAGAGACCCTTGGAGAGAAAGACAGACGGCGGCCATGTTGGATACCTACATATATTGTACATGGAATAACGGCTGTGAAAAGCTTGGTTGTGGTCTGTCCTCACCTGCACTGATGAGGATGTAGGGGTCCTTTAGCAAGGTCAGAAGAGGGGTGCCTTCAACGGTCTGTAAACCAGCGCAGAGGTCAAAGGTCACTCGCATTCATACACTGACTCACTCATTTATTTATTTATTTACACACACACGCACGCACACGCACGCACGCACGCACAAGACTTACCCCAGGTGAAATCTTAGAGGGTTGGAGTATGCAGAGCTGTAAGGCTAGGCGTTAGGAGGAATTCAGGTTGTGTTTAATTGTTTAATCACAAGTCTTAAGTTTGGCTGCTCCTCTTTTCCCGAAACAATGATCACGTTGTAATGTTATATATCCTTACCTCCATCAAACACTGCTAGAAAGGCCAGGATCAGGAACGGAGCACTCTTCCCCACAAACTCATACATCACACTACCGAAAGGAGCTCCAACTGTGCAGGACAATACAGAACAGACTGATGTCTTTTAGTAGCTGAAACTATAGCTGATAGTAGGAGAGAGGAGAGCAGGGAGAGAGGAGAGGAGGGGAGAGAGGAGAGAAGAGGAGAGAGGACAGGAGAGGAGAGAGGAGAGGAGAGGGGAAAGGAGAGGGGAAAGGAGAGAAGAGAGGAGAGGAAAGGAGAGGAGAGAGGAGAGGAGAGAAGAGGAGAGGAGGAGAGGGGGTAGGATAGGAGAGAGGAGACAGGAGAGGACAGAAGAGAAGAGGAAAGGAGAGAGGAGAATAGAGGAGAGGAGGGGAGAAGGGAGGAGATATTTTCTCACTTAGAACTCCCATGGCAAGTCCACCTAGAGCGATCCCCATGGCGATGCCTCTCTCCTCATCATCTGTGTACACACTGGCCAACATGCCCAAGCCTAACAGACAAACAGCCACAGTGGTTACAAATGTGTTGAATGACTATCAAACACTAGCAATCATGTACATCAACACCATATATAATCTTAGATCTAAAGTACATATCAGCTTAGTCAACCATACTTTGGAAAATGTCACACACCACGTAGCAATCACAATTCTAGTACCTGCCACAGAGGAGAACGAGGAACCGATTCCTTGAAGAGATCGCGCAAAAAACAACAAGGCGTATGTTCCTGAGAAGGCAAACACTGATACGCAAAAAGAAACGTCAACAAACCGTTTGAAGTGAACACTTGCTACTCGTTCCATGCAGTATTGCAATGCTGTCATCATATCATTTAAACATTGAACAGAATAAATGACTGTCAGTGATGACATAGAATGAACACGCTGTATAACATGTGCTACTTACTGATGGTGGAGACGAACATGATGAGGAACCCAGCAAACATGGGAATGTGATACCCAACCCTGCAGTGGAGAAATGAACATGACAGCATGGATGCATGGAGAGGGTCTTCTAGCCTCTGGCCTCTCCCCCAGCCTCTGGCCTCTCCTCTGGCCTCTCCCCTAGCCTCTGGCCTCTCCCCTAGCCTTTCCAAGCCCACCCTGCAGCCATGTACCTGTTGGTGAGAGGGCCAACAAAGGGATTGACCAGCAGCTGCACCAGGGCCTTGGAGGCAAACAGGAGGCCCACACGCACGTTCTCCTCCTCCAGGAACTGGCTGTCTTCCTGGCAACCCGCCTGGGTGGAGTTAGCGCTGCCGTTTTCCTCCCGGGAGAGGTTGTCGGGTGGGCTGGTCTCAGACCCCCACAGGTTATAGGTGGTGTTGTCATAGAGGGACAGGAGTAAGGAGAGAGAAGCCCCTCCAGCAGGCTGTGGCGTGGGGGTCTGAGTGGGGGACAGCGCTGGGCCTGGCTGCGTCTGGCTTTCGTGCTCTATGGCATATAGGAAGGTGGGGATGATGGGCACTGCAGGGGAACCGACAGGACAGGTTAGCCTTTTTGGGACGCAACATGATCTTTACAAGACAGAGTGTGGAGGAGAGGCCACACATATGTGCATGTGAGTGCGTGTTCGTATGAGTGTGTTTGTATATTTGTCTCTGTGTGTGTATGTGAGTGTTTGTATATGTGTGTCTGTGTGTGTGCGTGCATGTGCGTGCGTGTTTGTATATGTGCGTCTGTGTGTGCATGTCTGTGTGTATCTGTGTGTGTGTGTGTGTGTCTGTCTGTGTGTGTGTGTATCTGTATGTGTGTGTGTCTGTGTCTGTGTGTGTTTGTGTGTGCGTGTGTGTGTCTGTGTGTGTGTGTGTGTCTGTCTGTGTGTGTGTGTATCTGTATGTGTGTGTGTCTGTGTCTGTGTGTGTTTGTGTGTGAGTGTGTGTGTCTGTGTGTGTGTGTGTGTCTGTCTGTGTGTGTGTGTGTCTGTGTATATGTGCATAGTCTTGAGCAGGCAAGCTAGCCTTGCCCCAGATGCTCTCTGTCTTGTTGAGTCACTGTCTCTTCTGCTTCTGCTCTGCACAGAAGGGCACAGCCATAAATATCACAGCTGCAAGCTGTGCCATGTCTTCATACAACGTACAACCCTTTAGTACTCAGATGCTTCACGGCTGTGTGTGTGTGTGTGTGTGTGTGTGTGTGTGTGTGTGTGTGGGTGTGCGTGAGTGTGTGTGTGTGCGTGTGAGTGCGTGTGTATGTGTGCACGTGTGTGCGTGTGAGTTTGTGTATGCGCGTGTGTGTCTGTGCGTGCATGTGCATGTGAGTTTGTGTATATGCGTGTGTCTGTGTGTGTGTGTGTGTGTGTGTGCATGTACTCACCGACCACAGTCAGCAGCATGTTATCCAACAGCAGAGCGACACACACCACCACTAGCACCAGCCTGGGAGATCCTCTGCTGGGTCTAAGCCAGTCCACTGGCACAGTCCACACAGACATGGCTCTCAGCAACACACCCTGACACTACAGCTGCACGCACACACACACACCCTGACACTACAGCTGCACACACACACACACACCCTGACACTACAGCTGCACACACACACATGCGCGTACATACGTGCACAAAAGCACATTCATTAATGTGGAGAGACAAACTCGTTAATGTGGAAATACATATAAAGACCACATCTTTCTGTTTGTTTGCTCGCGTCAGCCAGAAAGTCAACCAGCCAGCCAGTCTACCAGTACACCAGCCAGTCAACCAGCCAGCCAGTCAACAAGTACACCAGCCAGCCAGCCAGCCAACCAGTCAGTCAGTCAACCAGCCAGCCAGTCAACAAGTACACCAGCCAGCCAGTCAGCCAACCAGCCAGTCAACATGTACACCAGCCAGCCAGCCAGTCAACCAGCCGGCCAGCCAGTCAGCCAGCCAGCCAGCCAGCCAGCCAGCCAGTCAACCAGCCAGCCAGCCAGCCAGCCAGCCAGTCAACCAGCCAGCCGTGTGCGTGAAAAACCTGGCCAGCCTGTCATTCCCTCTGCCTGTCTGGTTCTCCTGGGCAGATGGTTATCTCCCTGGATTATTGTTTTAGGGGTTTTTTTCTCTTACGAGAATAGAATTATCTCTTCTCCGGAGCATGCATGTCCCCCTCCCACCCCTCCATCCCTCTGTCTCCCCTTCTATTTCTGCCCTCTCTAAACTCTGGTCCGTCCAGCCCCAGCCCCAGCCCCAGTCCCAGTCCCAGTCCCAGCCCCAGTCCCAGCCCCAGTCCCAGTCCCAGTCCCAGCCCCAATCACCTTGTAAGGTGCATCTTTTTCTGTTGCATGAAAAACATTCAGTTGTTCTGTTTCATGTTCTGTTCTATTCAGTGTATCTCTATACGTTTACAGTTTCAAATGGCAAGTCTAGCAACTCTATAGCAGTCACCACATTTGAAACTGCAACCATAAAACAACATATTTTACACCAACTATTAAACAATAAACATGAATAACATTTGATTGTCTCTCAAGTCAATACAAATTTGACCACTTCATTCAACGTATCATTGAATAATAAAACATACAATTTTAAACATTTTGTTTGACGGTGACCAACTTCATAGGTCACCAAAACTGTACGCAGATCTAAAGTCTCCATCCAGACAGGGTGACCCGAGTCCATCTTACCTTCAGAAGCATCTCACGCCTTCACACCAGAGCAGCTTGTAGTGATGTTCACCGCTGCTGGTTCTATATAAGACCTTGTGAGCCAGTCCTCTCTTCATAAGGTACACTACGCCTCACCCCCTCAATAAGAGAAACACACACAAGCAGATGAACACACACACACACACACACACACAACACACACACACTCGCCCTGACCTAAGTGTGCTCTGCGTCACAGAGAGAAGTAATTGTCTGCATCTGCTGTTCTTTATTGAACAGAGGTACATCGTGCAGGCTGCACGAGCTGACAATAAGCAGTTATCTGTAATCAGCCACACTACACACCCCCCCTCCTTCTCTCCCTGGCTGGACAGAAACCTGGCCCTCTCATCAAGCTAGCTCCATGCTCCAACTGCACTTCTGTCAACGACACATTCTCACAAGTCTCTTCTAAACAGGACTTGAAACACTGTCAACAATGACAACATCTGTTCTTCATCTTCAGGGACACGGTGCACGATTCAGACGGCAGCGATGCAACAGGAGAACGCCGCTTTATTGGAGCAAAACAGCGACTTGTTTTGAATTTTGAAAAGCGGTGAAGACGTAATATTGATATTTAAACACCACTGAATGAGTTGGTTTTCAATTACACATACAAAAATGTAAGGGTTATGAAATGTAGGTTGCCCAAATTCGAATCGTGAAGTTCAGAAACAACATTATCGAGCTAAAAACAATTGAGCCGAAATATTGAGATGGTAACATCCGGAATATCAATGATAGGTAAGGTAATCGAGCCTGAAATCAATCGAACCATCTCACTTCTCCAAGAAGGGTCTTAGAGTTCGGCCCGGACATGCAGCTTGAATTCCGAACTTTGAATTTTTAGATCAGTTTTTTTTCTTTCTTCAATTTAAATAAATTAATGATTCCATAAAGACGTTATTTAAAAACCAACAATTTCGGTTGTGTTGAAAAATGCAATGATATGTTGCATTCATATTAAATTCCTTTTAAAATTAAAAATTTTATGACACAGATTTGCAGCCATTCCGCATTGATTGGAGTTTGCACAGTCTCCTGTAAATGCAGTTGGTTATTTAACGTGCTGATTATCTGTCAGATGAAAGACAGACAGGGAACATTGAACTTCAACAACTCCAACCAAATATTTTTCCTGAGGTGTCAAGAGATTAGAGACAAGAAGAGATTTAGAGATGAGGGAGGGGGTGGAGGGGGGGTCTGAAGTCAAGTGCTTCATGTCGTTGGTGCCTGGTGGCCAAACTTGCTAAGGTAAAAAGTACGTAAAAGTAAAATTTATGTAGTAAGTAGAAGCCTAAGAACTTCAAAAGATGAAATGCCGTACGGACGGGGGTGGGGCAAGGCTTCTATCCAACTCCTTCATAATGTCCTAATTTTCTCATGGTCTCGCATACATAATCAGTTTGATGTATTTTTCATATCGACAGCCAATCTCTAAAGGTGAGACTCTGAGATGGCAATCTTTCCTCCGACCATATCAAACACTTTAACAAGATCAATGCCACGTTTTCCTTTGCTTAGGATCTGAACATGCATTTGTTCCGGTCGGTCAGGAAGCCACGTTCATCCGTCGACTGATGCGGTTTGTTCAAAGAATATTTGATATTAATCAAAAAATACATTTCAAAGGGCCTCTGCGGGGCGGAGGGTTTGGGATGTTAGCCTGCGGATGTATGAAAGAGCTTGCTTTACAGCCTGCGGGTGGTCGGCCTGCAAAGGCGTAGCCTATAAGTAGGCTAGGGCCATAACGCTTACCTGTTCACAAGACAAGACAGATCACCTGTACTGTGCCAGTGATTAATAGCACATTCAAGTATTCGAATTGTAGGAACTAGGTCGAGCCTGTGGGACTAATTTGCCAGCGTGACAAAATGTGGACCCCAACGATTACTTTTCTTCTCATGTGTTCTTATTGTGTCGTGCGCTGTTTAGACTCTAACGGGATTCGATCATCGAAGGAAGTAACGGAACCCGTAGACCAGGTGAGCGGTTGCGCACCTGCTGGATTTGTTTTGCGGTGGCTGGAGGATATGGTGTTGACAGTTTTACTTCGGTAGACAAGAGTATTAACGTGCGCTTGGGCTTTACAGGAACGGTCGCAAAGTGGCTCAGACAGTGAAGTGCACAATTCTGGTAACTCTCGACGCAGGGTAGACACTTCTTCTAACCGCCACAATAGCCGCAGTGCTTCGGAGGTGAGTGGAGTTATTGTTTAAGCCGTTTGGCAGTGTGTGAGAGAGATGCTGGTGTTTTAAATGGCACTCATGGAAAATTACTATCCCCTCCTCAGAGTGAAAGCTGTCGTAACAAATCGAAAAATAGTAGGAATCCTATTACACATCCAACTTCTGAAAACAAAGAGAAAGGTGAGGAGATGGCAGTCATTCAAGTGTTGAATTGTTATAAGACAAGTTTCAGTGTAACTGTTAATACGCTGTGGTGGTTTTACATCTTAATATTAAGAGCGTTTTCCTCCTCCTCCTCCTCCCCCCCTCCCTCCCATCAGTTGCAGAAAGAGGCCCGTGTGTGCGCTCCGGTGACTGCGCGGAAGGGCTGTGCTGTGTCCGTGATGGGAGAGGCAAAAGTTGTCAGCGGATTCCGGTGGAAGGCGAGGCGTGTTTACTGCGAGGGCGTTCAAAGGTGCGCAGA
Organism: Plecoglossus altivelis; assembly: GCA_036571765.1. Taxonomy (NCBI): domain Eukaryota; kingdom Metazoa; phylum Chordata; class Actinopteri; order Osmeriformes; family Plecoglossidae; genus Plecoglossus; species Plecoglossus altivelis. Next base: position 3,725,127 of record BROE01000008.1, on the reverse strand, counting down.
AGAAACTTAGAGCGCTGCGACTGCGGACACGGTTTGTCGTGCCGTGGGAACGAAAACTCAAGAGGACTAGGAGTTTGCAGACCGAAGCAAAGAAGGGAAGCCAGACACTCCAAAAGATTGGCTGAGAAAAAGTGTGGATGAACTTTGCAACTAACGAAAACACTATAGACTTTAGTTTTAGAACACAAGTGGACCTTGCATTAGTTTTGTGGAAACATGCATCTGTCGCTTTACGTTTCTTCTAAGGCTTCCGCAATAAATTAAGACAGCGCTATGGCGCCATCTACTGGTGAGATACGGGTATTCAAGGTGGCGCCCATTTCCTGGTAGTAGAACTGCGCAATTTCTTAGCACTGCCCTGCCCAGTGTAGAAAGGCAGCAATGTCCTGTAATATTTTCCCTAACCAATGACTGCTTAGCACAATAAGACTGGTTCTTTCACAAGTCAATTGTCTGCTATGGTAGAAAACTTGAGTAGGCTTTTGATTAAAACACCAACAAAAATCAAGGTATTTGTTCCCCTTTATTTTTATTTTTTGATTTAACAAACCGCTGGACTTGAAAAAAAATGAATGCAAAAGAAACTCCGAAGGCAAGTCGCAGATGCAACAAGTTTGGACAAGGAACTGAATGGAAAGGGTACGTAACAAATATCCATGGTTAGGAATGTTGAGGTTTAAAGAGAGGGGAGGGGCAGGATGGTAAACTACAGGGCAGCAGAAAGAGGGTGACGTTGGCATGGGAACATTCAAAGCTGGCCACAGTCGGAAATGGTGATCTTGGCCTTGGTCTTGCCGCTGTTGGAGCCATAGGACTCTGTCTTCTTGATGATGTCCACGCCGGTGACCACCTGTCCGAACACCACGTGCTTTCCATCCAGCCTGAAAAAGACACCACCGTCAGTTTGGCTTCCTAAAAGCTGCTAAACAGCCACTTGAGACGGTTTGATGCACTTGACATGGTAAGACTGCCACCATTCGCTTTCATCAATTCTCTTAAAACCCCCAGAATCAGATTTTACCAGTTGGTGTCGGCTGTGCAGATGAAGAACTGGGATCCGTTTGTGTTAGGTCCAGCGTTGGCCATAGACAGGCACCCCATGCCAGTGTGCTTCAGGTTGAAGTTCTCATCGGGGAACTTGTTGCCGTAGATGGACTTTCCCCCGGTTCCGTTGTGGTTGGTGAAATCCCCACCCTAGACGTGCAGCATAATCTAGATTACCACTCCATGCAGATCGTTTTACTACTATTTCACGTAGAATCTCAGATTACGCAACACTCCAAACAGCCTAGCTGGATGTAGTTGTTATTATATGATTTACATTGTCATGCTACTTGGGCGTTTTAACAACCTGAATAGTTTCATGCATGCCAGTATACGACGACCATCTCCAACCAGACAAATGTGGTTTTACAAACGGTACTCAGACTTGACCGTTACTGGCCAGGGATCAGATGTCAGACCCATGCACCATCCTAGACGTCGTACCTGGCACATGAATCCAGGGATGACACGGTGGAAAGTGGAGCCCTTGTAACCAAAGCCCTTCTCGCCGGTGCACAGGGCACGGAAGTTCTCAGCAGTCTTGGGGACCACATCAGACCTCAGCTGCACAAAGGGGGGGGAAGGAGAAAAAAAAAACGAAAAACAAAACGACATTAAACATGAACGGTTAGATTGAAGATCAACTGAATTCAAGCCTTAGTCGGGACACTTGCCTGTCAGGTTACGATTGCAATTACATGCACATTTTTAGAACACGTCCCTGGCGTTTTATTGCCCATGACAGCATGATATGAACCATGTAAGGAGCAGGTGTGTGGGGGAGGGAGGTGTCGTCGTCATTGCAGAACCACTATAGCTGCAGTAAAACGAAACGGCTGGGTCGCTAGATGTGCTGATGGCAGCTGTAGGGGCCTCTATTGCGCACCTGCTAGGCACATATGCGCGCGCCCAGTTATCTCAGAATAAATCAAGCATTGACTGCTGCGGTCTTGTCTCTTCTGGTGCAATTCGATCCCGACATTCCAACTTCACCAATGGCAAATTAGAAAACGATTTAGCAAGTCATGCAATTTAGTCTCCGTAATACTCCTGCAAGCCGCAAGAGGCTAGCGGTAGCTAGAAACCTACACCACGAATACAAAAGGCAGATGAACGTTAGCAAGCGTACGCCGACATGCCGGATCAATTTTGCGGCATTACCGTTTCCCAGCACTATGGCCATTTGTTTTCATTGACAACTTGTGACAGTTTGACGCCAACTAAATAACGACGCAAGTTTGGATGCAATGAGTATTACAAAGAATGGCGCGCGCGGCCTAGCAGGTCAGTCGCAGTCATTCATTTATTTATTGGGCGTTGACGAACTGCTATAGTACTGCACTTCTGGGGCAAATTTGCTTGCCCAACAGCCGAGACATTTTCAAGCGCTGCTACATCATAAATTGCAACATCGATATGGTACGAGATAAATCGCACCATAGGCGGGATAGTTTGGTAGCAGGCCAACAAGGAAAATGGCGCTTTCGACGCCAAGTCAAGCGTCGTGCTAGTAAAGCTAGCGGCTAATGAAATAGTCCGTTATGAGATTCAATTAAATGTACCTCGTCACTAAACTCAAATGTTATCTACTTAAGTTTAAAATGTACCCATAACAGAATAACATCAATCCAAGCTAATGTGCCCATTTATGGTTGCATCAATGCGTTGGTTTGCTAAGTTTCCGGGTGCACGTGCACATGGCTTTCTTAACCAAGTTACTCGTGACAGTTGCAAAGCTGCGCCCCTTTGCCCATTCTCCATCTCAATCGCTTTGGAAATCGCTAACGTTAGCCAAGTTAGCTTGCGGGTAAAGCAGCCAAATTAGTATTTATACTAGGATCGCCTTAGCCAACATTTCCTTACCTCCATAGTGACTCTGCCGAGAACGTTGCCGTCTGCAGCGATATCGAAAAAGACTTTGGGAAGTGCCATGTTGGCTGATAATTTGCAGGAGAGTTCTGCACCAAATGAAGGCCTAACCACGCAAGAATCAGAAGAAAATGGAGTAGTTTGATTTGGATATATATAGTGTGAGAGAGGACGGTCCTAAATGGTCAGGAGTCAATGAGAATCTTAGATAGTTTATTTGACGTATTTTTTAACCAATCACATTTCACATTGGTAGATAGCTCCGCCTATTTTCCAAGGCGCACTGGATATGATTGGCTAATAATTCACAGGGCGGAGTTTTCCCTTTTCCCGTTGGTCATAAATGACTCAAAGCCCGCCTTCCCGGCGAGCCAGGACAACCAAATTGAGCAGCCTGCATACCGGCGCACTTTTGATTGACAGCATGTTCTACCATACAGCTCTTAGCTAGGATGCCTTTTAAGGACAGCTGCGCAATCCATCGGGGTGTGGCTGGCGAACTCTGCACTTCAAACTTTGTAAAAAAAAAAAAATTCTCATCGTTCAGCAATGACCCTTTTATTAACTTATTTTTCTTCCTTGCTTGGTCAAAATGCCCGTGGTTCCCTACTTGTAACGCGGAACTGGTTGACATTATTCAATTCAGTTTATTATAGTTATTTATATATCTGTTGACATTCTAGCATTCCGTTGCTCCTTACGCACATACACAAAACGATGACACCATTGTATTACTATGGTCTGGAGCGAAACGGTTTTCAAGAAAGGTTTGGCCAAGTACATATAAGTTTTCCATGATTAGGAGTAGTTTGCTTGGTGTAGGCGAAAGGTTAAATTGTATTTTTTGGGTGTGTTATAATGTTCATTTATCAAGTCATTCTTCTATTGTTACTATCAGACTGAATTGTTATGCAGATGAATGCTTCTGAATTTGGCAATTATAAAATGTATTCAGCGTTGTGATTTTCGTTATATTCATGTTTATGAATTACAGTTGTTGTTTGCCATGCCATTATTTCTTCAAGAAAAACGAAATCATCATCATCATGTTCATGTTCCATTTATTAAATTAAAAAGGTCTAAGTTATTTAATCATAATGTGATGGACATTTTCAAACCCAACTAATGCAGCTGGAAATAAACTTATCACAACCGTATGGATTTTTCATTTACAGACATCTTGACAATCCCTTCAGATGGCACACAGCAGACCTTCTAAAATGCTGCCATGAGAATAAAATGAGACCCTTCACCAAGAGAAAGGTGGAAATAAGGGATTGGACGAGGCAATAGTTTACAGATAGATATAAAACAATAAAATATGTTACCATAGTTCATAGTCAGACAAATGACATCAAACAAAGATTCTCATATTTAAAAGTGTCCCTCCCCCCCACACATCCCCCATCTCTGGTTCCCATCCCTGCAACCTCCTGCACCGCAATTGGCTCAGGGGGTTGTTCTTAAACGACAGGAAGTCTTTTCAACCCCTGCGATTGGTTGGTTGGTTAGGTGTGTATCTAAAGTTGAGTAACGGGAACATCGAGGAGGACCGAAACTCAGCAGGGGTCAGTTGTTCTCGAAGAGCGAGAGCAGGTCATCATTGTTGTTGTTGGGCAGATCTGGAGGGCCCAGGTAGGACAGCAGCTCATCTGGGTTAGTCAGCTCTGGAAGCAGCTGTGGAGGACAGGAATACCAGGGACTTATTATGTTTATTCATTCATTCATTCATTCATTCATTTAGCAGACGCTTTATACATAGCGACTTACAAGAAAGAGCTTTACAAAACGTGACCGATGAGTGAAATACGACACAACAAAGCACAGAGATCTAGAACTAGAACTCTCACTCACATCCAGAGAAGGTTCCGGAACGTCAGAACCGGGCGGGCCTCCCAGGCTGAAGTTGTCTGTGTGTAGCCGGGGATTCTGGGAGGGCAGGTTGCGTTGCTGCATCATCGGACCCCCGCCGCCGCCCATGTGGGAGTTTCCATGGAGACCGTGGTGTTGCTGTTGCTGAGGAGGAAGCGAGGAGTGGGAGGAGTCAAGACGGCCAGGATGAGACATCTGGAGACAGGAAGAGAGAGTGGTCAACATCCTGAAGCTCACAGGAACTACAGCGATGTGAAGGGGGGGAAGACGGGGAGGAACAGACGTGCTATTTAGACTCATTCAATCCTGTGGAGTACCAGGGGAGGGTTAGTGATTAGAGGGATTTTACCTGGCCGGCCATCGGATGTCCTGAAGGTTTGTCTGGGGTGAGGAGTCCGCTGGGGAGGTCGGACTGGTAGGAGAGAGGAGGGGGGCCGGAGGAGAACTCTCCTACGTTCGGGGTCCCGGGAGCATTCGAGAAATCCGAGAAACCAGACTGGTTGGAGTATCCTGGTCCTGTGAGGTCACAGACCAACACTTAGATGCCAGGCAGGAGTGAGGATACCACATATGTGTGTAGACTTGTTATTGTAGACCTCTAACCACATCTTGTTTGTTTAGCTGTTTTTTAAAGCATTGTCATAGTAGGGCTGGACCTGTAAATTAGTGTTTTGAGATTGGCTTTTTGGCTTGGAATTCTTGGTCACCTTGACTAAAGCATATAATCATGAGAGTGGTAGTTAAGTATAGTAGACCACCTTGGCTGGGGTAGTTTGGGTCATTACCCTACCTTGGCTGGGGTAGTCAGGGGTGCAGCTGTTGCCCCCTGGTGGCATGGAGGGGTACGGCGTGGAGCCAGGGCCCAGGGAGGCGATCATCTCCATGACGTTGGGGAGGATCATGTGACTGGGACTCAGGGTGCGGCAGCGCTTCAGACCCGGTCCGTCCGGTTCCTCTTTGATGTGTAGGTCCGGTTTGACAGGAACTGGCTTCCAGCTGCACACCGGGTCAATGGTGATCTCCTCATAGTCAGAACTGCCAGGATGGGAGTGGGGTGGGGAGGAAGTGGGGCGTACCAAGAAAATGTGTCTATTTATACATGTTTTTTTTTTGTAGTTCCTTTTTTGCGCCGGCAGAACATTATTTGCTAGAAGCAACAGCAGCATTTTGCAGGGCCACAGTATTCCATCATGATCAGGGACAGCCGTTTGCCTGAATCAGCTTTGTAACCGATGCGTGAGGAAAGCTTGGGAACTGCTTCAGAACAAAACAACACACAGTGTTGGTCATGTGGTCATGCTTGTTGTCAGAGCCCAGAGGGAAAAGAGGGTTCTTACTTCTGGATGTAGATGAGGATACCCAGCATGTACTGGTCCACCTCCAGACCCTCCAGGAGAGCTGTCTTGCTGCAAGGGAAGAGGACACACTGTCACATTCACACTGCAGTGTAACTCCCCTTGGAAAAGCCTTTGCTCCAGCACAGTCGGTTCACACAAGGACACCACACAGTCTGGAGTAGACAGGGTTCTGTAGAGGGGCACTGTAGAGGGGCACAGTAGAGGGGTTCTGTAGAGGGGGCTCTGTAGAGGGGCCACTGTAGAGGGGGCACTGTAGAGTGGCACTGTAGAGGGGCTCTGTAGAGGGGGCTCTGTAGAGGGGGCTCTGTAGAGGGGCACTGTAGAGGGGGCACTGTAGAGGGGGCACAGTAGAGTGGGCTGACACTTACTTGCACACAGGACAGCGCCAGGTTCCTCTCTCACAGTTGAGCTGCAGGTACGACTCCAAGTCAAAACACTAGGAGACAAAACAGTCACCATGCAGACAGTCAAATAACACTACAGAGTATTGACTCTATGGCAATACTATAGTCACTGACTAGTGAGCAGTCTCAGGTGACTCAGACTAGATGACAGTAATCACACATTACGCGTCCAAAATGACATTCATGGGAAAGGAGGTGGGATATGAACCTGCGACCTTCAGATCTACCGGAGTCTGGTCCTCACCTGTATGTGTCTGCAGTCATGGCCCCGGGCAGGTAGTTGGATGCGCCGGAAGGTGATTGGACATTTGAGGGAGACCCTGATGCCGGTCTGTTCCACGCCGTCCTCCCCGTTCAGACCAGGAGTCCCCGGGATAGTCCCACTGCTGAAGTTACGCTTGACTACAGAGAGAGAGGGAAAGAGAGGGGGAGAAAGAGAAAGAGAGAGAGGGAGAGAGAGGGGGAGAGAGAGAGGGAACAAGGGAGACAGAGAAAAGGAAAGAAACATAAATTAGATTAGTTATTTATCAATATTAGATTTGATTTGATTAAATCAAGAGAGGGAAGGAATGTAGAAGATGAGAAGACAAAGACATGTGAAGGAGGCGTTCACAGCACAGAGACAGAGAGGTGTTCACAGCACAGAGACAGAGAGGTGTTCACAGCACAGAGACAGAGAGGTGTTCACAGCACAGAGAAGAGGTGTTCACAGGCACAGAGACAGAGAGGTGTTCAGAGACAGGGAGGTGTTCACAGAGACAGAGAGGTGTTCACGCACAGAGACAGAGAGGTGTTCAGCAGAGACAGCCAGCACAGAGACAGGGAGGTGTTCACAGCACAGAGACAGAGAGGTGTTCACAGCACAGAGACAGAGAGGTGTTCACAGCACAGAGACAGAGAGGTGTTCAAAGCACAGAGACAGAGAGGTGTTCACAGCACAGAGAGGTGTTCAAAGCACAGAGACAGAGAGGTGTTCACAGCACAGAGACAGAGAGGTGTTCACAGCACAGAGACAGAGAGGTGTTCACAACACAGAGACACACAGCACAGAGACAGAGGGTGTTGTTTCACAGACAGAGAGGTGTTCACAGAGGACAGAGAGGTGTTCACAGCACAGAGACAGAGAGGTGTTCACAGCACAGAGACAGAGAGGTGTTCACAGCACAGAGACAGGGAGGTGTTTACAGCACAGAGACAGAGAGGTGTCACACCAGAGAGGTCAGAAGACAAAGCATGTTCACAGCGAGAGAGTGTTCACAAACAGAGAGGTGTTCACAAGAGACAAGAGGTGTTCACAGACAGAGAGCGCACAGAGACAGAGAGGTGTTCACAGCACAGAGACAGAGAGGTGTTCACAGCACAGAGACAGAGAGGTGTTCACAGCACAGAGACAGAGAGGTGTTCACAGCACAGGACAGAGAGGTGTTCAGCACAGAGACAGAGAGGTGTTCAAAAGCCACAGAGACAGAGAGGTGTTCACAGCACAGAGACAGAGAGGTGTTCACAGCACAGAGACAGGGAGGTGTTTACAGCACAGAGACAGAGAGGTGTTCACAGCACAGAGAGGTGTTCACAGCACAGAGACAGAGAGGTGTTTCACACCAGAGACAGAGAGAACAGAGACAGAGAGGTGTTCACAGCACAGAGAGGTGTTCACAGCACAGAGACAGAGAGGTGTTCACAGCACAGAGACAGAGAGAGGGGGTTGATACTCACTCTTAGTGACACAGTGTTCTGCAGGCAGCAGCCTCTTCTTCATGAGCCCCTGTAGCACAGAGCGCACAGACGGCCGGTGGACCAGCTGGAGCACAAACAGGTGCGACTGCAGACAGACAGAGAGACCATCAACCACCACTCACACAGGGGAATCACACTGTCAGGATACAGCTGTGTGTTTGGGTGATCCTCTGATTGGGTATCTCCGTGTGTACGTGTGTGTGAGTCAGTATGTACCTGGGTGTGAGAGTGCGTGTGTATGTATGTGTGTGTTTGTACCTGGGTGTGAGTGTGTATGTGTTTGTACCTGGGTGAGTGTGAGTGTATGTGTGTATGCGTGTGTATGGTCTTGCATGTGAGTGTGTGTACGTGTGTTTGTACCTGGGGGTGTGTGTGAGTGTGTGTATGCGTGTGTATGTACCTGTGTGTGAGTGTGTGTACGCGTGTGTGCGTGTGTTTGTACCTGGGGGTGTGTGTGAGTACTCACGCAGCAGCAGGCTGTCACGGTGATCTGGATGGTGTTGCGTCCAGGTTGGCACACCTGCTTCAGGTACAGGGGCTTGTGGGACGTCTTATTGTCGCCCCGCTCGATGGTGAGGGGCGTGGCGTTCACGCTCACCTGCACCGACGCCGGCCAGTTAGTGTTCATCTGACGGTCCTCATGGTGGTAGCATTTAAACTGCAGCTCCAAGTCAGGCCTGCAAAAAAGGTACTTAATTTGCATGTTCATTCTTATTTGTTTCTATCTAACCTCATTTAGATCGCCACCAAAGGTTGACTTGTTTTGGCCATACAGTATAACGGACATAATTGATAAAACGGCAGTTTGAAAGGAAGTGTTCAGGTAGCCGTGGTAACAGGGCTGAGGTCTGGGCTCTGACCTCATCATGAGGGTCTTATAGACGGAGTCTCGGAGCTGGAAGACATGGTTGGAGACTGCCAGGTTGTGTTCCAGACGGAAAGGTTCCAGAACCACACCGTCACGCACAGGGAAGGTCAGCCGCAGGTCGTCGCTAGGGTTACCTGCAGGAACCAGGAAGTGAGGGGAGAGATAGTTAGTCACTCTATACATAAGTAAAAGAACTATGTGTGTGTTAGTCACGTGTGTGTATCTGTGTGTGTGTGTGTGTGTGTGCACGTACCTGTGGGTGGAGGTGGGGGAAGATTGGCCATGTTGGGCTTGATGTCTGGCAGGAAGGAGGGCTTGACGTCCTGCCCAGGGGACATGTAGGGAGGGGCCATGGAGCTGCCGGGGGTAATGGGGGGGGTGGGGTTACCTGGGAGAGGGGAGCTGGGGTAGCCAGGCATCGCCCTTCCAGGCTGAGAGAGGGAGAGAGGGAGAGAGGGGAGGGAGGGTGAGAGAAAGAGAGAGAGGGGGGAGGGAGAGAGCAAAACAGAGAGAAAGAGGGGAGGAAGGGTGAGAGAAAAAGAGAGAGGGGGCAGGGAGGGTGAGAGAAAAAGAGAGAGGGGGGAGGGAGAGAGCGAAAGAGAGAGAACAGAAACAAAGACAGAAAGAGAGAGAAAGGAAAGAGAGACCAGAGTTAAATTAAACACTTGGCATGTGCTTAGAGTACATAGTACTACAGCTGAGCTCAGACATTATACTACAGAAACATATATAACTATGTTGTGTTACACTATATAAACATATATAACTATGTTGTGTTCCACTATAGAAACATATATAACTATGTTGTGTAACACTATAGACACATATATAACTATGTGGAGGTAGCACACGGCTGTAGGTCTCACCCCGCTCACGTTGGTCTGGCTGAAGGAGTTGTAGTTGCCTCCAGGCCCTCCTGCGGTCAGGACGTTCAACCCACCTCCCTGCCCGTTGAACTGTTCTGACTGGAAACACACACACACACACACATATTTTGCATTTTATTCATTTAGCTGAAGTTTTTTCCCGAAGCAACAACCAAATGTTGTACATCAAAAGAACAGTGGAGGACCTGGGACAGGACGTGAGTACTTGTGTCTCTGGTGGTCAGGCGAAAGGAACGGTGTGTATCTACTATCCACATCGCAGAGTAACCACATCTCAGCTAACACACACACACAGATTTGAACTTTGGACTCCAGATTTACGAGGCCATGCAGCCAAGTAATGTTTACCAGGAAGTATGTGAGAACAGCACAGACTGTAAGTCTGACTCTGGATCAGGAAGTAGGGATCCTGCCAGCCTACCTTGTAGTACTGCCCAGGGTTGGCAGGTCCAGGGGGGTACTGGCCCATGCCTGGCTGTTGCATGCCTGGCTGTTGCATGCCTGGTTGTTGCATGCCTGGTTGTTGCTGCATGGGCATCTTGTGGTTCTGGTAGGAGGGGGAGGTGGCTGAGCGCTGGGGGCCTGGTCCGTGGTACTGCATAGGCTGGCCTGGGTAGCCAGGAACCGGACCCTGGCCTGGGCCGCCCATGCCTGGTCCATACTGCTGGCTGGGAAAGCCCTGACGAGGGGGAAGAGGGAGGCAGAGAGAGGCAGGGTAAGATAGAGAGGGAGTCAGGGCGTGGGAAAGAGAGGAGAGGAAGCGGAGGGGAGGACAATGGGAACAGCCACAGGTGAAGTCTTGTTTTTATCAACAACAAATCCTGTGGAACTTGGTATATATACTTTTAGCTTCGAAGCAAATGAACTATAAAAACCCATACAAAAGGACTTTAAAAGTGTTCCGATCGAACGAAGATGTCATCTAATCTAAAGGGTCAACTGAGTTCAGCGTGCTGGCCATTACCTCGGGGTTGTACGGTCGTTTGAGGCCCTGAGGGGGCCTGAGCTGCCCCTGCTGGGCCCCAGGAGGGTAGCCGGGGTGTTGGGGCAGCCTCTGGCCCTGCGGAGCGTACATGGGCCCCATGGAGGAGGGCCGGGCAGGGCCCATGCCAGAGGGGGGCATGTTGGGGGGCCCGCGGGGGCCAGGGTGGGACAGGAACTGGTTGTTGTAAGCAGCTGGTCCTCCCATCTGCAAAGGAGAACAACGACGAAGAATGATGACAACTGGGGTTTGTCAGAACGGGCGACAGGTTTGAACGCATCATGGAATGTACGCTAATGTGGCTGGAATATATTAAACACACCGTTTATTAAGAAGTCAACCATGCTGCTTTGACCAGAGCAGTGAGCTGTGTTACTTTGTTGAACGTGTCACTACCATCAAAAGCCAACAGGGGGTGCAATAGTTCCCCACAACACAAAAGCCACCATTTTGGTGCCATGATTCACAAACAACAGAATAACAACAGATTAGACTAGCTGCTCTTTCTCCAGACAGCCATGACCTTCAACCAATGACCCATCAGCTAGATATTTCAATGAGAAAAAAAACGCTTTTCTTGAGAAAACATCTAAATGCTGAACGTGATCGTTTGGGACTTAGTGTTGTTCTTGACAGCTGCCTCTAATCCAGTTGTATCAGTTCAGTCACTTCTCAAAGGAGGATAGGAGGGAGGGATACTATGTAAACAAGTTTCAACGTGACAAGGAGACGTTCCTTCTTAGTGTTGTAATGACAGACAGAGAAGGTGACCCCTCAACCGGGAACACGCTGCTGTTCTTAAACCCTGAGCTGGGGTCAGTCTTACGCATAGTCAATCTCTTATCCAGGATAAGAGTGTGTACAGAAGATCTGACCCAGGGTCTGTACCTGGCCGTAGTTCATCTCCTGGTTCTGCTTCTCCTGAATGGCCGCCACCGTTGCCGTGGCGGTGGCGGTCGCCGTGGCTGCCGCCGCTGCGACGGCGGCCGCTGTTGCCGCCTGGGTGAAGTCGGTGGGGGGGCGGACGCCGTGAGGGGGGACGCCCATGGAGCCTCCGCCGTTGTTGGGGTAACTGAAGACCGGGTGAAGAGACGGCGTTATTACACACACACACACACACACACACACACACACACACACACACACACACACACAGGATCTGCTCCCCCTCCCCCTAAGACCCCCTATCCTGTCTTACCTGCCGCCGTAGCCGGGGCCTGGAGGGTAGCCCCCCTGGGCACGGCCGTACATGCCCTGCTGCATGTAGCCCTTGTTGGGCTCCGGGTAGCCCTGCTGCCCCATGAAGCCACCGCCTCCCATACCAGGACCGCCCCCAGGGCCCATCATGTGGCCCCCGCCAGAGTTACCCCCTGGACCCATTGGAGCACCCAGACCCTGGGGGAGGAGGAGGCAGGAGGGAGAGAGTGAGGGAGATAAAGAGAAAGAGAGAGAGAGAGAGGGAAAGAGAGAAGAAGAAGGATAGAGGGAGAGAGAGAGAGCGAGAGGGAGGAGAGAGGGAAAGAGAGATAGCGAGAGAGAGAGAAACAATATCAGCATTCATTCAGATATCCTTGAGTGAACTCATTCTCATTACTATTATGTTTTTCTGCTAAATCCACATAAAATCTTTTTTATTTTTTATTGCTAATCAACTTTAGTGTCAATTAGGACCACGCTGTAGTGACAAAGTACCTGACTGGGCGAGGGATTGGTCACACCCCAGACAGTGGTCACCACGGACAGGGATCCAGCCGGCTGATTGGTCCCCTGCTGCCAGTTGGAGGGGTCATAAGGGTATGAGCCGTCACTGCAGGAGAGTTTAAAAATGGGCACTTAGAGAGACGGACAAGAGAAGATCTCGTTGGGGAAACTGGTTCTCTACTACAAGCTGTTCAGGGTATTGTGTGGATCAGATGGTTACAGCATGGTAGAGTGGGTATGCTGATACATAGGGTCAACAACCCTATTGCCGTGGGGCTGCGTTGCCCTGGTCACGCTACTGTAGGGACTGATTAGCTAAACTGGTTCTGTAGGAGCCAAGAGCGTGACTGACCAACCCTGGGTCACGCTCTAGCCCAGCAGAGGCATGTCAGCCCTGCTCAGAGCCCCACATACACGCACGCGCACACACACGCACGCACACACACACACCACACACGTACAGTTGCACGTCTTCCCTGCCTTTGTCTAGTCTCCCGTACGCAAGCTCGCAACACCGCCGCACTGCGTCGCCATGGAAACAACGCTGTCACTTAGATACGGGTGGGGAGGCAGCAGCGGGAGGAGAGAGCGCGTCCCGGAGCGCGTGCGTGCGGCTCCGTGTCTGCAAACGGCAGGACTGTGGGTATGTTGGTCGGTCTTCAGAGAGGATCATCTAGTTGAGATCTGATCATGATATGCTGAGTCTCCCTAACCTGAGCAGAGCTCATCCAGGGAGCTGAGAGGGAAGAGCATGGAGGTGTGTGTGTGTGTGTGTATGTGTGTGTGTGTGTGAGAGAGCATGGAGGTGTATGTGTATGTGTGTATGTGTTCGTGTGTGTGTGTGTGAGGTGAGAGCATGGAGGTGTGTGTGTGTATGTGTGTATGTGTATGTGTGTGTGTATGTGTGTGAGGAGAGAGCATGGAGGTGTGTGTGTGTATGTGTGTGTGTGTGAAGACAGAGCATGGAGGTGTGTGCGTGTGTGTGTGTATGTGAGGAGAGAAAATGGAGGTGTGTGTGTGCATGTGTGTGTGTGTGAAGACAGAGCATGGAGGTGTGTGCGTGTGTGTGTGTATGTGAGGAGAGAAAATGGAGGTGTGTATGTGTATGTGTGTATGTGTGTGTGTGTGTGTGTTACTGGAACACAGAGAGCTGTCCTCCACAGAAGCAGACAGTCTGCTTCAAGTCTGAGCCAAACAAGCTGAACCGTTTCTCTCAGCACCAGAAGCCTGTCTGTGTGATGCTGAGACACTTAAGTCTTCCGTGACTGTGACGGAGAACTCCATGAGGGCTGACAGTCAGGTGACAGACACACACACACACACGCTCTCAGATAGATCTACCATCACACACACACACGTACCCACACAGTGTAGCAGACTGGCCACCTCGTGCAGTTCTCCAGACGCCTCCACTAAGATGCTAATGCTGGAGATCATCCACCCTACGTCTGAGAACAGCCGCTCGCTGCATCACCTTCTGTTTGTGCACACATCCACCTGCTCTGTGTAGTGGTCTGCAGGGTGTAGTGGTCTGCAGGGTGTAGTGGGTTGCAGGGTGTGTGACCTGCAGGGTGTGTGAGCTGCAGGGTGTGTGACCTGCAGGGTGTAGTGGTCTGCAGGGTGTAGTGGTCTGCAGGGTGTGTGAGCTGCAGGGTGTAGTGGTCTGCAGGGTGTGTGAGCTGCAGGGTGTGTGAGCTGCAGGGTGTGTGGGGACAGAGACAGTAGACAGGTGTACCTGTGTGGGTTGGGGGCCAGGCCAGGTTTCATGGAGTTGATGGGGTTCATCGGAGGTGCTGGGGGTCAACAGGGAGCCCCAAAACTCCTCAAACGGCAGGCAGCCTGGAGCAAACACACACACACACACACACACACACATTAGACACGCTTATCAGAGATGTAACATGGAAGCAACACAAGCGGGAGGACCATATGTGTCTGGAGGATATGACATCAAGATAAGATGCAGGCACTGCAGTCCCCTTGCTGTATCTACAGACACACACACACACACACACACCTACACGCACACGCACACAGACTTAGAGTAGAGGTCAGGAGGACGACGTAACACCATTTGTTTTTTCTAGATTGAACGCTACACAAAGTCTGAATGACATCAATTTAGCAGCGTCTGATGTGTTAGAGACACAGGGAGATAGGACGAGACAGGAGATGGAGGGAGAGAAAAGGAGAGAAAGTGAGAGGGGAAGAGAGAGAAGGAGAGAAACAGAGAGAGAGAGAGAGAGAGGAAGAGAGAGAGAGAGAGAGAGAGAGAGAGAGAGTAAGATGGAGAGCATCCGATGCAGCCAGTACTCAGGTTGTTAAATGCTGTATGTGTTGTAGTGGCTCCAGCAACAGATTTCTCTCTCCTGAGAACAGCTCTGGGATATAAATAGACAGCGGAAAATAAGGTGAAAAAAATCCGAAATTGAGAAAGAGATGGAGATAGACCGATAGAGATGGGTGACTTGAGACTGTGGATGCCTCTCTCCACACATGCACGCACACACACACACACACACACACACACAGGCAGGCAGGCAGAGCGCCATCACTGGTGAAGATGTTCTAGAATGATGAAGTTAATTAGCCTCTAGGGACCTTTGTTCACAAGGCTGTACCCTCCTCCCTCTCCTTTTCCCATCTCTCTACTCCTCCTCCTCTTCTTTTGCCTTTTCTTTCCATCCCTTCATCCTTCTCCTCCTCCTCCTTCCCCCACAGCTCGTCCTCCACCTCCCATCCCCCCCTTTCATCCTTTTTACAGCTCCAGGACGAGACACACTGACTGACATGCTAATTTGTCACCAACATCATTGGCCCTTCTATCGCTTCCCTCCCCCTCCTCCTCCCTTCCTCCTCCTCCTCCCTCCACCCTTGTCACTCTGTGGTAGCTAAGATGTAGGTCAGACAGCCTCCAGCTTGAACAGGAGGGAGAGACGGAAGAGACACGAGGAGTGAAACAAGAGAGGGAGGGAGGGAGAGGTGACGGAGGGAGGGAGGGAGTGAGTGACGGAGGAGGGAGTGTTTAGGGAGAGAGAAGGACACCTCCAAGGATAATGAAGGGAGACAGACAGACAGACAGACAGGCAGGCAGGCAGGGAGGCAGGGAAACACATGTATTTCCTCCTGTTTCAGCCTGTATAAGTGAACCTGGCCTCAGTCTGGATGGTTGAGGGAAGCACAAGCTCTCTGAGAACCACTGCTGCGCTGAGATGACGACTTGAGCTCTTCTTTGTGGTTCAGACTCTGGCTCTCAGCACTGCCACCCAGCTGCAGAATGTTCTCCCACTGACAAGCATCTGCGTCTGGTGCTGCACCAGCAGGTGACCCAACACGCTGCCCAGATGGGGCCTCATCCTCATCTACCATCCATGGGTGATCAGCTGTTTCTGCCCAGATGGGGTCGGGGAACACTGGCCTATTAGTGGATATAGATGATGTGGCAGCATAGGGTAGATTCATTGTCTGCTCTTATATCTGATCCTGGAGTCTGAATGCTTCATGATACAGACACTAGAAGCTCATCAAACAGACCTAAGTAGGCTCAGACGCTGCGTCGTAAATTCGACTTTGTTCAGACGCGCTCAGTGTCTGTACTTGCACTGATGGAAAGGGATGACCTCTGACCCCTGAATGGACAGCCTCCATCACAGATGTAGGGTCTGGGAGAGAGAGCTGGACACCAGAGCACACAGAGGTGGAGAGAGACAGACCAGGAGACCCAGAGAGAGAGAGAGAGAGAGAGAGAGAGAGAGAAGGGGAGAGACGAAGATGGAGAGAGAGGAGCGAGGAACAGAGAGAAAGAGAGAGGAAGGGGGAGAACGTGAGACAGGAAGAGAGACTAAGCGAGTCAGAGAGAGTGAGAGGGAGAGACACTGCTCCAGCAGCACAGACTGTTCCTGTTCTGGAATGAACACATCAACATGTTCCCTGGTTCCTCTCCAGTGTCTTCGCCCTCCTCTTCTCTGGGCCTTTTTCAATCATTCGCTTTCTCTATCTCTCACCCTTTCTCCACCTCTCCCTCTCCAACTCTAAATCCCCATCTCTCACACAGTAACTCCCCCACTATCTTCCAGCACTTTCTCCACTACATTTTCACTCCCCGTTCCCCGACTCTCTCTTCCTTCCTCTTTCCTCTCCAGAGCTGTGGGGGTGATGCAGTAGAACTTCAAACTGGAGAGCAGTTTAGAGAGAGGCTGGCTTGTGAAAAGACACCATTTAAATCCACCCCCCCCCTCCCTGTGTGTGTTGGGTGGGGGTGGCTTGGCTTGGCTCTGATTGGTGACACCTCCTAAACAAACTCTATCATCTCGTCCCCTCCCTTCCCCCCACTGTGACACCGTTCACAGTCCACACCTTCCTTCTCAGTCCTCCCCAGTGCAGACACACAACACGACACCCCTGCCATCTCTTCTGGACTTCTGAAGGGTCGTCCAGCCAGCCAGCGCTAACGCAGCAGCCGCAGGGGGCTAGCTAGGGCTGATGTGGGAGGGGTCTTTCCTGTCTGATGTCCATGGAGAGGGAGACCAGAACCAGGGAGAGCGGACGACTGGGACGACACGACTGGAGGGATTCTGCTCAGTCCTGCCTGAACAGATCCTGGCCTAGTAACACACCAGACACTGACCCAGTAAAACACCAGACACTGACCAGTAACACACCAGACCCTGGCCGGTAACACACCAGACTCTGGCCCAGTAACACACCAGACCCTGGCCCAGTAACACACCAGACACTGACCCAGTAAAACACCAGACACTGACCAGTAACACACCAGACCCTGGCCCAGCAACACACCAGACCCTGGCCAGTAACACACCAGACTCTGACCCAGTAACACACCAGACACTGACCCAGTAACATACCAGACCAGACCAGACGACCATCAACAAAGAAGCACCAGGCTAGGCCTGACCACAGCGTCAACAGTAACACACAAGAGCATCATCAGTTACACAGCACAGCATCAATAGCAACACAGTAACAACAGTTACACACCACAGCATCAACAGTAACACAGTAACAGTTACACACCACAGCATAAACAGTAACACAGTAACAACAGTTACACAGCACAGCATCAATAGTAACACAGTAACAACAGTTACAAACCACAGCATCTATAGTAACACAGTAACAACAGTTACACACCACAGCATCTATAGTACACAGTAACAGTTACACAGCACAGCATCAATAGTAACACAGTAACAGCAGTTACACAGCACTCGAC
Organism: Plecoglossus altivelis; assembly: GCA_036571765.1. NCBI lineage: Eukaryota > Metazoa > Chordata > Actinopteri > Osmeriformes > Plecoglossidae > Plecoglossus > Plecoglossus altivelis. Next base: position 3,707,172 of record BROE01000008.1, on the reverse strand, counting down.
AGCATCAACTGAACAGGAGAGTGAAGGTAAAAGTTTTGTCCCGACTGGACTAACATTCGTTTCTACACTAAGGTAACTGTCTTACCTTTTTACACACACCTGTATTCCCAGAGACACAGATTACCAAACCAGAAAGCAGTCTAATCCAACTTGCCCAAATTGGCCCAAATTGACTGGCCTGTCTAGTAATAAGCACAAGCACTGGCTATTTCACTGGCTATTTCAAGTCCCTCAGAGCTGAACTGCAAACCCTGCCACTTTTTCAACCAAATGGCCAGGGTCACATGACCCTGGCTGGCCCTCCCCCACCCCCAGGGTTGTTTGAGGAGTGGCTGAGAGAATGGAAAGGGGGGAGAGGGGCAGGGGGGGGGGGTCAGCGAACAGAAAAGGGAGGAGGGCTGAGTACAGAGGGAAAAGAGAAGGAAGGGAGGGGGGGGGAATTACACATTCCTGAACATCACTACGGTGTCAGACAACAACACACACTCGCCTCACACAGACACTTCAGAGAAGAAACGAACACAGACGCGGTGTGACGCTCTCCTATACGATACACACGCGCACTCTCATGCACGTAAAAGGTACAGTACTCAAACCTACAGCCACCGCCAACGCCCCCACCGAGAGCTCAAAACAACCTCCAGAACCTCTGTCCTAGAGCGACGCAGCGAGGCTGACCCCTGAGGAACCTGCTCTGTGAGGGTCTTCTGAAACAGAGCGACGGAAAACTCAAACAACTGGTTGCGTCGCCTCCGGTGGCCACCATGGTGAGCCCTCCAGGTCTACTGCCACAGAGCGGCAGAGCACCTCATTGAAATCGGTGGGGTGGAGCGCGAAGTGAATGGCTGGGGTCGGAGGTCAACCACAGAGACAATACTGCCTCCCTCCCACCCTGACTTGAGCAGAGTTGGAAAGTTACAGCCCCACATAAACTGGGACTGCCCTCCCTTTCTCCCTCCCTCCCTTCCTCCTTTCCTTTCTCCCTTCCTCCTGCCTTCCCTCTCTCTCCTGCCCTCCCTCTTTCCCTCCTGTCCTCTCTCTCCTTCCCTTCCTCTCTCTCTCCTTCCCTTCCTCTCTCTCTTTCCTTCCCTCTCTCTCTCTCCCCCTCCGTCCCTCCCTCCCTCCTTCTCTCCCTCTCTTTCCCCTGTGTCTCCTTACCTGACTCAAGAAGAAGGTGAGTTACATGCAAACAGCCTTGCCTGGCTTAACTTAGCTAACAGAGAGGATTCTATTTGCATGATCTGAGATCTGCTTTCCATAAGCTCATGCTGTAACAGGCTAGACAGGATAGCCGGCTCGGTGGATTCAATGAAATGCCCTCACCTCGTCACCCAGGGGTGAGAAGAGGCCAACATCTTGCAGCTGTGTTTATGACACACTACTACCCTCCCTGGAAACACTCACATTTCATTTAGGCAGCACATTCTACTGCAGGCTCCCTAGGAAAGCTAAGAGGTAACCCTTATTCTGAGGTGACTCAAACTGAACTCTTCTCACCTCTCTCTCTGTCTCTCTCTGTCTCTCTCTGTCTCTCTCTCTCTCTCTCTCTGCCTCTCTCCCTCCCTCTCTCTCTCTCTCTCTCTCTCTCTCTCTCTCTCTCTCTCTCTCTCTCTCTCTCTCTCTGTCTCTCTCTCTCTGTCTCTCTCTCTCTGTCTCTCTCTCTGTCTCTCTCTCTCTGTCTCTCTCTCTCTGTCTCTCCCTCTCTCTCTCTCTCTCCCTCTCTCTATCCTAACATGCAGCACAGCACAAACAAACGATCGCAACACAAAAGCCGTTCCTGAAGTCAGTGGCTATCAGCGCGGCCCCACTGATGCTGAACATGGATGGATGGAGCTCTGTCAAGGGTGACAAACATGGACACTACATGGTCAGCATGGCTGATTATCTGTGACGTGTGGGCGGCACCAACACAGCCAATAACAACCTCGATATGAGCAAACTGCACCTATATCACAACTGCCCCACCACCACATCAGCCCCTCGAATCATAACTGCCCTCAGAATCTGCCCCCAAAACCACAAATACCCCCCCTAACCTTCATCAGCCCTCCAAACCACAGCTACCCCTCCCTTAGGAAGCTCAAACTAACAGAGGAACGTGAGAGCTTCTCCCTGAAAACGTAGCTCACTTCCATAATCCAGACCTGGGCCCCGTGCCAACACAGCGACAACGTCTCCTACCGTCACTTACAGGACGTAATGGATGGCATGCTTTGCTGGGACCGATGCAATTATGATATAATTGCTATAAGCTAAGGAGGATGGATGGATGTTCACGGGATTCAACAAGGCTGTGTGGAGATGCTGACAGCCACACCACACAGCGCTTTTTACTGCTGTCTTGTCCTTACACTCCCTTCCCCTCCTGCTCCTCCCTTCCTTTCCCTCCTCCCTTTCCCTCCTCCCTTTCCCTCCTCCCCTTCCTTTCTTCCCTTCCCCTCCCTCCATTCCCCTCTGGTTCCCTCGGTGCTGCAACGTGACATTCCCATCAAAGTGCCATCGGTTCTTCCTGGTTTGAGGTGAATAAACAGCTTGAGAACAGACTGACGGGCATGCAGATCGCCACAGACAGGACACACAAACACTGTTAATACACCAGCACAAATGCATACACAAACACACACAGAATGCGGACACCCATAGTTTACAGTTGCACAGGCGAAAACACACAGACACAGTCTGGCGCATGCACACACCTCTGATACACAGAGCCTTGTAAGAACAGGCTCCTTCATCAACAATGCAGCCAGTCACTCCACATTCAGGCTACACAAAGACACCTCTCTTCTGAAGGAGAAATAGGGACATGTATCATCCAGTAAAGCGGAGTTTGTGTTTGTGTGTGTTGTGTGTGTGTGTGTGTGTGTGTGTGTGTGTGTGTGTGTGTGTGTGTGTGTGTGTGTGTGTGTGAGAACTAGAGAGAGAGAGAGAGAGAGGGAGCGAGCGAAAGAGTGAAATTCTTTCCATCTGATCTATTTGCTTCCCTATAAATATGTGATGTGAGCTCACATCTGAACAGTGATTTAAGATCACATTTGAACTGTGATTTAAGATCACATCTGAACAGTGATTTAAGATCACATTTGAACTGAGATTTAAGATCACATCTGGACAGTGATTTGAGATTACATTTGAACTGGAAATTGAGCTCACATCTAAACTGTGATTTGAGCTCACATCTAAACTGTGATTTGAGCTCATATCTAAACTGTGATTTAAGATACCATCTAAACTGTGATTTGAGATCACATTCGAACTGTGATTTGAACTCACATCTTAAGTGTGATTTGAACTCACATTTGAACTCTGATTTGAGGTCACAATTGAACTGTGCTTTGAGATGGTATATAAACTGTGGATTCTCTGCACTACTGTGCTGCAACTGTGTTGTAAATGTTGAGATACAATCATTCCTGTCAATGTGTGAAGACTGGTATTGTTTTTTACTGTCTGCAAATCAGACCACAGGGACAGTCAACCAATAAACATGAGGAGCGTCCAACGATTATTGGCGACACACACCTTTACTACCTTGTGTACATGAGAGAGAGAGGGGGGGGGAGACAGAGAGAGAGAGACACAGAGAGAGAGAGGGGGAGAGGGAGGGAGAGAGAGAGAGAGAGGGAGAGAGGGAGAGAGAGAGGTGTGGGCATGCACGTGTGCCTAGGATAATAGAGAGGCTGAGTGATTCTACGGTTGCTGATGTTTCAAACCAACTGAAATGACCAGGTAAGGCTATAATACAAAGTTCAGCAACAACATTTAGACTTGGTGACAAAAACACAGGCGGCAGGCAGGCAGGCAAACAGACAGAGCAACAACCAGTCAGAGTTTCCTGGTTACAAGTCCTGATCAACATACAGTAGTTAGAGAGAAAACACTCCCACAGGTCTGGCTTCCTGTAAGGGAGGGAAAATTCTGCAGCTAGGAACTCAAATAAGCTTCAGACCTGATTGCTCTTGAATCAACATCCTCCCCGGTAGCGCCTCGGTCACAGAATCAATAATGTGACCGCTATGGTCGCTCCGGTTCTGACCTAAACCGCGCTGTGGCGTCAGCGAGGCATGGGGTCTAGACCGTGTTCGTGACACTACTGGCTGATCGCAGACCTCAGAGTCCGGCCCATCTCAGAGTCTGTCATAGAGCCAGAGATTCTGGCTGGCTGCCCCTCTGCCCTTGGTCCCTTCCATGCCCTCTCAACCTCACAAGCACACACATACCTCCCTCACATCAATGTGTCTGTGATACTAATATGCAAAACGTTTAAGAAGCAGTCAGTCTAAAAAAAAAGTTTTGCGTCCATTTGGACTTTTGTAGCTAGTTAGCGTCTTGAGGCTCGAAGGTGTTCCTAAATTATGACGAATTAGAACAGTGGTGCGTATATTATGCAAGTATGCAGGACAGATACTGCTTTGTTTTTTGGCTTTTTTTTTTTCTTTTTTTTTACTTAATGAGGCAACGTTAGTATGATTCATACACAGACACCGTCCCTTTTCAGGTGCACTAGGTTCCTGTAGAAACTCCTTGGTTGCGCTCCACCTACGGGACAGCGGGCAGGCACGGGCGCGCGCGCACGCACGCACGTACACACACACACACACACACACACACAAACATTGACCGTACTGTGCCATCAGGACATTTTGGATTCCTTCTGAAACATTTCACTTCCTAAAGGACCGAGCTATCTGTCTGCTAGGCTAGCTCAGCTGGTGTTAGAAAGCTGATCAAACAAGCAGCTGGAAGCACATTTTAACAGCTAGTATTATCTCGCTACATGCGATCGTTGTCATACATTATCTATCCCTACAAGTAAGTATACACTTGTATTTCTACACCTCAGCTGGCCATCCATTTAAGTCTACGATCGAGCCATTTGGTGAACTGATTTAATGCTGGTCTCGCTAGCTAGTTGGCTACAATAGTAAATTCCCTGTGTCGGTGCGGTATTGGGAACTGCCGGGCAAGCTAACGGGGTTAGCCTAGCCAGCTGGCTAGCTAAGCGAGTCCATGACAATAGAATGATGCGAGCGGAGTCACTACTGGCTCCGCTTGGCAGCCTTACCTTCAACTCTAACTGCCCGGTGTCGGTATCCGTTGGTGAGCTGTCTTGACCCCCGACAGGAGTGTATACGCACCAGTATTCAAGTCAATGTGGTCCGGTTTCATTAATGAGGAAATTCACAGACAAAACGAGTCGCTGAATAAACCTCCAATTATCTCGATACCTTGGAAACTTCTTGTTCAGCGAGCTAAAATTAGCTAGCTAGCTAACGTTAGCTGGCTAGCTTTCTCAACCTCTCGCAGCTCTTTGTATGTACCATTACAGTATTCTATAAACATGTAGTAAGCATTGTATTACTCGTGCTACGTAAGTCTGGTACTTTACTGTTTAACAGTGTCCTCGAAGACAATTTCAATAAAACGGTCGCTAACTGGCTTGTCTGTGTCTTGTACGAGGTGAAAGCCTCTTCTTGTCTACGCTGTTCCACTCTGCTTCTGCTTGGATGACTGGCTAGCTAATAGCTCCTGTGTGTGTTAGCAGAAGACGCCGCCGCCACCACGACCACAGTTCAGCAATCGCACAAGCAGCCTCCCTCTGTTGCACAATGGACTGCTGTAATTTATTCATGAGATCAAGGATTTAGGTTCCACAGTAACCGCAGATCTGCTTGTACTTAAAAGTTCGGTATGGTAATGATTAGATGCAAACATTATCAAATGGAAACACTGTAATATTCCGTATTATGACATTTATTATATCATGACCACAGTGCTAACGAGAAAACTGATAACAATTACGAACATGTCGATAACAATAACAACACAATAAAGAATAATTATACATTCATAGATTTGTTATCATAATACTTTAATAACATCAGTGTAGGCAACATTTACACCCATATTCCCCTAACGATTATGATGCGGCTTGTGTGTTTTATTTTATATGATTAAACCAATTATTCAATTAAACAGTAATTAAATACAGTAGAGGCTACTGTACATAAGACAAAAGCTATTCATGGTAGCTGTTCTCACGTGTATCAAGCACACAAGGAGCCTGTTTATCGTGCCATTACTACTAACCCCATGCTTCAGATAACATTGGTCACAATATATTATTGTCTTGTACAGTACATCTCCATCCCAACCCAGTGCCTTCTGGGAATAGTAGTTCTCATTAATGTTCTAGTGTGGGGCAGCAGCGGCAGCAGGTGTAATTACTGTGATTCACTGCTGTGACAACACCCTCAGGTAATGAGTTAGGATTCTGCTACTCAACACGGATAATGACGGTGAGCCCGTTAGCTTCTAGGTCCAGTCCCACCTAGAACCCTTGTCCAGGTTCTAGAATCAACCCCAGCCCTAGCAGCATTCCATGGGAATAACCCAGTCGATGCCCCAGGCCCCAGGGAGAGAAAAGAAACAACGAGATCTGTCCACGATGAGCTTCGCGTTTTACTGCCAAGTATAGCATTCTTCTGCCCAAGTGCCTGGGGGCGTCTATACACCAGTATGCTCTCCTTCTCACCCCCTCCTCCCTCCCTCTCCCCCCCCCTTCTTCTTTTCTTCTCACTCCCCCCACCACCTCCCTTTTTCTCTTCCACCATGTCCCTCTGCTCTACTCTACCCTCCCCCCCCTCACCTCCCCTCCCCTCTCAGGCAAACAGGGAGAACCAACCAGGTCAGCTGACCTCCCTGCTAGTCGAGGAGCGGAGGCTAGAGGATCACAAAGGAGGGATTTTTACTCACAGGAGACGAGAACGCTCAGATTCAGCGTTTACACGGTCGATGGCGGGAGCGTCGAACGCCCTTGTTGCTTTTACAGAAGAGAGAACGTGTCCACAGGAGCGTTCAGAGTTTATTCAAACGTAACGGAAGATCCTTGTCCTTATATTTCACTCCATTCATTTGATCAGGGGGCTTGTATCCGCTGCAAACACAAGTGTGTTTAACACACATAAGAACAGACAATAGTGTTGTTTTTCTCCTTATTGCATCCATCACGGATGATAATTAATCTGATCAATTCTGATGGTCTGTCCTGTAATTATGTCTGATTCACAGAATGTGAAAATTACTATGATCAAGACACACTAGGTCAACAATGCAGTGTGTGTGGTATTTGATATACAGAATACTGTAACTGGTGTGGTAGACAGATTGCCTGGGTCTGTCTGCAAACACCTCGTCTGTGATCTGCGGATCCCTGTTGCCCTGGAAACAGAAGCTTTCATTTTTTTGTGCATATTTTCCCTCCTTCCAACAAGAGACCCCCCCTCCTCCTCCTACCTCCCACCTCCCTCAACCTGCCGCACCGCCTCCAACCCAACCTGCTGCAGTCATTTAACAATGTCAGAGCGTGCACACACACACACACACACACACACACACACACACACACACACACACTATTAGATATCCAGAGAAATGTCCAGAAACATAGCTGTGTGTGTGTGTGTGTATGTGTGTGTGTGTGAGAGATCAAACCAGTGCAGCGATGGTGTGCTGCAACAATTTCACCCTCAGCTGCACAGCCTAACCAGACAGCACCCAGACCAAGACTGCCAGAGGATGTTCCACTCAACAAGGTGTGGAGACAGGAATGACAATCAGCAGGAACAGAACATCAGCCACAACATCATGTGTTCAAACCTTCAGAAGACAGAGAATGTTTACCCAGCTGCTTAAATGCTTGACGTTCAAGTCATTATTATCTTTTTTTATTTTCATCTCAAAGACAATCAGAGTGCTATAAAACAGGCTCGGACTGATCTAAACGTAAACAAACCAGAGCATCAGAAATTGAGGAGAGATGTGTGTATAAAACGCTTTCTGCTTCAGATGAACTTCTGTTCTGGCAGGCCACAGAGATAGAGGTGTTTCTTGGAAGGGGATAGTGGGAGGGAGGGAGGCAGTGTGTGCGCAGTTCGATTCACAATCCAATTAACACATGGTACAACACTGGCCGATGCAAGCGTGTCACGGCTGTGCGAGTGTGGAAGTAAGAGAGCATGAGTGTGTGTGTGATTTGCCCCCCCACCCCCCCTCCCCAGATTCATTCTGCATTCCATTGCAGTGACTTTGCCTTTTTGGCTGGAAGAGGAACATTCCAGAGAAGTTGCTGACTGACAATAATGGTTTGTCCCAGCAGGGTGGGGGGTGGGGGGGTCTGTTTTAGAGAAGGTATATGTGTGTGTGTCGGGGGGGGGTCTGTTTTAGAGAAGGTGTATGTGTGTGTGTGTGTGTGTCGGGGGGGGGTGTTCTACGGGAGCTTAATGTAAATGAAAGGAGTCGAATGCTAAAGCTACAGTCCCACATCGGTGCTCGATGGAGGCTGGTTGTGCAGAGGGGGCAGTAGGGCTCAGGTGTGACTGTCTGAGCCAGGGGCATCTACATGCCCTTCAGGGGTCACATGATGTCATGTTAGCGATGAAGCATGGCTGCATACAGAGCGTGTGTGTGTGTGTGTGTGTGTGTACGCGTGTCGGGGGGCGGGGCGGGGGTTGGTTGTAAATCACGATAATTTACAATTCATAGAAGTTGATCTGAATGCCTCTCATGGGTCTGGGAGTCGTGTAGATCAGACAGCTCTATCAGATCTATACATGACAGATCACTCCAGCTTGGAGGACGTAGACACCAGAGCTTCAGCCAATGAGCAGCTGCGCTCTGGAGCAGGGACTGGCAGGGTGAACTACCATGTGATCAGACAGGGAGCAGAGGACTTTGCCCTGGGGAAGAACCATCTGACACACACACACACACACACGCAAAGTGTGAGCCTTTCTCATTTAAAACAAGCTGTTGTTCCTCCCAGCAGAGGTGAGTGAGCAGGGTCAGGGAGGGGGGGGAGGGGCTGCTAGCTCAGGACACACACACACACACACACACACAGTCTCTCACACACACAGTCTCACACTTACACCAACACAGGGACTCATACAGATCAGCTCCCCAGCATATGGCCTCCTTACCAAACACCATGTCTCCATAATCCGGCATACGTCAGACGAGAATAGAATTGTCACAGCTCACAGTCAATTAGTAACACACCCAGTCCTGCCCCTGAACAAGAGGACGTCTCTACCCATGACTGCAGGCTGCATCTGGTCGTGTTTCCACTGCTTGTCCTGAAATCTACACACACAAGAAACTCCCCCCTGCCTTCAACGTCAGTGCTGTCTGTTCACAATCTGAGTTCTTGTAATCCCAGCCGATGTGACGTCTAATTTTCCTGTAGGTGTAGTCCTATAAAATGCTAGCGGACAGAAGAACATCCCCTGGTATGTTCGAACAGAAACACATGCGACAGTGATGAATAGTTGGACCAAATTGGCTCATGCAACCCCTCCTCTTTCATTATCCCCCCCTCCCTCCTCCTCCTCTCTCTGTTCCCATCCCCCCATCCTACTCCTCCACCAACCGGCTAACAAGGTCACTTGGAATTTACCCACAATTCCTTCCCCCTGCAGTGAGTAGGGGTCAGAGCACAGAGAAATATAAAAGGGTCAGGGTGAGAGACAAACAGACTGACTGAGGAAGGACATAGAGAGAGAGAGAGAGAGAGAGAGAGAGAGAGAGAGAGAAAGAGAGAGAGAGTGAGAGAGAGTGAGAGGAGGGCCAAAGACTAGAAGATTAAATGTGATGATAGGAAGGCCACAGTCTTGGGTACAGGCCTCTGAATGACTGCTTACCTGCTGTTCTACCTAGACCTTTGCATGGACAGTCTCACAAGGAAGAACCACTGCTTTATTTTCTAGGTTCTTCCTTGTACAATACTAAGTATGCTGTTGGGTCAGTTCAACGGATAAGGTTTCCCGGAAGGAGACTTGAAATGTGGGTTTGTCAGAAAATGCCACCATAAAAATGCACTCTACAGTGCAGGTCAGAGATGGTTAAATACAGACGCACACACACACACACACGAACGCACACACAGCCACTACTGCAGAACTGGTCAAACGCTTTGAAGGACAGTGCCACCCGGTGGTAAAACAAGGTAGACCACAGCCATCTCTTGATAATCAACTCCACCTAAGTTTCTGAAGAAGGAAACTGCTTCCAAGCTTTCTTGGCTCACATTGGAAAGTCAACAGGGAAAAAAGTAAAGAACAATACATGGATTTTGAGAAGATAAGTCTTTATTGAACGAAGCCGAAAAAAATGGAAAGAATCATAATCCCCTATGTGAAAATAAATAAATCATTTCCTTTCCTTATGGAGCCATCTAAACCAAAAAGAGCAAGATCATTTTTTTAAACAACTGCTAAAAAGACTTGACTTTCCTTTCATTCATTCTCCCTAAAAACAATTCTTCTGCTCATACTGTTTTTGGCACGGGACAGGTTCAAGAGAGAGAGAGAGGAGAGGAGAGAGAGGAGCGAGAGGAGAGAAAGAGAGGAGAGAGAGACAGAGGAGAGAGACAGAGGAGAGTGAGAGAGAGGAGAGAGAGAGACAGAGAGAAAAGAGCTTGAGGTTGACGAAGAGTCCGTTCCATGCCCCGTCTACTTCTGGTGGTGAGCTGGAAGTGAGCATCCACTGGATGACTCGGCTGAGCAGCTCGGAGCGGTTCTGTTCGGTACGTCACTGTTCTAATGCTCAAGAGAATCTCATCTATTTGAAACGCCGGGATCAACAAAAGTGCCACGCTGAGAAAGCTCTACTCAAACATCCATGATCAAACCTCCCGTTTCGCCAATGACAGTAAATACAAGCTGTACGCTGTTCTTACTCAGTCATCGTTCAAAGTTCCCTCCTCCGCTCAGCCTCTCTCTGTGGAGACGGAACGTGATGTAGATTACAGAGGCTCTAACTAACAGCTAAGATGCTGCACGGCGTATTCACCGAGCTTAGCAACAAACAAGGTTCCCTTCTTACGCGCGTATCCATTATCTCAGCTGTTAACAACGGTAGAACAAAGTCGATTTCTCCAAAAGAAAGAAAAAGAAAAAAAAGAAAAGAAAACAAAACCAATGAAAAACAAAAACATCAATGAAACATTACAAGCTCATGAACAAACAGGGGAAAAAAAAACTGTTGGTAGATGCAGGAAGTGATGTCGTTTCAGTAGCACTCACAGAGGGGGATATGAGCCCTGGAGAACTGGGGGCGGGGGGGACAGGAGGAGAGGAGGGAGGGAGGGGAGAGTTACTGCGTAGCGCCCAGAGATGGAAGGGCTGAGTAGAGCTGTCAGAGAGCCGTCACATGGCTCCAGACGACCCTGCTGCTGCTGCACTCGGCTGGGAACACGAGGCTGGACGAGACGCCAACACAGGAGAGACCACCGCCAGGAAGCAGGGACCTCCCTTGGCCTGGCCACCAGGAGGACACAGGAGCTGAGCTTGGCCAGACAGGAAGTGGCTGAGAGTGGGGTTTGAGACGGCTCAGGGCGACCGAGGCATCTGTGCTTGTGTGTTTAGGAAAGAGAGAGAGAGACAGTGGGAGATAGAGAGAGAGATAGAGAGAGATAGAGAGAGACACACAGAGAGAGATAGAGAGAGGGGGGTCCAGTGGTTAAATGAACCCCTGGTTCTTTCCAGGGGAAAGAGTACTGAGTCCTTGCTGTGTGCGTCTGTGGTGGAGGGTGGGGGGCTGGGAGCATGTCTCCTGTGTTGCGGGTCATCGCCTCATAAACCTATCAGAGGCAGGGGGGCCTAGAGTAGAAGGGGGAGGAGACAGGATCTGAAAGGGGAGGAGTTAAACCACTAAAGGAGGGAGGAGTTAGACCTGGCCCTTAAAGGCGTCCAGGTCGAAGGCAGTGTCGAGGAAGCGCTTCAGCTCCACCAGGTGGGCCTTCTTGTTGCCTGTGGCAGGGGCTGCAGCGGGCTCCCGACCTGCGTACCTGGAGCACAGAGAGAGAAGATCAATGTAAGATGCTCACACAGACACACCTGTATACACACACATGTACACACAGACACACCTGTACACACACATGTACACACAGACACACAGAGGTAGGACAGTAGAGTGTGTGGTTTACCAGACGGGCTTGGAGCGTTGGATGGTGGTTCTCATGCGAGGCTTGACGTAGTCGTAGTAACCCTGGTTCTTGTGCTCCTCCTGACACCACACCAGGTCAGCGTTGGGGTACTTCTCTGTCTCAGCCTTCACCAGGTCGAAGGGGAACGGAGACAGCTGCCAGGGACACGTACATATATTAGGAGGGAGTGCGTGACGGATGTGTCACATCCATTACGTCCATGAAACGGACACACATCCGGATGTGTATGTGCGTGATGTAGGAGTTTTAATATGTGTGTGGTGGGTGTTTGGATCTGTGTGTTCATATACTGTATACACAAGTGCACAAAATGTGTGTGTCTACCAGTACACAGTGTGCGTGTGTGTGTGTGTGTGTGAGTACCTGCTCCACACGAGCGATGGCCACCGTATCCTCCATGCCGTGAGTCTTGCGCTCCCTGGTCAGCTCGTAGTACACCTTCCCTGTGCAGAAGATGATACGCTTGACCCCTTCAGGGGCCTGGGATGCAGGGCCCTGCTCTGGAATCATCCTCTGGAACTGAGTACCTGTGCAGGGGAGACAGTGGGCAGGTGAGATGAAGAGAGAAGAAAGAGGAGAGATGAGAGGTGGAGAGAGAGAGAGAGAGAAAGGAGAGATAAGAGGTGAATAGAGAGAGAGAGAGGAGAGATGAGAGGTGGAGGGAGAGAGAGAGAGAGAGAGAGAGAGAAAGGAGAGATAAGAGGTGAATAGAGAGAGAGGAGAGATGAGAGGTGGAGAGAGAGAGAGATAAGAGGTGAACACAGACAAAAGAAGGGAGATGAGAGGTGAAGAGAGAGAAAGAGCGACAGAGAGATAAGAGGTGAAGAGAGACGAAAGGAAAGATGACAGGTGAAGAGAGAGAGAAAGAGAGAGAAACAGGAGAGATAAGAGGTGAATAGAGAGAGAGAGGAGAGATGAAGGGGTGAAGAGAGAGAGAGGGAAAGAGATGAGGTGAGGTGAAGATGAGGGAGAAAAAAAAGAGGTGAACAGAGAGGGAGGAGAGAAGCTCCTACAAACACGTGTCATCCTTCTGCCATGGTCATGCAGCCTTACCAGGCAGCATCTCATCAAAGCTGGACTTGGCCTCTGGGTGGCGCAGCAGAGACTTGGGGGTGAAGACGATCAGCTGGAGCACACAGGAACAAACAACATGTTCACTGCTCGTCTGGGGTCTCTGTGTGTGTGTGTGTGTGTGTACACTCGTGCGTGTGTGTGTGTACACATGTGTACCTGTGTGTGTGTACACTCGTGCGTGTGTGTGTGTGTACACATGTGTACCTGTGTGTGTGTACACTCGTGCGTGTGTGTGTGTGTACACATGTGTACCTGTGTGTGTGTGTACACACGTGTACCTGTGTGTGTGTGTGTGTACACGTGTACCCGTGTGTGTGTGTGTGTACACATGTGTACCTGTGTGTACACTCGTGCGTGTGTGTGTGTGTACACATGTGTACCTGTGTGTGTGTGTGTGTGTACACACGTGTACCTGTGTGTGTGTGTGTGTGTGTACACATGTGTGTGTGTGTGTGTACACACACGTGTACCTGTGTGTGTGTGTGTGTGTGTACACATGTGTACCCGTGTGTGTGTGTGTGTACACATGTGTACCCGTGTGTGTGTGTGTGTGCTGAAGACTCACAGGCTTCCTGAAGGGCTGCAGGATCTGTCTCCGCAGCACATGGAAGTAGTTTCCTGGGTTGGAGCAGTTCACCACGATCCAGTTACAGTCAATCAGCTGATGCATGGCAAAGTCTTCAGTGTGTTTCTGAGGGACAGGAGAGGGACACACACACACGGGGTTAGGTAGAGAGACTACAGAGAGCAGAGAGAGAGGGGAAAGAGATAGAGAGTGACGAGAGAGGGAGAGAGAATGGAGAGAGAGAGAGTAAGGGAGAGACAGAGATAGGGGAAAGAGAGATAGAGACCATAGAGAGTGGCAAGGCTTGGTAGAGACAGACTCACAGGCATGACATCAGGGTCGTCATTGCACATCTGGAGGAACCTCTCTGGACGGGCAGAGGAGTGCTCAGGGCCCTGGAGAGAGAATAGGGAGATGGAGGAGATATAAGAGGTGTGTGTGCTAGAGCAGGTGTGTGTGTGTGTGTGTATGTAAGAGCAGATGTGTAAGAACAGGTGTGTGTGTGAGTGTGTAAGAGCAGGTGTGAGTGTGTAAGAGCAGGTGTGTGTGTGTGTGTGTGAGACGCACCATGCCCTCCATGCCGTGGGGCAGCAGCAGGACGATACCGTTCTGTCTGACCCACTTGGCCTGGCCCGGGCAGATGAACTGGTCAATGATGCACTGGGCCGTGTTGTGGAAGTCTCCAAACTGGGCCTCCCACAGAACCAGGGCGTTGGGGCTGGCCATGGCGAAGCCCAACTCGAAGCCTGAGGACAGGGGAGCAGAGGGAGGCAGGGGGGAGGCAGGGGGGAAGGGCAAAAGAGGGAGGAGGCAGGGGGGAGAGGACTAGGGGTTGACGGACCAAGGGGGATTGGGCCAAGGTTAGTTGGGGGAGATGAAATTTTGTTCAAATTCTATTTCCACACCGATCCTTTATGAAAACAATTATATTTTCCAGCGGATGCAGGCAGAACAGAGTGTGCGAGAGAATCTAGCCGGGGGAGGCAGTGGCGCGCGCACCGGAAAACACTTTCACATTTCTCTTCTAAACAAAGCTCATTACGAATGGAGGCAAGATGTTCGAAGGAGGTCTAAATCACGCGGGGAGGCAAGGGCGGGGGTGCAGCACGAAGCGTTTATTAAGGAGAAAGGCGAGTAGGAGTATTAATCATCGTTGTTTCTATACATTCATGTATTATATCAGTTGAGTCGTTCTTTCCCAGGTTTTACGAGAGTTGGGCATATTGGTCCACTGAGAGAGTGTGTGAGCGCCTAAAATGTCAAGAAGTGTCATGAGGTAGATGTCGCTACATGGGTATGAGTGAGTGTGTGAATAAGGTGAGCACCTTAGTGTATTTCGAAGCCGTTTCCCTCTCATGAACCAGTTAGAGTTAGGTTTAGTGTGTTGTGCTATAAGAGCATAGTTTGTTGATGTGTATCTTGACCATTTTTTCCAAAGATCTATTCCCTCTCTCATTAAACACTACTAGCTACTGCTACGAGCTGTCTCCATGAGAAGCACGACTGGGATACTCCGAGAGTAAGGAACGCTAGCACCTGGTTAAGGCAAGACATATGCTGCGATCAAATGTTGGCGAATTGCAGATCCCTCTTCTTGTTCCACCACAATGTTTGATCATGAAATGACACGCTCGTGACGATGGACGTTTGGTCTGTTGGCGAGAGACAACACATTAACACACACGTTAAGTAGCCTTTTTGAATACATTCATTCACTTTAATCTCTTTCTCGCTCTTTCCCGCTCTCTCCTGCTCTCTCTCCATCTCCCTCCTGTTCTCTTTCTCTCTCTCCATCTATCTGTCTGTCTCTTTCCATCGCCCTCTCTCTCTCCATCTCTCTCCTGCTCTTTCTCTCTCTCCATCTATCTGTCTGTCTCTTTCCATCGCCCTCTCTCTCTCCTCACCTGAAGGTTCCTCTCTCCACGTCCTGCCCGCTCAGACGGACATGGATCCCCTCCTTCAGCAGAGAGCCAAAGGCCATGTACTCTCCCAGGGCCCAGTCCACTGTCCTGTTCTTGATCATCTCCCCTCTGCCCTTCAGGATCCGACTCAGACCTGCACGCACGCACACGCACACGCGCACACGCACACACGCGCGCACGCGCACACGCACGCACGCACACACGCGCACACGCACACGCGCACGCACACACGCGCACGCGCACACACGCACGCGCACGCACACACACGCACGCGCACGCACACACACACGCACGCGCACACACAGGCAGATCAGATCAGATCAGGACAGCAGCTTACCTACGTGCTAAAAGAGGTCTGTGTATGGCTGTGTTGGTGGGCGCACCTTGTTAGATTATACATGTGTGTAACGCATCCATAACGGAGAAGAAAGCTGTGTGTGTGTGGGCATTCATGTGTGTATGTGTGTTCATAACAGAGAGGAAAGCAGTGTGTGTGTGTGTGTGTGTGTGTGTGTGTGCGTGTGTGTGTGCGTGTGTGTGTGTGTGTGTGTGTGCGTGTACCTCCATGGATGGTGAAGTCTTCCACGGGGACAGACGAGGCCACCTGTCCGATGTGTCCCAGCTCGTCTTCAGTCAGACCGGTGGAGGGGCAGCTCATGCTCTTGGGCTGTCCGTCCAGGGTGAAGAAACCTACAGGCCAAACCACACCCAGCTGAACCACCACTGACTCCCACAGCTGAGCCAGCTCCACATACTACATACTCTACATACTCTACATACACTACATACTGAACTAGATCAGGTGTAACAAGGTATGTCAGGGTAGGTGTGTTTAGGCAGAATGACTAACTAGTTTAGGTAGTGTACTGACCAGGGCAGACAGTATAACTGGACTGCAGGTAGTGTAGTGTATTGTATTGTAGTGTGTACTGACCAGGGCAGGACAATATAACTGGACTATAGCTAGTGTATTGTATTGTATTGTAGTGTGTACTGACCAGGGCAGACAGTATAACTGGACTGTAGCTAGTGTGGAGTATTGTATTGTAATGTGTACTGACCAGGGCAGGACAATATAACTGGACAGTAGGTAGAGTAGCGGTTAGCGTGTAGCGTGTAGCATGTACTGACCAGGCCAGGGGGAGTCCAGCCAGTGCTTGATGTGGAGGATCTTCTCATCCTTAGAGCGAGCATGAGCCTCCTCACAGATCTTATCATACTTTGCTATCTCCTCCTGCACACACACACGCACACGCACACGCACACACACACACAGCAGGATAGGGAAGGATAGGGAAGAGATATTACACGTGTGTGTTTACGTGTGTGCGTCAGCACGGAGCATCACCCACCATGATGTGTGTTTGCATGTGCATATGTATGATTATGTATTATAATGTGCAGGTGTATGTGTGTGTGTGTATGTTTGTGTGTATACGTATGAGTGTGTATATATGTATTAGTGTGTGTATATATATATATATATATATATATATGTATATGTATATGTATGTGTATATGTGTGTGCGTATACGTATGAGTGTGTATGTATGTATATGTATTAGTGTGTATATATATGTATGAGTACGTGTATATATGCCTGTGTGAGTGTGCGAGCGTGTATATATGCCTGTGTGAGTGTGCGAGCGTGTATATATGCCTGTGTTTGAGTGTGCGAGCGCGTCTCCCACCTCGTACTCCTGCCTGGTGACGGCTCCCTCGGCGATGAGCTTCTCAGCGTACTTCTGCAGAACGCCCTTCTGCTTTTTGATCTGCTTGTACATGAGCGGCTGGGTGAACATGGGCTCGTCCATCTCGTTGTGGCCCATGCGCCTGTAGCCCACCAGGTCCACCACCACGTCCTTGTGGAAGGTGGCTCGCCACTCGGCCGCCACGTTGCACACGTACATCACCGCCTCGGGGTCGTCGGCGTTCACGTGGAAGATGGGGGCGTTGACCACCCGTGCCACGTCGGTGGGGTAGGGGGAGGAGCGAGCCATGCGGGGGTCAGTGGTGAAGCCGATTCTGGGGAGGGAGGGGGGGGGGCCAGGGAGAGGGAGGGAGGTTACTTTTACTGTGATTATTATGTGTAACAAGTTACATCTATACATCAGTCTTTTACACTGAGAACAGGGGGAGCAGATTTTCCATGGGGGAGCAGATTTCCCTGGAGGCCAGAGGAAAGTGGTTTCCCCACAGTATATTATAGTCTGGACATATGTAAAGCCATATGGTGATGCTGATAATGAATGTTACTGAACATTATGGATAACAAATTGAATCTGTACGTCAGTCTTTTACACTGGGAATATAGGGAGAACAGAACTCCATGGGGGAACAGATATTCTTGGGGGAACAGAATTTCTTGGGGGAAAAGATTTTCTCGGGGGAACAGAATTTCTTGGGGGAACAGATTTTCTTGGGGGAACAGATTTTCTTGGGGGAGCAGAATTTCTTGGGGTAACAGATTTTCCTGGGGCAGCAGATTTTCAATGGGGGAGCAGATTTCCCTGGGGGAACAGATTTCCCTGGAGGCCTGAGGAAAGTGGTTGATCCTGAGCCTGCTGTACCTGGTTATTGACCACTACGTGCACAGTGCCATGGGTGGTGTAGGACGGTAGGTCAGACAGGTGGAACGTCTCGTAGACCACACCCTGACCGGCAAACGCTGCATCACCATGCATCAGGATGGACATCACCTGGAAAAAAAAAAAAAAAAAAAACACACGTATAGAGATATATATTCAGTCAATATCACCTGAACACACATATAGAGATATATATTCAGTCAATATCACCTGAACACACATATAGAGTTATATATTCAGTCAATATCACCTGAACACGTAGTATTTTGGTCCTAAAACGTTACACCCCCCCTTACGTATTCTTGCCACAAAACATCATACCCCCCTTTACGTATTTGGTCCTAAAACGTCATACAACACACAAATAACTACACACACTCCCAGACACACACTCCCAAACACACACTCCCCCACACACACTCCCCCACACACACTCCTTTACCCTGTTGCCATCGGTGTCCCCGCAGTAGAACTGCTCAGCCTTGGTCTTGCCCTGCACCACAGGGTCCACGGCCTCCAGGTGGGAGGGGTTTGCCATGAGTGACAGGGTGATGTTCCTGTCCGTCACACGGTTGATCCTACGGTGGTACATCCCCAGGTGGTACTTCACGTCTCCGGAGCCCTGCAGAGATAACACAGTGAGATGCGCGCACACACACACACATACGTACACACACACGTACACACACGCGCACACACGCGCACACACGCGCACACACGCGCACACACGCGCACACACGCGCGCGCACACACACACACAATAAACGAGATGAGACACCCTGTAGGGTGAGTTCCCCAATTGGACAAGACTGGTCTCGACTCCATATATGTTTGTCATCTCTGCTCGTACCTCATCGACACAGACGCACACAAACACACACCTCATCGACACAGACGCACACAAACACACACCTCATCAGCAGCCTCCAGTTTTGAGTCAAACTGACAGAAGATCTGCTCCAGCTCCTTACGGATCACGTTGGCCAATACGTTCAGTCGACCCCTGTGAAGGAAGGGGGGAGGAGAGGGAGAGAATGAACAAAAAGGAGAGGAAAGAGGGACAAGCAAACAGACAGAGATAAAGAACATAGTGATGGAGAACCTAAACATGGAGAACCTAGAGATAGAGAACCTAGAGATAGAGAACCTAGAGATGGAGCACATTGAGATGGAGCACATTAAGATGGAGAACCTAGAGATGGAGAACATTGAGATGGAGAACCTAAAGACAGAGGACAGAGCTAATGTCCAGATCCTTATCTGAGTTCCGTGTGGTGGTACCTGTGTGGCATGCCCATGATGACGTTCTCCACGCCGTTAGCGCTGGACTTGTCGATGATGGTCTTCAGAGCTGGGATCAGAGACTCGCAGCCCTCCAGACCAAAACGCTTCTCAGACGACCACTTCCTCTGGAGAAACTCCTCGAACCTGCAACATAGAGCTCAGCTGTGAGCAGCAGGGAGAGCGAGACAAGCCTACCTCACAACACAAATCCAGGGTCAGATCCAGGGGGATTCCAGCCATCAGCAATCCACAAGAGAGGACTCAAATCTACCGCTAAGTGTTGCCCAGAAGTCCACCTATATCTCAGACAGGGCAGTCCTGCTACATATAAAAGTACATATTCATTCAACTGACACTAAGATTTAGCTGTCTAAACAAAATGCGAGAGGGATTCTAGTCTTCAGATAACTGCTTTAGCCTTTTGGGCTATACCAATCCCTGTAAAGTGTAGGGGACGGGGCTGTAGTTCTGACCTGGTGGAGCGAACCATGCGGGCCAGCAGGGTCCTCTTCTCCTCCAGGGTGAACTGCATGACACCAGGCTTCTCAAACTTCTCTCGGATCCACTGGCACTGGTCCAGGTCATTGATGAACATGAACTCCACCCCAATGTGCTGGCAGTACGCCATCTGATCACCCGGACAGGAGGTCAGAAAACGACAGATGTAGTGTGTGTGTGTGTGTGTGTGTGTGTGTGTGCGTGTGCGTGTGTGTGTAGGGGGAGATGTGGAGAGAGCTGTGAGTGTTGTACGTGTGTACATGAGTCAAGATGAGTTAAGAGCATGTGTGTGTGTGTGTGTGTGTGTGTGTGTGTGTGTGTGTGTGTCAAGGATGCTCATGTCTATTTGTGTGTAAAAGTGAAGCCCGACAATACGTGTGTGTGTCTCACCTCCAGGCGGCGAATGATCTCCTTGAGGGGCAGGGCGCTCTCGGCACCCCCGATGAAGGTGGTGGTGGGCAGACGGAACACCTTGTCCAGGTCCGACTCATCCAGACCGTAGAAGCCTACAAGTTCCAGCATGCACCGGGGCGGGCCAACCAGAGGGAGGAGGGGCAGGAGGACAGGGAGGATGAAGGCATGATGGATGGATGGATGGATGGAGGGCAGATGTTGAGGGATAGTACAGTAAAAGACCAGAGACACAGAGCCAGGGAACAGGTGCAGAGGACAAAGACGCACATGTGCACACAGACACACCATGGAGAGGAGAGAACACAAACACAATGCAGAGATGTGTTAGTGGTGGGGGGATGAGCGGGCAAGCAATGACAGCAATATGCCATAAGGATTATTGTAACACCGTCATGGCATACAGGGGGTTTGTGAGAAGGGGTTAGTGCACAATTCAGGAGATACAGGCAGGGAGAGAGAGACAGAAAGAGAGAGAGACCGGGGAAGAGACGTAAGGAAAGAGACATGCAGCATGTAAGGAACAGAGGGGGAAGGGGAGGGAGGTGGGGGGGAGTTATGAGGAAGGGGGGGGGTCCCACACAAGCACAAGAGAATGAGGTATTTTTGTGGGGTTAAAATAAAGGCGTATGAGGAAGTCTCATCATGTCATTGTGAAGCAACGTCAGGGTCAGTCAGACCAAAAGCTCAAAAAACTCTGTTATTAGTGTCAATTGATCATTACAGGACTTTAAATTGAAGTTATAAATGATAGTGAACCCCTTACATGGAGGCCTTTATGGAGCGACATTATGCCCTAACATGGAATTAAGCATTTGTGGAGCAGTTAGTCCCCTTTACATGATTTATAAGCGTTGATCGAGAGGTTACAAGCCTTTAAATTAAAGTTATAAGCCTAAATCAGTGTTTCTCAATGTTCTGACTGGCTGGTAGGTGGCATGTAACTCTATATCTCAAAACGACTATATCAACGATCGCTTTTCAAAATCAAAGCTTACCATTGGTAGTTTGTTAACTTATTAAGAATAATCGTTTGATTTCGTTGTGCCGAAGCACATGACTGCGACCCGCCACACACCAGCTGAGAAACACTGAACTAAATGAAGTGGACAATAGCTTCTGGATGGAAGTTATTCGCCTTCATAACATTAGGAAGCTTTCATAAGCCTTCATAGTCAATCTCCCACTTTCCACACCTTTAAAGAGCGGTTTGAACCGTGTCGTAAACATCTACAAGTGAGCCCCCAGAAAAGGATCCATCCTCACAAACTACCAAGTAGAAAACAGACCAGCAGGCAGAACCTGTGGGTGAATACACAGCAAGACAGCTAAAACACCCACACGTTAGTCACAAGGTGCCAGGTTGCAACTCCTCACAGAGACATGCATGGCTTCCTGAGGCTGCCTCTGTCGAAGGGAATATTAGATCTACTATGGGAAGTACGTGCGTTTGTATTTGGGAGTAAGGCAGGAGAGCCGGTCCTTGGCCAGTGGCTAATTACAGTCGTTAATCAGAGTAAATATGGTAAACAGATGGCCAGTTAGAGGAGGTTTGTTACACAGAAGAGATATTAGCCCAAAGAAAAGATATAAAATAAGACATT
Organism: Plecoglossus altivelis; assembly: GCA_036571765.1. NCBI lineage: Eukaryota > Metazoa > Chordata > Actinopteri > Osmeriformes > Plecoglossidae > Plecoglossus > Plecoglossus altivelis. Next base: position 3,685,216 of record BROE01000008.1, on the reverse strand, counting down.
GTATGGCAGCATTTGCGTGTATGCTTTATAAGTGTATCAGTTGAGGGTGTGTGTGTGTGTGTGTGTGTGTGTGTGTGTGTAGAGTGAGTAGGTTAGGGAAAGGGCGGGGGCTGGAGAGGGGGGGGCCTTCAGCAAAGAACAGGCTTGACTGAAAAAAAAGCCTGACTGAAAAGCAAAATGGTGAAGCGAATGTCTTACTGGCTTCCTGTTTCATGACCTAGGTGACTAAAACCTCCTGCAGCTGACAGGACATGACCTCAGACTTCCTGTCCCGGAGAAGCTTCTCCAAGGACAGACAGAGCTGCTAGTCTAGTCTGCCTCCACACCTTTAGAGGCCTCCAGAAGCCGCAGCCTCAACCCACTGCACTGGGAAGACACTGTGGCGGCCTGCAGCTACCAGACAAGCTGCTGGTAGCAGCCAGGCAGCTGAGCCAGGACACACTGCAGCATCCTGCAGACACAGCAGCATCCCGCAGACACAGCATGCCGTGAGCCCAGAACACTCCAGGCCACAAACACTCTAGAATCAGAATGCTGCTGATGGTTCTGTTTGCACTCGGTGCCAGAAGCAGTGAGGTGAGATGGTGTTACAGGCGTGAGCAGACTCTGACACACACACACACACACACCTAATCACACACACAGACACACACCCAAACAGCCTCCCCACTCAGACACACACACACACCTGCTCACACACACACACACACGCACACACACGTAAGCCAGGCATTAGGCAGGAAGCTGGCAGGGGCAGGTCGTCAGCAAGAGAAGGTTATTATTACCAGTTTCCCAGTCTTTAGAACTGTCCCTAAAATGTGATTTGCAATCAGATTCTGAAACACAGGACGGGAGCAGAGACACACAGCGGAGAGAGAGCAGTTGTCTTACATCAGGACGAGGTCTGCTCGTTCACATCCGCAAACTCAAGACAATCAACCAAACAAACTCAACGTTTCTGCGCCAGGGTTTTTCAAAAGCAACAAGACAAGAAACATCTTTGGATTGGTCGCTCTACTCGACATCACACAGCTACGGGTCTTATCCAACGTTAGCTACGACATCACTCAACACATAAGCTCAAACAGAAAAGAAAGGGGACACAGAGAGAGAGAGAGAGAGAGAGAGAGAGAGAGAGAGAGAGAGAGAGAGAGAGCTGGGCTATATATAAATGTCTAGGGAGTCTGTTCACTCCTGCAACAGCACACTGGAGCCACAACTATGCAATCATTTTGACTTAAAAGGAAATGCTACAGTATGCTTCAGCGTTAGCTGCTATGACGTGGCCGTGTGTTTCTCGCTTGTCATCTGGGGGTGGACGGACCAGACCAACAGTTGGTGTCAGACACTCTCAGACACGCGGTGAGATCACACTTGAGGTCTGTGGTTCACTCCACCCAGTAAGGACAAGATGGCAGAGCGAGAAAGGTAGAGCGGTGGTTCTTAGCTGAAAGGTAACACCACAACAGAAGCCAAGCTACAATGAGAGAGAGAGAGAGAGAGGGAGAGGGAGAGAGGGAGGGAGGGAGAGAGTGAGAGAAAGAGAGTGAGAGAAAGAGAGAGACAGGTAGAGAGTGAGAGAAAGAGAGAGAAAGGGATAGAGTGAGAGAAAGAGAGAGTGAGAGAAAGAGAGAGTGAGAGAGAGAGAAAGGGAGAGAGTGAGAGAGAGAGAAAGGGAGAGAGTGAGAGAGAGAAAGGGAGAGGGTGAGAGGGAGAGAGATAAGGCCCACAGAGCTACAGACAGCAGCAACTTGAGTCATGTTCCATACCTCCCACTGTGAGAATACTGAGGCGATCCTTGAACACAGTCAGGTCTTGGGAAGCAGCCAAGTGGAAGGAGGGAGGGAGGGCAGGGGAGAGAGACTAGCACAAGTTAGTGACTCACACTCCCCTCTCATCCATCTTAGACTGGGGGAGCAAGGCATCCTCCACTAGCACTAACGAGCACCGCTAATTACACTGGGCCATGCAGCCTCCAGGGGGCAGCACTTTGCCCTCAGCACAGCAGCAGCAGGGAAACGTTGCCTCTAGATACGTGGTCTTATCTACTGCATATCGATCATGATACTGGCTAATCCCTGAAAGGGTTACAGGTGTGAACGATGTCCTGATGTCCAGTGTTTAGGGACAACCGAATCCTTCACAGAACCTGCACAGCTGGGCAAAACAGCCTCAACGTCAGTCTGAGCGCCGGTCACTATGGGAACGCCCCTCGACACGCTCCTCCATCCCGTTACCGATAACAACTACTTTAGTAAGGTCTACCAGAAGCTTCCGTAGGCCTACGTCTCGGCTCGTACACGGAGGCGATATAGCAACGCTGGAAGCTGGCTGAAGTGTTGTGAGTAACGGTTATTGTAAAAGCAGTCAGTTTGTGTGAATGTGAGGGCTGTCGAAGCTAGCTCTGTGGCTGTGGATCGGCGGAGGGGGGAGGGAGAGGGAGGCAAGGCTGGTTAGGTAAGGGGGGTAGCAAGCTAGCTAGCCAGGCGGGTTAGTCAGGAACAGCACACTGACTGGAGGGACGAATTCCTGTCTGCCTTTTCTAATCTCTTGACCTCATCCACATCGTATTTTTAAGGATTTGAACGCCGACATGCCGATAAGGAAAAGAATGGTCTAGAAGATGTAGCTGGCAAATCATCTGGGACAGCATTCGCATGCTTCTTAACTCACATTGAAGAGAACCAGGAAGAGACAAAATCCCATTTATCAATGTGAAGGATGGCAGAGGCAGTGGAGTTGAGATGAACAACTCCAAACCATACACTTCTTAAATGTTTGAATCTGCTCCAGTCTGCTGGCGTTTTACTAAAAGTTGCCTTTTTGTCGCGTTGTAAAGGACTGAGACTTCAACAAAGAGGCGTTTGTGACGAGTAAATCCCTCATCAACCCCTAAACCCTCAGCACCTTTTAACCCTCCGGCTGATCTGAGAGAGTTTCGTGACTGCAAACAAACTGCAGGTACGCAAGTCGTACAGTCGCATAGCTAACACCAGTGGTGGCTTCCCAGATCTCCTGTTTGTACCTAAAGCCAAGGTTAGGGGTTGATGTGGAACGGGCCCTGGGACTTGCAAACAGACGGGCCAGTTCACACTCAAGCCACAAGGTGCTTCGATCGTTCACAGAGCAGCAGCTGTTTATATACCGGGGCCCTGAAGGCCCCTGGAGGCCCCTGGGGGCCTGTTGTCCTCACCGAGTTTATCCGAGGATGTTATAATGTCAGAAGGAACGCTTGAGTCCAGATCAGCGTCCATGATCCCCAGAGGGTCCAGCTGGGCTACATGGTGCCCTCGGATCTAGAGACAGAGCCCAGACGAAGGGGGGGAGGACGGGGGGGACAAAACAAGTCAACAAGGGGAGGGGGGGGGGAGTTGGGAGGGGATGGGGGGTGGGAGGCGGATTGGAGTGTAGATGTGGTGAGAGAAGGCCGGGGAGGGCAGGGGCGGGGTGGGGGGGGCAGGGGGATTGTTTTTTACAAAAAGAAAAGAAAGCGAGAAAACGAGAAAGACAGGAGGGAAAAGAGGAGGAGATGAAGAAGAGGAGGACAGGAGAAGAAGAGGGAGGAGAGGGGAGGGAAAAAGCAACATTAACACAAACAAGCTCGTTGTTACAGGTGCGCATGGAGAACGGGACTGTTCTCACCGACGTTCTGGAAGCCGGTATTAACCGGGGAATCGTCAAAATTTACACAACTGATTTCCAGCGGGTCGAGGCCAGCATTGTGATGCCCCATCACCTGGAAACAAGGCAACAGCAGGCCACAACCACAGACGTCAGACTGATCACCAACAATATAACATAAGAAGAGAACTGCCTTTTTTTAAGCGAGATTTGGAATCCCCTTACCTGTATGCCTGCTTTGAAATGACACACATATGCAATGGTTGATAACGTAAAAAAATTATGCAGTGATTGTGATGTGTACTGTACGTGTGTGTGTGCGCGCGCGCGCGCGTGTGTGTGTGTGTGTGTGTAAACTCGTACACGTGTGTGTGTGTGTGTGTCAGGTTGAGGGGATGAGGCTCTCTGTGTGTGTGAGTAAACAAGTTTTGATGTGTGTGTGTGCGTGTGGTGTGTGTATGTACGTGTGTGTATGTGCGGGTGGTGTGTGCGTGTGCGTGTGGTGTATGCGTGTGTGGTGTGTATGTGTGTGTGTCAGACCTGGTAAGCCCTGATAAGGGACTGGACCGCCAGGTGGTCCTCCACCAGTTTCTCCACGTTAGGCTGAGCTCCCACCATGGCCTGGGGCATGCTGGCCACTGTCATCCCCAGGGGGCTCTGATAGGCTGCTCCAGGAGGGGCGCCTGCATTGGCGTTACGGAAGAAAACGTCCCAAGACTGAAAAGAACAAACAGGAAAAGTTCACGTTGACGCTTTGCGATCAATAACGCATCTTATTGATACTATTCTGCTGCTGATTGATTAGGACACAGTCCAGGAATTGTTTGAAAGGACTGAACTGCATAATAAAGGTGGAGACTGTTAACTTGTGCCAGTGGTTCTTTTAGAATGAGTCTGTGTTCCGCATATTCTGTTCTGTGACTCTTAGAACTCTTGCCTCGTGTTCCGTCATGTTGACTCAAGTCGCAGCAATGCTCACAATGTCAATGACTTGTGCTTGACACCTTAATGATGACTATCAAGCCTTTCTTCTAAATCCCACCACAACTTCACCAGAATATTGTCTGAACTGGAGCAGACATACCTTTACCATACAGTCAAGACCACTCTGAATCAGGACAGATCTCGAAACAAAAAATAAAAATACATTTTAAAAAAAAATCCCAACAACCAACAACGTGTTTACAGCAACTGTGGCTTTACAGGCATGCGAGTCTCTGAATTAAACAAATATAAATCCTAAACTAAACAAACGAAAAGAAACATGATAAATAAGTCAACAAGGAGTAAATTCAATCCCCACTGTGGTGGATGAGGCTCCACCAGCATGGCCTCCAGTCAGCCCAGGGTGACAGTCACATCCTGGGTAGAGTGTCCGGCCTGCTTCGGATCTGGTGACCCGTGGCAGGGAGGCCTGGCGTGCCTGCGGGGGTCACGGTAACTCTACCCCCCTGCTCCCCTCCTCCTCCTCCTCGTTACCATAGGAGACAGGAGAGTCAGGACTGGGTCAGGGTTCCACCTGAACCGTGATAGGCTAATACCAGGAGTAAATCAGGAAGCTGAGTGCTAAGCCTCAACAATCTGGAGCCAATCAGGCTGCGGAGGCAGGCTTGGGTTGAAAGATGATTGCAAACTAAAGTACTGCCAGAAGAGAGTTGTCTGACCAGGTCAGTGGAGTGTGTCGGGGATCACACTAATCAGGGAGTGATATAAACCACAGGAAGCTAACTTGCCTTCATGCAGATCCTTCATCTGAATGTATAGACGTCATCTTTACTAATCAGCAGTGGTTCAAATCATGGAAGAGGGTGTATTTGTTGACAGGCTCGTCGGCAGGAAGTGAGAGAGAGCCCTACTTTCTCCCGCTGGAAACGGGAACCTAACGATGTCTAATCCTTCTCACCAAGGTGCCTTTCTGTCTAACCTTGAGAGATTACACAACACTGCTTTTATGAGATTCATGGCCAGGTCAAGGATTCCTCTACGGTCTCTCCTAGAGGGACTTTAAACAACACGTCCACATCTCGCTGACGCACAGACTAAATCTCCTTGATGTGTCTGAATTACAACAGCTAAAGGTGAAAAGGTTTCTATGACGAAATAATCAATCGTGACAGGTTAAAACTGTTTGATGCCAACCCTTAATGCACACAATCTCAGTCCACATCTTCTGATGAATGCACCGCGCTAGAACACAGGAAGGGACGAGGGAAAGGCGGGAACATAACATCAAGTAAAAACACTCCAAGTAATCCTCCGTCTTGGCAGCAGATCCCAGCCTCCACAGAGCCAGTCTGAGACCACAGGAAATGAGTAACACTATATGAATCAAGTCCCGCAGCTCTCTCCCTCCCCTGTGCTAGCTAGCTAGCTAGCCCGACTCGTCTCCCCCCTAGGTGACCTTACCAGTGTGTGTGTGTGTATGTGTGTGTGTGTGTGTGTGTGCGCGCGTGTGTGTGTGTGAGAGATAAGGTGCCAGTTACAGACCTTGGCCTCTCCTAGCTCATAACCCAGACCGGACAGTCTTCCTGTCTGTCTAAACGCCATTCTGTTTTTCCTTTCATCTATCAGCCTCTCTGTACACACCAGCCTGCCTGCTTCTCTCTGCCTTCCTGCCCCCTCACATCTGCCCAGCAGGCCATGTTGTTGCTACGGAAAAGGTTGCCGGTAAACACAAACATAACAACGGCTACATGCTGTATACCATCCCACCTATTATATACTATACTGCCCTCTCTATGATAAGCTACTTCCCTCTTTAGGTGTACCAGGCCAGTTTTCAGCTGTAAGAGCAACTCAAAGGCTAGCCTAATAATAGCTGGCCTTTGGGCTGGATTGGAGTGGACGGCCCAGACAGACGGATGGGGAGCGAGGACAGCGGTCGTGTGACTGAGTTCCTGCCTGCTTCCTGCTAATAATAGACTCAAGGGATCCCGGCTATGTGACCTTGCCCAGCTGGCAAGCTGGTATCCTGGGCCTTTCATCTGCCCTGGGATGGGTAACTAACCTGGAGGAGGCCTAACTCGCTGCTAACCCCATCCTAACCTGGTCTTAACCTGATTCACAACAAACCTTGGCATACAACCAGGCGTTGGCATTACTTGTTATGCTAATACCTTGTATCACCTCTTAACTAACCAAGCCTGGCCTGGATCAAATGGTTCGCCAGAAAACCATTCTCATCAGCTTCATTGAGTGTATTGATATAAACCTCTATGACAAAGGTCTTGGTACTGTGGAACAGGATTGTGTCTGGGTCGTTCTTGACTGAGTACTGGTGACTAATGGCTTTTAGCTGTTACACTTCTGTCTGTAGAATAGCTGCTGAAACAAATGCTGACATATGACAAACACACTATGAAAGAACACAGATTGTTGGCAGGAAACCATGCGGTATGACCAGTGATGCTGCTAGTGTCAGTGACAAGAAAGAAAACCTGGAAAAAACCTGAAAATAGGAGCGACTGACTAAGCAAGACGTTGCAATTTACTAGAAAACTCCACCCAAGGTAACATGTCTTTAAGGGAGTAGCTTGTCACCTTATTGTCGTATGTGTACTGACAGTTCCTTATGCCCACTTCCTGGTATGGAAGCTAACTTTAAACTATTCATAATAATGTATTCTTTTAGCAGACACTTTTATACAAAGCAACTTATAGGGGAGGTGGGGGGGGATTTGAACCTCTGACCTCATGATCTGCAGTCTCATGCTCAAACCACTGAGCTATGCAATTCTTTTACAGATAAACAGAGGTACAAACAAGACTTCCTGATAAAGATCATTGACAACAATGCCAGAATATCTTCAACAGACAAGGAGAAAACTGTAGAAATCAGCTCAGCAGCTTATGGTAAAGATCAGGTCTTCAGGTCCAGTTAATCATCAACGCTTCAAACTTCCCTATCTTCTCCTTTCACTACTTTCTGTTCTGACAGAACCCTTTACCTTAGAGATAGTTCTCCTGTCATTACACTCCTTCATCACATCAACCCTGTCCAGCTCTCTCTCTCTTATGCAGCCCTGCTCCTGCCCTTTCCGGTCCCATCTCACCTTGTGAACACTCTTAGGGTTCTCCAGCCACGAAAGGTACATCTCCTCCACATAGTTGGAGCTCGTTCCGTTCAGGAAGGGCTCTGCGGCCACCGGTGCTGTGTAGCACCGGATTGGCTGAAACGTCCTTTGGGCGGCCGCAGGCCTCTGCTGGGAAAAGTTCTGGGCCTTCTGATTGGCCGTCAGCGGCCGTAGCCGCGCTGCACAAGTCCTTAAGCGGTGCATCGCAGTCCGTTAACGCACACGCGCACACACAATGTTGTCTCGGTCTCCAAGACAACCGATGAGATGGTGAGGGGGGAGGAGTCCTTGTCCGGTACTTGTCACAAAGCCGTCAGTCTGGTCAGGAGGGGAGTTCTGTCCGCTGAGGGTCTCAGATATCCACAGCTGTCTGTCACCTCTGGCATAGAAAATATAGAGAGGTCATATTAACAAACAGGAAGTGTTCAAGTCTGGTACATGTAGGAAAAATAAACATTTATTAATATTTAGTTTAGTTGAATGACATGGCATGCACAATATGCTAGAACCTTTCTATAGTGGCTTGTGTTAATGGGGAACAGTCAATATTTATATGTAATAGTTATTTCAGAACTATTTGTTTTTTAGGAATTTGAGTGTGCTGTGTAACAAGTTCCGTAGCTGTTCTGGTAATACGAGTTCACGTTGTGTTTGACCGTGCTTTGTGGTTGCTTTTGTTACGCTCAGGAAAAAACCTTTCCCTGCGGACTGCTAAATAGATTCATTGGAACCAACAATCGTTTTCTGATTCAGAAGAGAAGTTACGAGTTGAAAGGACAGCTGTTGAGAAATCAACGAAAACGTTACCATGGCGATTACCACCGTGGTGCTATGTGCGTTTACTTGCTTAAACGAGGAACTTTTTTCCTTGACAATATGCTACGCCTATGTTTTGACCTTGTACCCGCACATGACACATTCCCTGTTCTCCTTCCAGTCAACCAGCCCAGCCCGAACCCGCCCACCATTTCATTTCTAATAAGCTGATTGGTTGTCAACACGAAATCCCGCCTACAAAGAGGACAGGAAGATGTCTCAGTCGTCCGATGGAACAGTCAATCACATTGTCCTTTCCCCTATACATGGGTTTCCAAAAATATTTATCACTGGCAAAACAAAATGTTCCAATGTGGTTATTTGAACGTGTTGTAAACATTCCTCAAATAATTCGCAACCTTAGTCAGCTAGCAAGGCTTGTGTAACAGGAGCGACCTACCAGATTTTTGACTTTGTAACAACACAGTTATTTGCACGTTACTAGGTAGAGCTAACTGCTTAGTCTGAAGTTAGCTTGCGGTTTCGTATTAAGCATAACAGAAAGGAAGGCACACATAATAACAGCACATAATTAAGCAAACATAAGATCAAATGTATAGATCTTTGTTTTGGCGACGTTAACTGATAATATACCAGTAAACACGAGTCCACCTAGGATGAAAGCTAACGTTAGCAATCTTCGTTGATTGGACAGTCGCTCACTGGCTTGCTCGCACGAGCCTCTGTTAGCTAGCTAACTTGCTAACTAGTATGCTCTTGGGAGTATCAACCAAATGCAAATACTTACTTTCAACAAAAAGTCTTCTGATAGTCGATATAACCCCCACGAGTGTATAAGTAAGGTGCGCGGCTCCCTCCTCGGCCGCGTTGACAAATGCCCTCTGCTCTACCTCCTGGGTGACAGCTACGATGTGTAACCCAACAGCGGTGTGGAAGTCCAGGCCTGTCACGTCATTACGCCTAACGCCAGAAGTGTGCGTCATTGTTTCAGAAGAATGGACATACAGGAAGTATCAGTAACTCGGCAATCTACTTTGACTGCCGGTTAAATGTAATACGAGTGTATGGGTATGTTTATGTCACTTATTCATGCCAATGCCAACCGCTCCCTCTCAATTATAATGACATCTCTGGTGTAGTATTGTGCATTGCTAAAAGATCAGGCGTGGAAAAATCAGATATTTCAGTTGGTTTCATTTATTTGAATTTAATAACCAAAATCACCACCTCTATTCAGTCTGAGCAGCCAAGTCTCACTGAAGACTCAAGTGTCATTCAACTATATACAGCTCACACAAAACCTCTTCACATAGAGGACATAGAGGATTAAAGAGGGAGGAGGGGAGGGAGAAGCAGTGCAATCAGGCCAACCACGTAATCCATTCATTGTGTATACTGATGATATACTGTACATTTACAGTTAACAACAACCTGCAAACATCAAATGTTAAATGCGGCAGAGGCAAACGGTCCTATGTACACCCTCGAAACTAAACACGCCATGTTCGAAGTCCTCCTCTGCGTGTAAGTCTACTGTATGGCACAAGGCGAAGTCTGTTTTCAGGAGGAGATGGTGTCTTGGAAGTTGGCTGTGTTTCAGTGCACCATCAGGGGGGAGTGTAGAGTGGAGTATTGCCATGTTTCTGTGGGATGGCGTCTTTATGGTGAGAGTGAAGGAGAGGCACTGGCTGTTAGTAGTCTGAGGCAGACTTGCATCTTTCCTAGAGGCGTGACCTCGCTCTCCTAAACTGGAAGCACGTGACTGTGATGTATGTCCCAACAGTATAGTTCTGGCATATTGTCAGGATCATTGTGGTGTTACTGTGTAGCCCTTTATAGGAAAAATACATGTTCATATATGGGGGATATATCATTTCGTTCAAAGAAATCAAGGATACACCAAACCACAGTCAAAAGGTAATAGTGGATTCACATAACATATTACAATCATTAAAAACATGTTAAATAAGTAGCGTTGATTTGATACCTAGACGGTAATAATTCATTGGCAACTAAAACAAACCAACCGTCTTCTATCTGTTGGATGCAAAAACTGCAACGTTGGAATAGGATTTTAACTGTGTCAAAAACTAGCATTAGTTAACAAACAGATCCGGGTATTTTCATTATCTAACGTACGGTTGAGATTGTCTAGTTTCTGAAATCACAGAAGGTTCAGTAACTTTCAACGAGGTCAGGTGCATCTTTAGGTTGTCAGAGCAACCGATTATGTTCTCAAAAGTATTGCACACATTTTGCAAATGGCTGTCAAATTCAAACTTGTACTGCAATTAAATGTGGAAACAAAAATGTAACATAGTGGGGCCTGGGTCTAACATCTAAGGGTTATCCAGTGATATTGGTTTACTGTGTGAATGTTTAAAAAAATATGTTGCATTGTACATTACATATCCTGCAGGTCCCTGGACTAATGATTAGAGGTTGATTAGAAACTAAAAGTCAAAATGTCATTCTGGACTATGGAAGCAAATCAGTGACAATGTTTTTAATTTTAAAAGGCATTGAATGCTTAATCTTTGAATTTAAAAAACACCAAATTTCCGGTTGAGAAATTCCAGCCTCTCTCTTGAGGATAGTGGATTGAGAGAGGCTGGACTCAAATCCTTTCAACTCTCATTTTTTTTTCAGTCAAAATTGGCCAGAATTTCCGAACCTAGAATTTTGGGGTCAGATTTCCTTTTTCTATTTTAAAGAAGCAAATTCAAAACCTAACAAATTCACCTTTTAAAATTCACAACATGATGTTTCTCATTTGCTTTCATACTGGACATAATAATCCGGGTGAGTTTGAGGAGTAACGGGGAACACAGGCAGGGAAACAATCTACACAACATCCATCTTCTCTGCTGACGGCACTCTTGTACAGATACACCAAGCTTACAGCAGGACTGGCTTGTACCTGCTCTGTCAGAGACCTGGGGAAAGAGTTACATTCCTTTGACAGTGCTTGAAGAGAGAGAGAGAGAGAGAGAGAGAGAGAGAGAGAGAGGAAGTGACATCGGCAGAAGTGTTTGTATAGAGCTCCTACCGCTGCTCAGTTTCCTGTCTGTAACACCGGGAAGTCAGGTCTGATCCAGCTCAGTAACAAGGTTCATAAGGGTTCATGAAGGTTCGTTAGAGATCGTCAGGGTTCACGATGGTTTGTTGGAGTTGGTCAGGGTTCATGACAGTTCGTCAGGGTTCAACGCTGTACTGTAGGTACAGCGTTGTGTTCAAAAGACTGTATTTCCCCCCATCAGGGTTTTGGCAGAGTGCTGTTCTGTAGATGGGTTGTATGCAGTGAGGTGAATTGAAGTGTGAGGTTGGGGTGTTGGGTGGGACAAGCACGCCCCCACTAGACAAACACCCATCTCCCATTGGTTAAACAGGAGGTGGGGGGGCGGGTCTTTGAGGCACTAGTTGTGAGGAAGGAGCCGGTGGTCTTCTATTGAACGACACAATCAGCAGAGAGAATTAACACCACGCACACAGACAAGATGTAATGTGCGATTTGGAAACAGGAACACATGTTAAGCCCTGACTTACCCAAGAAGCGGAGGAGGGGGAGGTCTGGTCGCATAAGATGGCACCGAGGCTGTTCTGCTGGTCTGAACCACCTGGAGACAACAAGAAAAAACACAGTTATGACTGCCTACTTTCAGCACAAACCTGTCCTATGACACTAGTGTTGTTTCTCTATAGATAAATGTACATTATCATGTATTGAATATGCATTATGAACATAGAGGTTTTGTCCCCTGATATGTACATGACCATTAGGAAGCTTGTTTAATGACTTCATGACGATTATAATGGCTGCTGTCAGGGACACAAACCACAAAGTGATGATTTCACATGATGGATAAAAGTCGATCCATACATTCCACAACCCTCGAAATGGAAGATAATGATTGTTTATTTTCCAGAAAAGCGGAGAACAGGAGCGCTTCTCCACAAAGTAAAGGAGGAGGCAGCCGTTGGACATAGACGGAAAGGGAGGAAATGATGCAATGGAAATCAAACGCACCCGGTCTGGTGCGTTGGACAAATCAAACGCACCCGGTTGATAGCATAGAGATTAATCCTGAGTTCATCTCTATGGTTGGGTTAGGGAAGTACGTCACTTTGGTTAGTATGGGCGTCCGTTAGTGGACGTTAGTGGATAACTGCATGCTTCCTGTAGCCCCCTCCCCCCACACCGTAGCCAATCAAAACCATCCCACGACGGCTTATTGAAAGAGAGCCAAGCTGAAAGGTGAAGAGGCAGTGATAGGAGCAGTGAAACTAGATGCCCAGAGAGTCTGAGCAGACAGATGCAGATCACAGGGCAGGGAGACGGGGCAGGGAGATGGGAGAGGGGTGTTTACCTCCTCGGGTGGTAAAAACTTGGCATGAAGCTTCGTGTGGGGAGAGAAGACGGAGAGTTGTCACTATTCAGCATGACTACACACAACTACACACCACCAAACAGAAGGACGACCCCAATGTGAGGTTTCGGACGGATGTTCTTTTGATACGTCGTCACTGTCAAGGCAGAGAGCTGGAGATGTTGGTAAACTGACTGATCTTAGTTGGGTGTTTAAATTGAGAGCTTTACATGGTTAGCTGTGCTGTGCTGAGACTACACATGCAGGCGTGTGTGTTGGTAAACCAATGAGTCGCCTCACCCCATCCTTGACGATGCTGTTGGGGTTACTACCCCTCGGAGGGGGGATCCCTCTAGGAGGCGGGCCTCTGCCAGGATTGGCTAGAGGTTGACTATTAGCCCTGTAGAAAGAAAAAATGAGCAATGCGATTGGAGCATGGAAGTGTCAATCAATGTAACCTGTGATAAGAAGACAGAACAGAAGTGTGCGTGACGCGTCGCGTGATCCACTCACTCGAAGCCCTGCGATCTCTTCTTCCTGCAGAAACGCCTCTGCAGCTCGTTTCTCCTGAAGAAGACGAAGACGCCAAGCGCCATGAGAGGAAGAACCAGGAAGAAGAAGACCAGCAGCCCGTCCCTGGTCGACGTGTCCTTGTCTGGGACAAAAAGGGTCGAAATGAATCACAGAGGACACGGCAGTTAAACAAACAAAAAAACAGATCGATAGAGTAAACAATGTGCAAAGTACAAACATCAAAGGTACGTTAGTGTGCTCTTGGAGTTGTCCCTGGGAGACCCCGAGCGCTTTCAACTCACCATTCCACGTTGGACCACTGTCAATGCTGCCCCCATAACCTTTGACCTCACAGAAGGGTGGGGCCCAGTTGCTGTCACAGTGACAGTTCCTGTTGCTGTTACACACCTGAGGGAGGAGAAGAGGGAGGGAGGGAGGAGAAGAGGGAGGGAGGGAGAGAGACATGAACACCTGCTGGAAAACCCATCATCATGGAACTAACATGAGTTTGCAGACGTTTACCCCAGCTACATGTATCTACATTGATGAAACCCAACCCTGGACCCTTATATATAGCTAGACCACGTCTATGAGACTTCTCTTCTGGTCTATATATACTATGTAAACAGTGTTTAATAATAAGAATAATATTATATACCCACACTGTATGAGAATAAGAATAATATTATATACCCACACTGTATGAGAATAAGAATAATACTATCTACACACTGTATGAGAATAAGAATAATACTATATACACACTGTATGAGAATAAGAATAATACTATATACACACTGTATAAGATTAACACTGTGTCCAGGAGATTTATCTCTACTGTTCGTCTCTACTGTTCGTCTCTACTGTTCGTCTCTACTGTTCGTCTCTACTGTCCGTCTCTACTGTCCGTCTCTACTGTTTGTCTCTTACCCCATGGCCATGACATTTCTTCTCAACATCACAGTCATACTTGAGCACATCAGCATTTCTGCAGTCGTAGTTCAGACAGACCTGCAAACAGGAAGTGAGGTCATGGAAAGCTGAGATCCACACTTCTCAGTGTGTACCATGTCTCTGCACCGTGTGGGAGAAATACACAAGATTTACTTCTTGCTTATGTTACTTAGAATCAGTAAACCAGCTAATCCCTTTGTATCTGTTCACATATACAACTTAATTGATCTCGGTTCATGTCCCATTTGTAATAAGATCCAAGTACAGATAATATATACTGTATATAGGCAATGTATATTTTATATAACTTGACCAATGGCGGTTCTGGAGTTGGAGTTTGGGTTAGGAGGTTAAGGGGTCAGGGGTCAGAGATCAGGGGTCAGAGCACCTTGTTCTCTCCACACTTGGTGCCCTCGTTGACCATGCCAGGGTCGGGGACGTCTGAGCCCAACAGGAAGTCGACGCCCCAGCACTTGGTCCCGGCGATGGGCGTCTGGATGATGGACGGCTCGATGCCGAACACCGTCACCGACTGCACGTTGGAACACTGCAGCTTGCCACACATGGCGTTTCTACGACAACGCACGTCAACGCACACGTTTATTGACATACTCTGACGCAGATTCAGATTAGAGACTGATACTTTTCTTATGGTACCTGCTCTCGCATTTCTTGTAGCCGTAGTTCTGATAGCCACAGTTTCCAAAGCGATCTCCCTTGGAGTTGACATCTTTAAAACATATTTCTGGAGCTGCCTTGGCCTCTAGGGATGGGGAGAGAAAAGAATAGAATATGAGAAAGAGAGAGAGAGAGAAAGAGAGAGAGAAAGAGAGAGAGAAAGAGAGAGAAAGAGAGAGAGAGAGAGAGGGAGAGAAAGAGAGAGAGAGAAACTAGAATATAGTCTGTTTAATTGCAGTAAAAGAGACCTCCCTCCACTGCTGTGTCCGTGAGAAAGTAGAACAGAACACAGCAGAGGGAAACAGGGGGCGGAGCTACTTACTGGACCCGAAGATGGCCTGGCACTGCCCATCGTAGTGCTGGCACTTGCCGTTGTAGCAGTAGGCTTGCTGGTCCCGACACGGATGGCCGTTCTGCTTGAAGACGTCGTTCTGGCAGAGGGCTGAGGAGCCATTACAGTACTCTGTCAGGTCGCAGTCGTCATTACTGGCCCTGCACACAGATCCTCCAGGCAGGAACTGGAGAGGGAGGGCAGGAGGATGGAGGGAGGGAGGGAGGAAGGAGGGAGGGAAATACAAGAAATATTCACAAGAATAATGTAATTATTTTTCTTTTCTACTTTCCAGGCGTTTTTGCTATAGTGCTGGAGTGTTATTATCAGTTGAAGTGGTTCTACTAATTTACTAGGTTACCTGGCAGTTCTTGCAGCAGACTCCAAACGCACACTGCGCCCCAGACTTTAGCTTGCAGGTCTTGGCCTCGCAGCATGGGTCTTTCTCACATTCCTGGACACACACACAGACACAGACACAGACACACACACACACACACACACACACACACACAGACGTCAAGACACAACGTACATAGTGTCTACATTATGTCCGCGTGACCCTCATGTTGAGTCTGGTTAGTTTCTGACCTTGTCTGAGCCACAGTCGCACTCCTCCCCCACGTCCACCAGCTTGTTTCCACAGTAGGGGGCGCTGTAGGCCTCGTCGGGCCGTGGGATGTTCAGCAGGCAGTTTCCTCCTGTGTTCAGTATCATTTTCTCAAAGTCGTCGGCACTGCAGCTGCTGAAGTTGCGAGAACCACTGGAAAACAAAAACGCGAACGCTAGCATCGGCGTGGACGTGATGGCGTTCGTTTCATCGTGCGTTGTGTGAACTCACGTGGCGCCCGAGTTCATGATGCAGAAGTTGACGCCGCAGTGGCAGTTGCGGCCGTCGTCATGGTTCATGCCCAGGTTGTGCCCCAGCTCGTGAGCCAAGATGGAGGCGAATGCCGGGATGTTGTTGTTGGTGAACTGGCGAGACAGCAAACAGCAGCACCTACTTACTAACTAACCCATGGAGTCAACACAACACCTGGGTCTAATCAGCTCCTTCTGAGGACAGGAAGAGCGACAGGAAGCTGCCTACCGCGTTGATTCCTCCTCCGTGACTCCGGGAGCAGACGGTTCCCACGAACGCCATGCCTGCTGTCGCTCCGAAACTCTTCTTCCTGGACACAGGCACACGCCATCAGAACAGACAGGAAGTGCGTCTCCCTACAACGGCTACATCTATGTTTGTGTGCAGGGTCTGATTCATACGGCTGTGTGCGGGTGTTTAATGGCTGTGTTTGTGGGGCTACTAACAGGATGAGCTGGGCGCTGTCGTGTCGTCTGCGTGGCACCAACTCCTGCTCTCGCCACTGGGTGAAGCGAGTCAGGACCTCCCCAGCGCTGCCCTCAAGGCTGATCGGATTCTGATGAGCCCAGATCTCCAGGCCCACCAGCACGATGCGCACGTTCAACTCCACGTACATCTAGTATGGTGCAGAGAGAGAGAGAGAGAGAGAGAGAGAGAGAGAGAAGAGAGAGAGCATGAGAGAGAAGCGAAGAGAGAAAATGAGAGAGAGGGAGAGAGATGAGAATAGTGGAGCCCAGAGAGGGAGAGAGAGATGGAGGAGAGACAAGAGAGCACAAAGTGAAGAAAATAAAGACACAGAAAAATAGAGAGGGAAAAGAATAGAGAAGAATAAAAAAGAGACAGCGTTCAGTGATCGGAGGCAGAACGGGTAAATGAGGTCTGCTAAAGAAGACAGAAAGAATGAGTGAGTGAGAAAGATAGAGAGACAGTGAGATATGGGATTATAAAAAACAGACTCTCAACTGCTCAATTGTTTAATGTTAAGGTTCTGGATTGCTTCTGCTGTCTGAAAAGAATGTAGTCCCGTGTTTCTGAATGTCCCAAGTGCTTCTGAAGAAGAATTCATAGTCAGTCAACATGGCCACCCAGTGTTTGTATGTATGTATGTATGTATGTATGTATGTATGTATGTATGTGTGTATGTGTGTGTGTGTGTGTGTGTGTGTGAGTACTTACACTGTCAATGAAGTTGGCCAATTGGACCATCTCTTCTCTTACAGCTGTCTCGTTCCTGTGCATATAGATAAACTAGGAGGAGGGTGAGATGGAGGAGGAACATGGGAGGCAAGTAAGGAGCGAGGGTAAATAGAGAGAGAGAGAGAGAGAGAGAGAGAGAGTGAGAGAGTGAGAAAGAGAGAGAGAGAAAGAAAGAGAGAGAGAGTGAGAGAGAAAGTGAGAGTGTAAGTACTGGCAGGACGCCATGACTACTAGCTCCATGGAGATTTCCATCAGGATGGCAAAACCACGTGATCTGGGCCCTGAACCATGTGATCTGGACCATGTGATCTGGACCATGTGATCTGGACCATGTGATCTGGGGGCTTAGTTTAGGGGAACATTAGAAAACTCTGCTCACCCTCTCGTTGTCCACCACCAGCAGGAGCTCTACGTAGTGAGTCTTATGGAGCACAGCACGCTTTCTCTGTGCATAAACACACACACACAATGAGGTTTACAATCATACTGTATAAAACTGAATATTACTCATCTGTGTGTGTGCGTGTGTGTGTGCGCGTGTATGTATGTGCATGTGTGTGTGTGTGTGTAGAGGGGGCTACATACCCTCAGGTGATGGCTGATGGTCTCTCCATGTGTGTCAGAGTGGGCATGCTCATCAGTGTGAGCATGCTCAGTGTGAGGCGTGCCACACACCAGCGGTTGTGACCTCACATCCTCTAGCCGGTACACCAGGTGCTGATTGGACGAGGAGGACTTCAGGGGCTCGATGCCATAGCTGGAATTTCCCAAATGGAGAACGCCTCTGTAGAACAGATATATAGGTCAGACAACACAACATAACTTTACAGTGTGTGTGTGTGTGTGTGTGTGTGTGTGTGTGTCTCTGTGTGCGTGTATGTCTGTGTGTGTGTGTGTGTCTGTGTGTGTGTGTAAGGCAGTCTGTACATTTGGGTTTGGGTGTTTGTTAGAAAGACTAAGTGAGCGTGTGAATACGTTTCGTACATGAGCATGTGTGAGTGACGTCCTACCGACAGATCACACGCACTGTTGCCGCGGCGATAAAAAGCATACCGAACGCGTTGCAAATTTACGAACTGTTTTACATAACGACTTGGCGGGCCGAAGCCACTAATTGCAGAGTGGCCATCACTCAGATTCAGCATGTCCAGGGACGGGGCAACGATCACTAGCTCGGTCTGGGCCTCTACAACTATGTGACTCATTAGCGCTCAACACTATTAATAGGAATCCCACTGTCCCTGAGAGAGACAGAGAGCAGAGAGAAAACTGCTCACTGGACCGCTGACTCACAGCAGTGGAGGGTAACTGGGAGAAGAAGAGAGGGATGAGAGACACGGAGAGAGAAGTGACAGAGATGGAAAAAGAGAGAGTGTGTGAGAGAGGGAGAGAGAGAGAGTTGGTATGTAGAGAGTTAGAGAGAGACAAAGAGAGTCAGAGATAGAGAGAGAGAGACAGAGAGACAGAGAGAGACAGAGAGACAGAGACAGAGAGAGTCAGAGATAGAGAGAGAGAGAGAGAGAGACAGAGAGAGAGACAGAGAGACAGAGAGAGTCAGAGAGAGAGATAGAGAGAGAGAGACAGAGAGACAGAGAGAGAGAGAGAGAGAGAGACAGAGAGAGAGATGAAAGCGATACAAATCAACTGAATCCTTCATGTCACTCCCGACCCTCACGGCTGAGAACAAACATGCAGCATTATTTGCCTCCCTCAGAACTCTGCCACAGGTTGGCACAGGATGACCAGCATTCCTGAGAGTCTTGTTGTACCTGAGTCCGTTGCAGATGCTCATGGCTACAGAGGAGCCCTCCTGGTCCAGGATGTAACCCCGATACTGACAGTGGTCCTGGAACAGAGGAGGAGAGAACAGGGGTCAGACTACAGAGAGCATCATTATTCAGAGGATGGGGAGGAAGAGGAGGAGCAGGAGGAGGAAGAGGAGGAGGAGGAGGAGGAGGAAGAGGAGGAGTCCACAAACATATACGGGGTGGAATCTCCTCCTCTCCCTGTTCCTGAGAACAGAGGAGGGCCACGCCTTTAAGACCTACCTGAGTCCAGCTCTCTAGGCCGTCTCACAGAAGCAAGACATAAACGATTTAGCCCTTGCTGCTCTGTCACATGTAAGAGAATTAGCTTTCGGAGCTCAACCCAGCCTTGATCTAGTCTCATCTGAACATTAAGCTAACGACACCTTGTCTACTCTCCCCGATTAACTGGGTCTATAAATACTTTAATCTGGAGGGCTGCTTGGAGCTGCTTTTCCTGACTACCAGTTCCTTAGTCCCGTGTCATCCTACCAACGCTGCCATGGCACCTGGCCAACTGGGAAGGCAGGAAGGCTCATCTACCAAGAAGACCCCTGCTGCCACACGTCATAATCAGACGCGCACGTGCTCAGTCACGCAGCCGACTTGAAGCTATAGATCCAGCGAGCCTCTGAGACAGATGGACGTGGGAACGGGATGAGAGAGGGAGGCCATCTTTGTTCAGCGAACCTTCTGGTGAGTCTGTTATCCACTAATCGGCTAATCAAGACAATATTTACCACATTCAATTACCAGTCTGCCTCTCTCCCACAGTCCCAGGGAGCTGGTGACATAACAAGGCTTTACACTGTCGCTCTCTGTCCTGGGAAAGAACACGCCGGGTGAACGAGGGTGTGTGAGGGTGTGTGTAAGACAGAGAGAAAGTGTGTGTGGGTGGGTGGGTGTGTGTGTTTGAGAGAGAGAGAGCGAGAGAGTGAGTGACTGAGAGTGTGTAGGTGTGAGTGGGTGGGTGGGTTCGTGTGTTTGAGAGAGAGAGAGAAAATGAGTGTGGGCATGAGAGAGAAAGTGTGTGGGTGTGAATGTGTGTGTGTGTGTCTGTGTGTGAGAGAGAGAGAGAGAGAGAGAGAGAGAGAGAGCTGCCAAAGCGAGAGCAGAGTTGTGACATCACAGCGGTCCAGTCACACGTCCAGGAAGGTTGACTGCTGACAGGGAGATGCGTATCTCTCTGCCTTGGACGAGAGTCACACACACTTCCTCCACAACTCCCACAGGGTCTTATAAAGCACTTCCTGTTATT
Source organism: Plecoglossus altivelis (assembly GCA_036571765.1). Taxonomy (NCBI): domain Eukaryota; kingdom Metazoa; phylum Chordata; class Actinopteri; order Osmeriformes; family Plecoglossidae; genus Plecoglossus; species Plecoglossus altivelis. The sequence goes on along the minus strand of BROE01000008.1, from coordinate 3,664,780 downwards.
AGAGTGTGTGTGTAATAGTGTGTGTGTGTGTATTAGGAGCGTGTGTGTATTAGAGTGTGTGTGCAATAGCGTGTGTGTGTATTAGAGTATGTGTGTGTGTAAATAGTGTGTGTATGTATTAGGAGCGTGTGTGTATTAGAGTGTGTGTGCAATAGTGTGTGTGTGCGTGTAAGTGTGTATTAGGAGTGTGTTTGTATTAGAGTGCGTGAGCAATAGTGTGTGTGTGTATTAGGAGTGTGTGTGTATTAGACTATGTGTGCAATAGCGTGTATGTGTGAGTGTGTAACAGTGTGTGTGTGTATGTATTAGGAGTGTGTGTGTGTAACAGTGTGTGTGTGTGTGTGTGTGTGTGCGGGCGGGGATGAAGGCAGCGTTCCCAGCTCTGTGTCTCGACAAACCACTTCCTTCCCTGTCTGTTTCCCAGCAGCTCTCTTGCTCATCACCATAGAGAGGGACTCTGGGATCCGGACAAGGTTACATCAACCTAGTTCAGATCAACAATGCAACAGATCCCACGACCGATAAGAATATCTGGAGGCGGGATTACTGGAGCCGGGCTCCGATGAAGACCAATCAGAGAGAGCGCCAGCAGAGAGCTGGATCTCTTTGGTCAAGCTAAAAGAGTTCTCATGAGGTACCCAGCTCCAGTCCAGGGACCAAATGGAGGCTGATGAGGAAAGATGAATAGCCTGATAAACGGCTCCACGTGTGAAGTATGGGACAGGAAATGAGGGACAGGAAGTACGGGACAGGAAATATAGGACAGGAAGTATGGGACAGGAAGTACGAGACAGGAAGTACGGGACAGGAAATATAGGACAGGAAGTATGGGACAGGAAATACAGGACAGGAAGTATGAGACAGGAAGTATGGGACAGGAAATGCGGGACAGAAGGTATAGGACAGGAAGTACGGGACAGGGAGATCCAGCCTGCTTCTTCTCCTTTGATTCTAGACCATCGGCGTCCTGTCCTTCCCTGTCCTCTGCCGACACACACCCGTGACACCAGCAGCAGCAGGTGCCTTGTGGGATAGCTGACTCTGTCTGTTTGGTCGCTGTGAGGACCAGAACAGAGAGGCTTAGAGCGGAGGATTGCCGTTGAGGGATAAAGGGAAATGAGGGGAGAAATAAAGAAGTGAGATATAGGGCAGAGTGTAGCGATGTAGAAAGAGAGACGTGAAATATATGTTGGAGTAACTGTCTAAAACCAAGTTATAAATATCCATGCATCCTCCCTACAAACTAAAAGAGCCAGAACGTCTTAGCAATAGTTTAAGCAATAGTTTCCGACGTGACTCATTCTCCAACGCTCTAATGCCACGTGGGACACAAGCTCTGTCTGCCTGTGTAACAGCTCTGCTCCCTCAGACAGGACAGGAACAAGCCACCAGCACGGTTTCAGTTGTCACCCTGAAAACACCTCCAGCATCAGTGAACCACATACGCTCAGCAGGACGAGATGAGGGGCATGGATGCATGTGATGTGGGTCTGTTAGGAGGTCATGGTGTGTGTGAAAACTCAGACATAGAGAGAGAACGAGAGAGAAGAGGACAGAGTGTGAGAGGAGAGAGGGAGAGAGAGAGAGAGACGACGAGAGCGAGTGGCGAGAGAGAGGGAGAGTTTTGAGAGGGGAGAGCAAGACCCGAAGGAAGGAGAGAGGGTGAGATATCAGAGAGGGAGCAGAGAGAGAGAGATGAGCAGAGAGAGAGAGAGAGTTTGTTTGTGTGTTTGTGTTTGAGAGAGAGAGAGGGAGGAGAGTATGAGCCAGGGAGAGACGCGAGAGCGAGGAGAGAGAGAGAGAGAGAGGGAGACGAGAGACGAGAGACGAGAGAGAGAGAGGGAGAAGGAGAGAGATGAGAGAGAGAGAGAGTGGGAGAGTGTGGGGGAGTGGGAGGGGGGAGGGAGCTAGAGAGAGAGAGCGGACAGAGAGAGACGGGATGAGAGAGCGGGAGTGAGACAGAGAGAGAACGAGAGGAAGGAGGAGACGAAAGAGAACCGAGAGAGAGAGAGAGAATAAATGTTTGTAGAGTCAATGTACTGACAAATGGCATTAACGTTATAGTGTTACATTTTCAGTCATACAACTTTCAAGCTTTCAACAATTTTGGGGGAGGATTCAACTCAATGTGTAACTTAGTTTCTGTTCTGACTCTGAATAAAAGCATTGGCTAACTGATTCAGATCTCAACGGTCATTTATGAGTTCTCTTCTCACCATACACATTAGGTTTCACACAGCCTGTTGAGCTGGAAGAGAGAGACCTATCTCCGGTCCAAAGATCAACAACTGTTTTGGGCCTTTTCATCGCCCCTACACATCAGCTCAGCTGCCGAAGTCTGGCTGTTCAGCTAGCATCCCCCAGCAGAGAAAAGACAACACACGAATATACAGGAAATATCAACGTGCTTACTAAACACAAGGGACTCGGCTGTGTTAGGAAAACGCTCATCATATTTCACGTCCTTGGAGAGAGTCTGGGATTGTATAATTAAACATAAACATGTAGTAGAGCCGAGACGAACAGTTAGAGGAAATTGGGGGGTACGTTGACAACTGCTCTCGTCTCCACTTGTGACATCATAATCTCCTCTGGACCAAACCCCCAACGCAGCGTAAACCCCCTCCAGTCTCTCCAAAGCTACTTACTGTATGCTTGTTATTAACTTGCTACAGTTGAGTTCAGCGTGTATATGCAGTATTAATCTGATACGGCCTAATTCTCATGACAGTGTGTAATAGTATTATTCTTATTCTGCATACAGCAATGTTATTGTGAGTATTTTAGAAACCACTGGGCACTTGGACAGCCAATTAAAGCATTCATATTTAATTACGAATACTTTAATAATAAATATTAGATTGATGCTGGTATTTTCCACATTCTTCCCCTATCAAAGCCTCCTCCACTATTATCTTCTACGTCTTAATTTTAACCACACTGCCACCCATAGCGATCATCTCTACAGTTCATAGCCCAATTAAGCTAGGAATCTCATTCCAGGAGTTCTCCAACGCATCAGTAGTGCAAAGTCGTACAAGCTCCATCATAGGTGAGCTGGTTCGGTGGTGGCCAGCTCTGAGTCCTTACCATGATCTAGAAGGTCCAGGGTTGGCTGGGTGAGTTGCGGTAAATCATAGAGTGATGAGAATACCTGGTAATGCTTTAAGTCGGTGGACAGGTTTCGGGTCTGCTTTGCCAGGTAAAGCGTCCTGCCAAAACTTCATGTTAAGTTTTTCCATTGATGAGGGTTTCCAGAAGCGGATTCCATGTCTCACTGTCTCCGCTCCCATTGCCCCTTCTTACTACCCATCTGAAATGCCAGACAGACTCTTATTTCCAGCGTATCTTGCGCGTGACCGCTCTTCTCTGCCTACCACCATCCACACAGGCTGGGCACACACACACACAAACAAGCACAGTGAGATAACTACTACCACACACCTGTATGCGGCAACATTACACACTGGGGGCACCCTACCCACCTTGAAGTAGTCACAACAAGGCTACACACACACGCACGCACACATACACACATTACCAGTATACACACACACACACACACACATGCCGCACACTATTATCGGACACATACAGTATACACACACCCCCAACTTCACCACACACCACACACAACGCACGCCGCACACACATATTACACACACACACAAGCCACAATTGAACAAGTGTATGCACACACCAACGTTGGACTACAATATGACGAGATCGAAGTATGTCAAAGCAGCACTCCACACACACGACACACACACACACACAAGGCAACTACCACTATACATAACGACACCACACTCCTAATGACAGAGCCACACCACAACCACATCAACAATCAATATCACACATTCT